>PVIW01000325.1:308106-576588 GCA_004026585.1 Noctilio leporinus | reverse complement strand
CCTACTGTTGGTGCTGCAGGTCCTACTGTTGGTGCCCCAGGGCCCTACTGTTGGTGCTGCAGGTCCTACTGTTGGTGCCCCAGGGCCCTACTGTTGGTGCTGCAGGTCCTACTGTTGGTGCCCCAGGGCCCTACTGTGGGTGCTGCAGGCCCTACTGTGGGTGCTGCAGGGCCCTACTGTTGGTGCTGCAGGGCCCTGGTGTTGGCTCAGTGAGGAGAGGTGCCTTCTTCCCCCTCTGCACTCCAGACAGTGCTTCCCAGAGCCAGCGCTCAGGCCACGGGGCTTCCTTGCCACCTGGACACGGCCTCTGCGCTCCCCACCCCAGCCAGCGTCAAGGGCACTGGGCTCGTGCATTTTTCCTGGGTGTTATGAATAGTCCCCAGAGCACTGGGATCTCCTCTGTGTCCTGTTCACCGTGCAGGATCTGTTTCGAGCTGTTGAGCACCTCAGACCCTCACCCCCAAGACGGGCCAGTGGCCTGGGAAGGAGCTCTGTGCAATGGGCTGGGACGCAAGGGTCCACGAGGGAAGGGCTGGGTGGAGGCTGCCACTCGCCACGCAGACCCCGCACACCTGGGTCCTGGCCCTGCTGCAGCGGCTAAGGGGGTAGGACACTGCTGTTTAGGGCTCAAGGCTGAGTTCCAGCTGCTTCTGGCACTATTTACTTATTTATTTATGTAAGATTTTATTTATTATTTTTAGAGAGAGGGGCAGGGAAGGAGGAAGAAAGAGAGGGAAACATCCATGTATGGTTGCCTTTCACCTGCCTCCATCCACGGACCTGGCTGGAGACCTGGCTTGGCCCCTGGTCATGTGCCCTGGCTGGGGATCGAACCAGCATCCCTTGGGTTTACAGGCCGGTGCCTTATCCACTGAGCCACCAGCCAGGACTTATTTAACTTTTTAATGGGCTATCCTGGAAAAGGCTCACATTGTGCTACAGAAGCCATTTCTCTAAGCCACGTACCAGTCACTTCCAGGGGACTTAAAACAAAATTGCCCTGTGACAGGGGAGGAGGGTGATGACATGGGCAGGGGTGTGACACTGGGGTTGGGACACCGCCCTGCCAGGAGGAGACGGAAGAGAAATTAACAGTGGGCCTGAAACGGACCAGGTCTCTCCTTTGTAAAGGAGCAGACAATTATTTCTCCTGGAATCCAGGGAGGGCGGAGACTTCCCGTTTCCCCTCAATGCAGGAAGGAAATGGAGACATTCCGTCCTGGCTCTTCATTTCAGTTCAGAATCACTCTCTGGTTGGAAAACGCCGGTGGCTGTTCCTGGGTGAATTTTCATGCCTTCATTCCTGCCTTCAGCTCCAGCTCTCGCCTTTCCCGCCAGGCTCCAGGCTGCTCTTGCAAAACCCTCCCCGTTCGGAATTTACAATGCCCCAGCCTTTGGAACGTCCTCCGGCAGACCCTTCAGCTGTGAAAGCAGGGCTGCTGTTTGAAGAACCACCTTAAAATTTATCTGTCACAATACACAGATTTCAGGTATATTCGTCCTTCTTAAAAACTTGTATGTATTGATTTCAGAGAGAGAGAGGGAAAGGGAGACTGGAAGGGAGAGAGGGAGGGAGGGAGGGAGAAAAAGAGAGAAACACCAATTTGTTCCACTTACTGATTCATTCATCGGTTGACTTTTGTACGTGCCATGACTGGGGATCGAACCTGCAACCTTGGTGTAGCAGGACGACGCTCTAACCCACTGAGCCACCCGGCCAGGCTGGGGTATTCACCCTGACTGACACGTCCAGGGCAGCAGGAACTAGATTCACACCGGCCCCTTGATGGGGACTCTGACGGCCCTGAGGTGGGTTATGACATTTGTTTCCCATCAGCACATACGCCACATCCTGAGACCAGGGACCACCCTCCATAAACTCCCGGACACCCACCCTCATGGAAAGCCAGTCTGGACCCGACAGACCACCAGCCACGGCCCCCTCGGCCCCTGTCGCCCACCTGCACTGAGCACAGGTCTGTGTGCTGAGCCCCAGCCCCAGGAGGAGGCCAGTGTTTTGGGGAGGAGGAAAGAGGGGGGGAGGTGGGGGTGCAGCCAGGAGCCGAGCTGACAACAGGCTCCACCTGGGGACCAGCAGCTTGGCCCCTGGATGTTGCTCCGCGAGTGTCACACCCACCCTTCGGCGCATGGCGCTTCCCTGGCTGCCGCCGCTGGGAACGCAGTGCTGCCAGGCCTTTGCAAACTTTCCCTAAAAACACTCAGTATCCCACTTAAATGCCAGCAGGTCGCAGGCTTCCTGGCCTGGACAGAGAGCTAGTTTAAAAGATTCTTATCGCCCCGCCCAGTGCCAGCCCTTCAACAAGGTGCCCTTGTTGTTCCCAGAGCGACAAAATCAGTGCACAGGGCCGGTCCTCGGCCAGCCTGTGGGAGGGACTCAACCTGCGTGCACTTCCTCCTGGGGAGAGACGGGCTGGATGACCCCTGGGGGACCCGGAGGGGCCATTTCAGCGACGCCCGTACACCCCCAGCCAGAACGCATGTCCCAGTGAGCGGCTGCTGTGTAACAAGCAAGTCTGAAACACAGCACCTTAAAACAAGCACCTTCTTCCCCAACTTCACAATTCCGTGGCAGGGCTTCTCTTGGTCATTCTCTGTCCCACATGGTGTCAACAGAGGCCCGCAACTGAGATGGCGTCTCCCTGGCAGAGGAGAGGTTTATCGATAATGCCCAGGCCCAGGCCAAGTTTACTTCCACGCTCCCAGATGGAAGGAGGATGTGGTGAACCAGATTCCTCAAAAATGCGCCGTGGGTGGGCTCCTTCCCAAGAGCAAATTGCCCTGCGCTCAATCCAGACACAACTGTTGGCCTTTAATCCTGTCTCAGGCCTCAGTCTGTCCTACTGGCAGCTTGCGTGACACACAAGGAGGGGACAATGGCAGGAGGGGCGTCCCACACACAGGCCAGTCTAGACCAAGGGAAGAGGGTGAAGGGAGGGGGGTGGCTGGGGCCAAGTCAGGCCAGGCCTTGGAAACCCTGTTTAAAAAGTCGTTTTCCTTCACCGTGGGGTCATTTTTTAGCCAATAAATGTCCAACTGTTCCAGCACCCTTTTCCCCCTCACTTGAGGACACGCCTATTGATTTGAGACAGAGTGGACGGGAGGGGGAGAAACATCAAAGTGAGAGAGAAACATCGATCGGTTGCCTCTTGCACACGCCCTGACCAGGGACCGAACCTGCAACCCAGACGGGCGCCCTGACGCGGAATCGAACCAGTGACCTTTCGGCTTGCGGGACGATGTTCCGACACAGCCACGTTAAGCAGGCCAAAACTTGGGAGGTTTTTACCCCAAAGCCTCAGAAAGCTAAGGAAGCATTTTAAGAGTTAAAAAAAAAAAAAAAAAAAAGGTGGATGCGTAATTTTCTTTGCTGTCTGCAAGGTCACCTATTAATCTGTCGGAATGAGCCGAGGCTGCCTTTCTGCACAGGAACTAATTTGTTGAAGAGCAGAACGCGAACGGTCGCAGCAGAGGCCTAAGGGGTCCCATCATGGTGGTCTTTCCGACCCTGGAGCAAGGTCACTGAAACCCTGTCCTGAGTTCCTGGGGATCAAAGGGGACCAGGAAGGGGGACGTGCTTTTCCAGAGTATTAAAAGGCTGTCCCAACTGGAGGTCATATTATTATTCAAGGTCGAACTTGGGATCCCTGGTGTAACCGCGCTCACATTTCTCACCGTGGAGTTTGCATTTTATTTTTAAAGAATGTGTTTGGCCCCAACGGTTTTTAAACTCTTCTGTTTCGTGGTGTTAATTTGTTCATTGTCTAGACAGCTGTCGAGTCAGACAGGATCATCGGGAGGAAAGAGGCGCTTTATGACCCAAAGTCAACCTTCTCTCGGGTGGAATTTACATATTCATGACCACGGAGGCAGCTGTCATAAGAAACCTTTCAAAACCAAACCTTTTCGTATTTGCACGCTGCTGGAATTTGGCACAGGATAGGGATTTTGCATTTTTAACACACACACAAAAGGCCTCTGGGTAAAACCACAGAAAGACTGACGAGCTGTCTGAGGGCTGGGGGATCGGCGCCCCTGTTCAAGGATCCATCAAGCCACCAGTCGAGAGGAATGAGAGGAACCCTAATGTGCCTGTGAAGATGCGAAGGGACCCAGAGATCACACGGCCGCCTTTCAAGCGGAGAGAATCCAAACAGGAAGACTTGCTATTTCAGCTGGGTCACCAAACCACAGCAGAGGAAGGGGGATGGCGGAGGTGACCCTGTTCCCTGCTCCCGCACCCCATAGTCCCCCCAAACAGGCATCCCACTCCTGTTGGAGGTGCCGGGTGGGGTGCCTCTCCTTGCCCCTAGGGACTTGGGTCTCAGAGGCCGCAGGGACTTCTCTGACAATTACGCAGGGAAATGTCGGTCTATGGCACATACCGTGGGAAACGGAGACACGGCATCCAACTCCCAGCCGGGCCATTGAGGACCCGGAGGTCTGAGCAGAGCTGAGGGGTCAGGGGCTCTGGGGTCCGAGTCGGAAGGTCAGGACCGTGCCTTCCTGGGGAGAGCCCTTCATACAGGGTCAGGGCGCCCCAGCTCAGGGGCACAGTCCAAGCAGCCTCTGGCGGCAATCGGCCCAGCGCGGAAACCCAGCCGGGCAGCTCCAAATTCCTGGCCCCTGAAAGCTGGGGGTGGGGGCACCTCTGGTGTGGGTAACGGGCGGCTGCATTCCGGCAAGTGCCACCCTGCTGTAAGGCTTGACTTCCTACAAAAGGGGCATTGTGTGGGCTCCGGGAAGTCTTCACAGATGTTTGTCCCCAAGGCAGTGTCATGCGGCACGGAGCCGGGGCAGTGCGGGCAGCGGGCACACGGCACAGCCCGCATTCCAGACCCTTCCAGACCAGCCAGCCAGCCGGGACACGGGACGGGGAGAGGTGAGGGCCAGGAGACATCTTTCTGCAGCCTCGTTAGCAAGGGCGGCACCTGGACGGGGCTGCAGGTGGCTGGCAGGACACGGCGACCTGACACGGCGGCCAGCAGTCTGGAGTGGGGGCTCCCATGGTGTGGATGAGCGCGGAACCTCACTCATGAGAGGGTCTGTGGTGCACGCGGGTCGGCGAGGGCAACTCGGCCTCACCCCTGCTCTGGAGAGAAGACGCTCAATTGACCCTCCGGCCACAGGGCCCAAACGGAGATTGACACGGACAGCTCGCCCGTACCCAGGGCTGGCAACTGAGAGGGTACAGTGATCGCTGCAGAGGCCCGTTGGCAGGCCCTGCTGGTCGGGGTCCTGGGCTCACAATGTGGGAGGGCGGCCACCCTGAAACATAAGTAGGGTGACTGGGACAGCCAGGGCCAGAGAGCGGGACCAGAACCCATACGCCAGATCTTTGAGATGGTCTCCCTTCTTCCCCTCCAGGTAAGGGGTGCGGGGGTCTGCCTGGGGCCATCGCTGCCCCAGTTCCCCCAGGGGGAGGATTCAGGGTGACCGAGTGAAGCTGTTCCCATCGGGGGTCACACATGAACGCAAGGGGCTGAACGCAGACTTGTTTTCCGCATCCAGCTCAAACAAACAGCTCCCCCGACTGGGAGCAGAGAACAAACCCCAGAAACCCGGGGTGTCTGCAAAGGCCAGCAGGTCCCCCCACGGACTCCCAGGCAGCAGCACCTCCCGGCTCCTCCCCGAGAGCCCCGGCCTCCACGCTGGCTCCACGGGAGAAACAGTTTCAGCGAGGCTGCCGGCCTGCTTAGCCCACAGGCTGAGCCCGCAGAGGGGAGACGGGAGGGGTGCAGGGGGAGAGGACAGGGGTTTCCTGCGCTGAAATCCAGGCCGGTTGAACCCCAAAGCAGCCAGGAGAGCCCCACTTCGGAGCCCTTTCAAAAGGTTGGGAGGTGGGTCTGCATGGTGAGGCGCTCTCCCCTGGAGAAGGCAGGAAGACAGGCTCCCCTCCTGGAAGCACTGGGGCAGTGGCAGGCCGGGTCCCCCACCTGAAGCCAGAGCCAGAGCACAGGAGGGACGGCCACTCCGTCCCTGGAAGATGCACGGTCCCCGGGCCTTACGTGCAGCGCTAATTCCATGCCTTATGTTGTCCCAAGTAAAGGACGTTGGCTGCTCCCCGCTGTGGTCGAGACCCTCAGAGGCCCACAGGTCCCCCCTGGAGGCCACCCCCAAGCCTCCAGAAACGTTCTCATCAACACAAGCACCCAGGACAAAGGGCGACGGGGTGGCAGAAATGTGGAAACTGGATGAAGTGGTCACGTCCCCTGTGCTGGGCAGCTTTCCTTCCCCCGCAGCCCAGGCTCACACACCTGCCTGACCTCCGAAGCCAGGAGGGAGGCGGAAACCTGCTGGCTGTGGCGCAGACGCGGGGGCGGGAGGGCCCAGGTCCGGGGAGGCGTGACGGGCACGGAAACAGGCGACCCCCTGTCCCAGCCGCTTGTAAACCTCGCCTGCCCTCCTTCCAGAGGCAGACGGCCTGTCTCAGGGGCCCTGGCGGCTCCCACACCCACACTGGCAGGTGACCAAGCACGGACGTCCTCCTTCTGTCCCTTCACCTAAGACCGAGTCCCGTTCTAAAAATAATCACAATGGTTTGTACAAGGAGAGCTTTCCCTGGGCCTGCGAAGCCTGGCCAGGGCTCCACTTCTGCCCGCAATTCACCGTTTCTTTCCACTCTGCCCTCCCAGCTCTCGGAAAGTGGATTTAAAAATAGGCCCGTGCATGACAGGAAACGCACTGGTTCTGGAAAAAGCAGGGAGGGACGCTTCCAAGGTGGACCGGCTGAGGTCCTGCCTCTGAAGGTGACTCCTGGGTGCAAATGTGCTGTGCTTGGCTGCCCCCTGGTGGCCAGTCTCTGCAGTGACCACGGGGCCGCGGGTCCTAGACCAGGAAGGAGGGGCAAGGGGGTGGGGGGAGGCTGGCTTTGAAGAAACACCCTTCCCAGGAAGCTGCCTGGGCTGGAAGTGAGTCCAGAGGCAGAAGGAGAACAAAAGGACATGGGTCAGACCTGGTTTCCTCCCGACACCACCTCTGGGTGCAGGTTCTGCCCTTTCCCCTGGTCAGCGTAGGAGGGGGGTCTTCTCTCCTCTTTCCTCTGTGGCCCGCCTTTATTTTCCCAAGAAGACCCTTTTCCCCTCTCCCCCCTCACACCCTCCTTGAGGCTGGGGCCCATCAGCCCATGGCCTCCGGGAGCGGGAGGGTGTCCCGCCCCACACACAGGGCTCAGACCGTCCCAGAGGGCCTGCGGGAAAGCAGGGATGGCAGCACCCAGGGAGGGACTGGCGACCTTGAAGGGCCCTTTCTGACCTCGAGCCAGAATTTATAGGACCCAGGGCCCTTCTGGGCAGTGGGAGGTGACACTCAGGGGCCAATCACGTCTGCTGCCAGGACCGCCTCCTCCTTCTCCAGACCTTCTTTTCTCATCCTCTCCCACACCACCAACCAGACAGGGCAAGTCTCTTCCCTTCAACCCCTGAGTCCTGGGCAGGTGAAAGAATTTGTCCCGAAGAGGCTTCAGGCTCCCACACGTGCATCCCAGGGTGGGGACTCAAGAAACCGGCCCCTGCCTGCCACCCTGTCCATCGCAAAACCCCAACCCCAGCAAAGACGGGAGCCGACAGGACAGCCAGGCCTCTTGGTGGGAAAAATCGCACCAAGATTCTTCCTCACACGTGTGCTGACCCAACCCAGCCATTAGGCTCAGAACAGGCCCCATCTTCCGGGCAGTGTGGGACCGGCCACCACCCTCCTCGCAATTACAACACACAGACTTCAGTCCCCAGGGGTCTGGATCGTATCTCCACAGTCTACAACGGCCTCAACGGACGGACTGAACAGGGAAAACAAGTGTTTGTTTCTTCCAGGAAAGAACAAGCACACGTGCACGCCTACCCAGCAGCCCGTGGAAAACGGATTTTGCCTGAAAAGGCAGGAAACCCCCGCTTCTCCCAGTTGCTTGAACCCCACAGGGTCTGGCTGTCGCATTTCCTCGCAGGGCAGCCACACCCACGCCTCCCGGAGGACTCTCAGGCGGTCCCTCCGTCTGTCCCGCCATCAGGAACGGACAGCGACCACCGGCATGGCTGGGGCCCACCTGGATGGGGCTGACATGCAGCTGAGTGAGGCTGGCTGGGGAGGGTGGGAGGGCTGGCTTGGGGAAGGGCTCCCCAGCAGAAGCCACGGCCTGCGCAAGCACACGAGGGGTTAGGGGGGGCACTAGGCAGGACACGGGGCCGGGGCGGGCAGGGCCACCGAAGACCAGGGAGCCCAGTGGTCTCAACACTGAGCTGGGGGCGCAGGGCGGCCAGCAGGTAACGGGCAGCAAGAGGGCAACAGTCAGATTGGAAGGAAGGGAGGTCAGCGTGGTTCTGTTGCGTTTGTAACAAGGACACCATGCCCACTATTAAAACTTGGGAAATACAAGAAAACTACGGAAAAAAATAATGCTCCAAATCCTAGTACCCCAAACAGCATTCATTAACATGAGGTGAGCCAGAGCCTTCCTGCAAACACGGCACAGCAGAGGCCGGGGAGGGCCGGCCCGTGGGCGGGGAGGTGTGGGGAGACACATGCTCCCTTTACATACATGACAGCCAACTCTACCCAAGTTTAAAGAATAAGGCAGTGAAGTGGAATAAGGAATGGATGGATCTAAGATCACGGCTTTTACAAGAGACAGAGTCCTTTTGAAATTTGTTCTCTAAGGGGAGGGAGCTGGGTGAGAAAGGTGAAGCAATAAGGAAAAACCCTCACAGACGCCCATGGCAGCAGAGGGAAAGGGGGAGGGGGAGGTGGAAGAGGGTAAAGGGAGGTAATGGTGACAGGAGACTTGACTTTGGGTGGCGATCATACAATATACAGATGATATATTTAGAATTGTACACTTGAAACATAGTTTTATGAACCAACGTCACCCCCACAAATTCAATAAAAACACAAAGAAGAAATAACATAGAAACAGCGTTAATTTGGGAACCAAAACAATCATCATCATCATCCGAGGAAGAAAGCAACGTGTGCAGCACCACGGACCATTATTACGCCGCAGCATATCAGACATGTATCAATCAACTAACGCACCGTATCATGTGGGTTAGACATTACATGTATCACAAACCACGTCATCCGTGTTGAACCTTGGACCGTATTTCACATGTTGCTACACACACACCTCTGCCGATGGACACTGGGCTGGGACCAGTGCAGGCCCCTTTCACTTCCTGTGACCGTATGGCCCCAAGTGGGATCGCTGGGTCCCATGGTCACTGCAGGACACATGGGGGTTTAGTGAGCTGCATTCTCTCTCTTTTCCAAGTCTCTGAACACTCTTTCTGGGGTCCCCTGAATAAAACAGAGGGACTCTCCTTCCCCTTGGAATTGCTGTGCCTACCACAACGATAAATATGTTAAGACAGAGACGTCCACTTCCATGATATAAAGACGGTTTATATGAGCCACACATCTTTGCCTGGAGGGGGAAGAGGAGGCGGGAGAAGCGCTATTTTTAACCCTGACACGCGCGTAAGCCTGTGTGGCCTCTAGACTAACACCGTCCCTCGGAGATGCTGGCTGTCAGCCATGTGAGCATTCTTGCTTTTCCAGCGGAATTCCCGCCGCTCCGGTAACGGTCGCTGATGGGCCCACAGGAGAAGAGAAGGGGGGGTCATGTTAAGCTGCTGACACGTGTGTCTGGGATTTCAGAGCCCAAACAATCACTTTATCAATAGGCTGGCTGATCGGGGATGATTCCTGGCACGCCTCCCCAAGCAGTTCGTTATTCAGAGGGTGTTTTTTTTTTTTTTAAAGAACATTACTGGTGGTCTGATTTATGGACATTGGCAGAGCCCTGGGGAGGAAAACTGCATTCGGAATCCACAGCACGAAGGAAGTCATGGGGTCTAACCTAGGGATGTCTATACCGACCACCAATTTTCACTTTCTATTACCGCCCAAAGTGGCCCGATGAAACCACATCATGCCTTTTGATACAATACCACCTGTTTCTTAGCCTTATTAATCCTAGCTTCCTTTTTATCTTTTAGATGATCATTAAAGAACTAGCCTAGACGTAGTTAACAGAAATTCGATGAACAAAGCATTGGAATCTAGGAAACAAAGTCATTGGATGTGGGGCATGGAGGTTCAACACCTACATCGGGCAAGAAATGCAGAAATCAGAGAGAATGAGCTCAAACTCGGGACTGAGAGGTGTTAGGACGCAGAGCAGTTGCTTCCTCAAAGCATTTGCGGTGGGCCAAACAAGCAACAAAAAAATTACATTTTTCACAGTATGTCAGAGAACAAGGGTGGAGGTGGAGGTTTATGTGTACACCCGCCACCAGGAAAAAGTATTTAGGAACCTGCATGAAGAAGACTGGGAACTGGAAATAAGGAATTGCCGAGAATGGGGTTCCCGCCCCACCCACCCTTTTGGCCACTCGAGGGAGCCCACCCACTCATTCCAAGCCACCTCCCCGCTCCGTTCTCCAAAGAGAAAGGACTTGATGCCAACTTGCAGGACCCAAAATCACCACAGACCCAACCTTCTGCCTCTTTAGCCGCAAAACACAGAACGGTCAGGCTTTTCATACTAACCTCTAACTCTTGCCTCGCTCAGCAACTGTATCTCTGGAGCTTTGTTTTATTTAGGTTTGTTTCCAAATGTAGCTGCCATGATGAAGGTCCCGGCAACATTGTTTCCGATAAAAAGTAACAAAGCAAGGGGTCTTCCAGCAGTAACGCTGTTTTATCTGTTGCATGAAAGGAAAGCAAAACGTTTCTCACTATTTTCTGGTCTTGAAAAATACCCCAAGTCCTGGCTGGTAGCACAGTGGATAACCCAAAGGTTGCTGGTTCGATTCCCCAGCCAGGGCACATAACCAGGTTGCAAGCCAGGTCTCCAGCCAGGTCTGTAGATGGAGGCAGGTGAAAGGCAACTATACATGGATGCCTCCCTCCCTCTCTGCCTCTCCCTTCCCCTCTCTCTAAAAATAATAAATACATCTTAAAAAAAAAAAAACAACAAAAAACCAGACTACCCCAAGAATACAAACTCTGTTCAGTGTCCGACTGATATTCAGCTATTGTGAGTGAATCAGCACCTTCCAGGTTACTATCCTCCACCAAGGAAAACAAGTCCCAAAATGGCCTTTTCCCACTGCTTCGTGGCCCTTCCCCAGTCACCAACATAATTCACATTCGCGCCAGGATTGGAAGCCACCTGACCTACATTATTCAAAACTGAATCCTGGAGGCAAATAATGCAGATTACAAAGGCTATTGCTGCACTCTCCCAGCCTGCTACTAAAATTGAATTATTAAAAGTCAGAGGTAATGACCAGGCAGAGCAGAGGAGGTCAGAGGACCTTTCTCTGCATTTTCTTTTAAGAGCATGAGGAGAAGAAACCCTGGCTGATGCTAAAGAGCTGGTGAGGGGTGCCCCCATTTCCCCACAGGGCCCCTGGTAGTGGCCTCTCCAACAGTCTCCTACGTGGCACCAGTGAAGCTGACGTCAGGCTGACATCAGGCTGATGGAAATCTGTACTCGGAGGGCACCTTGCAGCCTGAGCATCTCGGCTGGCACTGGGCTGAGATAGAAACTCACACTGGAGAGAGAGTTATTCACACGTCTTTCTGCCCCGCAGCCTGGAGTAGGTCGGGTCCAGCTCTGTGGCCAACGTCAAGCCAGAACTCTGAGGACACTGGGAAAATGCTGGGCACCCTGCCAGGCTCATGCCCTGCACTCAGGGCTGCAGCCTGTAGGGTGTGTGTGTCCCCACAGGCCAGGCATTTCCATGGGACCAGCCTGGCCCGGCACATTTGTGAATGAAACCTCTGAAGGTGGATGGTCAGTCTGCGCTGCCCATGGGCCTGGATAAGAGGGTCCCCACTCTCAGGAGCTGCAGGGATGAGCCAAACCTGCGGTCCCACCCCTGTACCAGCTCCAGGCAGCTCCATCCTGGAGGGGCCCTTCCCAGCAGCCCTGGCCACTCTTGGGGTGCATGAGGCTTCTCTTCCTGGGCCCCCTCCTCACAGCGGGTGCTGTTGCAGACACCCCGGCAGAACCCTCAGGGAGGTGGCTGCAGGGGTGGGGAGTGGCCAGGACCTGGACTATGGTCTAGGAGGGTACACTCCCTCCCATCCACAGCTTCCATTAGGAATCCCACAGGCCAGCACCCTAAGGCTCAAGGGAAGGGTCTGTGGTCCCCAGCATTGGAATAAGAATGCGAGTTTAACTGTCCTGTCCTGGGTCCTTCCCGTGGATGCCCACCGAGTTTTTTTTGTCCCAGCCTCTCCCAGGTGCTGTGCAGCCAATCAGCCCTGCCCAGGCCAACCACCCGAGTGGCGCTCGGCAGAACAGAAAGGACTCCAAAGAACACGATGCCTTTTCCTGAACAGGCACCTGGGGTTGGTGGTATTTTCTTCCGCCAAATGACTGAGTATAGGCACTTTGCACATGCTGCTTCTACCTCATTCTCCTAACTGCCTCATGGGTTAGGTATTTCCCAAAACTGTCTCCCAGGCGAGAAAGCGGAGGTTCGGAGACATCAGAAAACGGCAGGCCACGCGGCGCTGTGTCCCCTTGTTTCCTGTCCCCGGGTCTCTAACCGCGGTCCCAACTTCCCCTGCTCCCGCCTGGGGTGGCCAGCCTCTCTCATCCCTTCCCAACCATCGGATCTGACCCCCGAGTGTGCCTCACATTTGCTTTCCATTCTCCTTGTTTTTCAAATTCCTGAGAATAACAGCAAGTCATTACTAATAAAAAAAAAAAAAATGCTTAAAGTTAAAAAACGTTTAGTATAACAGAGCCAGGAGCTTGGAGCTGGCTTCTCCCCAGTCACTCCCAGCCCAGGGCCAGCATGGACTGCTTCCACCTCAATGGTGGCTGTGGATGCAGATGTGCACCGACTGCAGCATGGACACTACCACTGGACAGCCCAGCAGCAGCGGGATGCTGGGCATTGGGGACTAGACCAGGGCTGGTGGAGTGGGACAGACGCCTTGGGCACACATGACCGAAATGGGCCCCACAACAAGCAGGAATTCACTGCCAACGTCAAAAAGTCACGAGAGCGTCATTTTTCCTTAAAGGAGCAGAATGTGTGGGAACCCTGGGCCTGTCCCCCACTGTGGGCACACGGCCACCCCAGCAGGGCTGCCCTTTGGGTGGGGCATGCTTTCTCCCACGTGCTCGGGCCTGCAACTCTCCTCTGAGTGACTCCTGACACAATTGAGCCATTTGTTTCTGGCTTAGGTCGTGACCCCTGGTTCTCTGGGAAGGTCCCCGCTGGAGCCTGCTGTCCACACTCAGGTGCACAGCACCCCCACCCTGTACTCACAGGCGTCCGGCTCAGACAGCAGGTCATGTGGTCGTCCTCAACATAATGCACAAGCCCTCAACACACACACAGTGACTACTAATTCACACCACCACACGTCAGACCTGGAGCCCGGTTATAAAGTGATTTTATTAAATTGATTTGGACATATTGTAGGTCAAATAATATTTTCTGAAGATAACAATTATGGACTTTAAAGCTTGACATAAAATTAGTAGCTTCAAAAGTGTTAGTCCTATTCCCCAGCAACAGCATGATAAAATAATTCAACTATGTAGAAATATAGACCTCTAGGACTAGCTGGAAACTTGGAAATCGATTCGCCTAATATCCTCATTTGGTGAGAAAACTAGACTCAAGGTTAAGTGATTTGCCCAAGCTCACACACCTAATAGTAATAAAGCTAGAAATCAAAAACCAATTTTTCCTAAAACTAAAACTCTATCAATGATATTTCGACTGGCTCTCTATCAACTAAAAGTCTAGCTTCCCTAATGCTTCCCACTACTATGACGAGTGATAAGACGCTAGTCAGTGGTGGTCGCTAGGTCAGGCCTGGAAGGGGCACTGTGGGCTGGAGCTGGCTCTCCACGGGGGGCCAGGGGTAGGGGATGTGCGAGAAGGTATCCCCCAGGGCATGCTCCCCACAACTGGAGTCAAAGCCCGACCATGACCCATGAATCACAGGTCCTGTCGCGTTTCACAGCCCACCCATGAAAGCAGGTGCTCCTTTAAATCTCCTTCATGCACTGAGGTTTTCCTCATGCAAAACCCCTTCCAGTCCAACAGCAGAGTTCAAATGTCAGGAACTCAAGCTTTGTTGCACTATGTCCATGACTATTCTGGGTGGCTTTTTTCTCAGCCTCTGTGACAGCTGACAGACACCACGGACAGGGTCACCCGTTTCAGAGCCTCAAAGATCCGTAATGTCCCCAAGACTTCCTGAGCAAAAGGACTACATGTGGGAAATCAATGAGAACAGGAATGAGAAGAGAAACGAAGTTAAAAATCAGTTGCTTTTTGTTGTCATTGGGGACTTTTGGTCTTCTAAACATTCCTTGAGTTCATCCACATGAGTTTTTAATAGTAATTTAGAAAAGAAAAAAAAAAAAAAAGACCTAGAAGCGTCCGACTGAGCAGCTTACGCCTGCCGGCCACTGTCCCCTCAATCCAGCACCCACGGCATCTTCCGCAACACCCGGCAGGCCGCCTGCCCTTCCACCGCGGCACCCGTGCTCCACCAGCCGGAAAGCTTCCCCACTCTGCGCCACGCCACCCCTCAGAAAGGCCTGACTGCTATCTAAGGATACCCCCACCCCCACCCCCCTCCAAATCATCACCCTAGTTTATTTTCCTCATAGCACTGAATCACTACCTCAGACTACATCGCTTCTTTGTTTACTTGCAAATCGCCTGCCGCCTCCACAGAAGTAAACTGCATGAGCAGGGCCCTTGTGCCCCTTCAGTGGCTTTCCCAGCACCCAGCAGTGCCTGGCACGTCGGAGGTGTTCAATAAATACTTGTCGAATGAATGAAGGGAGAAAGGGTAATCAGCATAGGCACTCATGCCCACAAAGGAATCGATACATAATCCGCAGTGGCGGGCAGGGTTCCCAAGGACTCCTATACACTATTGCCCAAAGTAACAAGAGACAGAGACTAGATGTCAGCAGTGCCCCCTCCTGCCACCAGCCCCCCTGGCTTGGCTGGAGTTCTGCATGAGGGCACGAGAGAGCAATTCTACATGGAGAAAAGTTCTGACTTTGCTTGCTTCTCCCTCCCTGCTATTTACATTCAGCTATTTAAAAAAGAGGAATTCAAGTTAAAAGTGTATGACGAAGCCACTACAAAAGTAAGTCTAACAGACACAGTGATTAGCAGAATCCACAAAATTGAAAAAAAAAAAAAAAAAAAAAAAAAGAGTTCAGGGACACCTATGTCTGCCAATGATTCCTCCAACAGGCCACATGAATGGAAATTATGAGTCACCTAAAAGCTAAAATGAAATTTAATGCCACCTAGGAAGGGGTGCATATTTCTGGATATTTTGAGGACACACAGGCAAAGTGGACTCAGAAATAATGGGATCTATGTAATGATTCAGGGGCTGAATCAACTGGAACCTCAGAAATGCCAGAACACTGTCTTGGGGGAGCTGTCCATCTCAAATGTGACAATAGGTGTGCTCGAATTGAAAGAAGGGTTCAGAAGCTCCCAGTGGGGAGTCCCTGGGACACCTGCTGGAGGATGGGGTCATTGGAGGCTGGACCATGACCAGGGTTCTGTGTGGTCTTCAACTGCTGAGGTGTCACGTGGGAATCCCAGGAGGCCCTCCCATGCTTCTATGGACGTCACGCTGGGACCTCACAGCCCGTCTCAGGCAGACACCCAGAGGGATTCCAGACTCAAAGTCAAGTGGTGGCACACACTTGGCCTGAATTAAAAAAACCAGCCTCACGTATACCTCTCTGAAAAGAACGTTCTGCTGGGGCTTGCTGTAAAAACTCCTTGGGTCAATTGCAGGTATTTACAGGGTTTCCTTCCTAGTGGCACTTATGGGTTTTAAGATTCTTAACTCTTAGCAAAACGCTTTATATAACTGATATTTTGAGATGGTTTCTCTCCTTTGTGTGCACTCTCTGGTGGATGCAGAGGCTGGTGCTCTGGCTGAAGGCCTTCCCACACTCATCACATTTAAAAGGCTTCTCCCCAGTGTGCACTCTCTGGTGGATGCACAGGCTGGAGCTCTGGCTGAAGGCCTTCCCACACCCACAACACCTATAGGGCTTCTCCCCGGTGTGCACTCTCTGGTGGATGCAGAGGCTCGAGCTCTGGCTGAAGGCCTTCCCACACTCGTAACATTTATAGGGCTTCTCGCCGGTGTGCACTCTTTGATGCATGCAGAGGCTGGAGGTGTGCCTGAAGGCCTTCCCACACTCTTCACATTTGAAGGGCTTCTCTCCGGTGTGGACTCTCTGATGCATGCAGAGGTTGGAACTGTTACTAAAGCCCCGCCCGCACTCGCTACAGACATAGGGCTTCTCGCCTGTGTGAACGCGCATGTGAATTTGGAGATGGGAGCTCCAATTGAAGGCCTTGCCACACTCGTAGCATTTATAGGGCTTTTCTACGGTGTGGATTTTCTTATGTCTGTTCAGCTTTGTTGTGGTACTAAAATCCTTACCGCAATCATCGCACTTGTACACTTTCTCGCCTGTGTGGTCCCTCCAGTGGATGTGGAGCTCAGATATGTGAAAGAAGCCCTTGTCACACTTGTCACACTTATGGGGCTTCTCAGCAGTGTGAATCTTCTGATGCATAAAAAGGTCTGCTCTCTCTGAGAAAAACTCCCTACACATGGGGCACTTGTAGATCATCTTTCCTATTTGGTATCGTGACTTAGAGGAGAAAGTCCTGACAACCGCTACAGGATGGGGCTGCTAGGGTGCGGAGGCCCGCACGGCCATGCTGGTGTCTATCTCAGGCTGGTGCCCTCCAGAGGCCTGCCAGTTGGCCTACGTGTTTCCCTGCCTGTCTTTCTGTGGAAGGCCTCTTCCCGCATAGTGCGCCTCGCTTAGTGTCGCTACGGATTACAAAGTGACCATCACGCCCCCAGGAATCCCGGAAATCTTAACATAGCTTTCTTTAAGGTCCTGAGTTGTCAACATTCCAAAGAGTTCACGAGGGGCAAACCTTTCTGTTTTTCAACCCCTGGAATCTTTCTCTTGTGTGTTCTTATCCTTCTCTCTTGCAGAGAAAGGACCAAGCAGCGTCCCTTGTGTGCAGGTCACGGTCCCCTGAAGGCTCCCTTGAAAAGTCAGGAGAACACTCTGCCCCCTGCATGCCAGAGAGCAGTCGGCCCAGCCAGCGAGCTCTGCGGTCCCTCTCTTCAAAGGGTGAGTCTCCTGGAACAGGAACAGAAACAAACACACTGAGCATGCCTTTTTGTCCTGGAAATTGCTACTGATGCCATAATTAATTTCATGGAACTGGGACAGCAGTAACACAGACCTGTTCTGATCTTGGGAAAGGAGCTCTATCTTCCAGAGAGCCGTGTCTCTTGGATTTGCAGGTCTGAAGAAGAGAACGTGTAGATATCATGCTCCTGTTCTCAGCCCTCGTGTAAATCCAACACAACCACTTACTGTGGTTACCTCACCAGTCTCAGAGGAGCGCTACTGAGAGGGAAAATCCTCAGAGACCCACGGCGAGTGCAAGACGCAGATGTGCTCCATAAAGGACCAAGAAGAAACCTGCCTCCACCGGAACTTCAGGAGGATGGCACTGCTGCTCCAGAGCTAACCCCTCCCGTCTACAGAAAAAACTGTGTGGCCCACGGGGATCAATGGCACTCTCTTGCTCTCCGCTCTAGGTGGTTTCCTGACGTACTTAAAATAAAACCAAGTCCTTCGCCTAAACCTAAGCCTCCAAGTCCTGCCATGACCTTGCCCACGCCCTGTCTCGCTGGACTTCTTGGTTTAGCTCTCCAGAACCTCACGCTGACACCTGCCTGTGGCCTCTGCACAGGTGCACCCCCGCCCATGCATGGCTGGGGTGTCCACTGCCCCTCCCCCACCCCAAGAAGGCCCCAGCCAAGACTCCATTTTCATTAGATTCCTTCAAAGCACACAGAACTTGTAATTATCTTATTGTTCTTGGTTTTTGACCTGCCTCCTGGACCAGGATGTGTCACACGGGAGGAGCTCCATGCGCAGGTGCCTGCTGCAGCTGGCGAGGGAGGTCTCAGTCACTACCCTGAACGCGCCTATGCTGCCCCCGCCCCACAGACGGCAGCGGCAGTCCAGAGGCAAAAGCAAACGCGAGTCCCAGCGCCTCACTGCTGGACTTCCCACAACCAACAATGAATAAAATACACAGACAATGGAATGAGGAGAAAAGAGAAGAAAATAAATCCCAAGATACTCAGCGTGAAGTCTCCTGAGTTTAGGAACATATCCTAGCAATGATCCCATCTCCTATATTCTATACTCAGTGAGTGATACTTCAGCTAATTAACAAAGATTAATAGATCTTAAAAGAACACTTTCAATACAAAGATGGGCTTTGTATGGAGCATATTATTGAAATGTTATTTACGTGGGTGACAGATTTCAACATTAAAATAGCAAGATACGTCACACAGCTTCTAGGTGGAAGACTTATGATAATAAAATTCAACTACATCACCAGAATTTCGGCAAAAAATGTAGTCAAGGTCCAGGAAAATTACACGTGCCTCTCGTCTTTGACCTAGGCATCAGGCTTCTGGGATCAAGCCAGGCTGCACCGGTGAGTGCAGGATGCGATGCTCGCTCGGGCTCATTCTCGGAGGTGGCAACGTGGCGGTCGTGCTGCTGGCAGCACCAGGCCCTTCTGTGGGGACTGGCTGGCTCACCCGCCCATGGCACGCAGATCAACTTTCTGAAAAAATTCAACTTCTCTGACTCTAAGAAACTTACAGGGTATTGCAGGTCTTTCTACAGTATTAAGGTTCTGGATCTTCTTAAAAAGTGCAAAATATAAACATCCCACTTGACTGTAAGAGGCTCTTTCATATGTTAATCTATTTAACATGTTTGATTTTGGGACAGAACCTCACTTTGACAATGTGGTCGTGCAGCCCTGGGCACTGGACAGACACTTCAGGGAGCACAAAACTACTGGCATTTGCTGCTGACGCTCCTGGTCAGAATTTCAGATGGAAACTGGGCTTTGGGAAAACTTGTGAACACCAGCATAGCTCGGCATGTCCCCAACACTCGAAGACTTCCTGATGAGACCAGCAGTGACACAAACATCTGTGGCTGGGGACAGAAGCAGACGCCCTCCTCAGCCCTCACACTAGTGTGAGTACCGCACTCTTAATGCTCGTTGTTGTTTTGGAAGTAGCTGTTTTTCATAAAAATGTCATTGCTGTTGACGTAACGGTTTTATCATCTTATTTAAATAAATCAACTAATGAACATTTTTATAAAACATTTTCTTTTCTATTTAGGGCAAGTGCTGCTGCCTCTGACCCCATGTATGGAGCACTTCACAGGTCCTTAACAATTTTTTAAAGTACACAGGATCCAGAGGCCAAAAGGGGTTGAGATTCCATTTTACACCCACCTTTTAAAATTTTTATTATTTTTTAGAGAGAGGGGAAAGAAGGGAGGCAGACAGGGAGAGAAACATCACTGCATGGTTGCTTTTCACCTGCCTTTAGCTACAGACCTCACTGGAGACCTGGCCTGCAACCTGATTACGCGCCCTGGGTGGGAATTGCACTAGCGACCTTTGGGTTCGCAAGCTGGCGCCTTATCCACTGAGCCACCAGCCAGGGCCTACACTCACTTTTTTTAAAAAGCTTGAAAGGATGTGAACAAACCATCAGATGAACTTCCTGAAAAATGAGTTACTCTATCGTTAGCCATTATTTTGAGTATAGAAAAAGGCCCCTAAATTCTTCCAAAATAACCCCAAAGTCAACTTTGTCCACGAGCAGACTAAAGGAGGTGCACTCTAAGGGACACCACTGCTGACAGCAGCATCCACTGAGCGTTCTTGCAGGGCCACGCCTGACATCACGCAGCTCTGTCTCCTGTTGCTCCCCAGGCACAAGGCTGCCCCTGCTCATGGGGGAGAACATGGAACGTGCTCCCAGCTAGGCTAGGAACTGCTTGTCCCGCCACGCCCCCCCACCAGGAAGTCCAGAAGCCAACACCCTCGGAAAGCAACTGGGCAGCAGTCCAGCTCCAAGGGAAGCAAGTCCCCCACTCCACTTGGCCTGAGGCCTCAGCAGCCAGTGGGAGGGTGGCTGAGGTCCCTGGTGCCTGTATGCTGCCTAGGACCAGAGCTAAGATGTTACTGTGCTGTACAAGGCCACCACCCCTGCCTGCCATGGGGACCTGGGTGTACTGAGGTAGCACCCACCTCCTCATTGATCTTCAGACCCATCAGAAAGTCCAATTGAGAACACACAGTCGGGAGGTCTGGAAGACTCAGTGGCCCCGTGCCCATGTGCTCCTCCCTCCCTGCTCAGCCGCTGCTCCTGGTGTAACCAAGAGCAGTGACCGGTGACACGGTGGTCAGGACTGTGGGACACCATGGCCCTAGAACAGGAGATGCTGGCAGCTGGAAGGCACCCTCCCAGGGGCAGGCTCACATCCCAAATAGGCCCTTCACGGTCCCACACCCATCCTAGCGCCCTACCCTTCCAGATACCAGAGTTGTTTTCCTCATCACAGCCCCACCTCAATGGTCACAGCGAAGCACCCCCCACCGTGTCTGGTCCTAGCCTCTCACACTGGTGGCAGGCTTTCTGACAGCCTGAGGGAGGACCCACATGGCCTTCCCAGAGCTCTAAGGCGGCCACTATGGCCTCCAGCAAGTCTGTTGCTCCTACTCTGTCACCAGCCCCAGTGGATAGCACCCTGAAGCCCAACCTCAGGCCACCCAGAGGAGGTATGCTTCTTGGACTCAAGACCATAGACTCCCTCAGTCCCGGGAAGGGGGTGCTCATTAAGGCTGAGAGGGATTCCATCCCAGGGCCTAATCATGCACCGATGTGCCCAGCGGGTCCAGGTCCCTCTTCACCTGAGGCCTGCTCACATGCACCACACCTGTCACTGGAGGGAGCTCAGTGTGTCAGCCTGGTTTTGCTGCCCTCCAAGCAGCATCTCAGTAATGTGCCCTGACTGTGCTTTGGTTTCCCTGAATGCCCCCTCCCCCCAACACACGGTCCTGGTTGGTGATATGGGCTCCAGGTTCTCAGGAACCACGGGGAAGAAAGCTGCTCTCTCTGTGTCCCCAAAACCTCTGTTCTTCATGTGACCTGGCCCAATGACTCCTCATGGAGAAAACAAAACAAAACAAAACAAAAAGACAAAAACAGCTGATTCTTCTTTAGCAGCAAATTACCACAAAGACAATGAAAATCAGGTCTTGACCACAGGAGGTCCAGAAAAAGTATGGAGAGAGTGATGCCGAGCTTCCTCCCAAGCCTGACCAGGACCACTGTGTCCATTATTAAAGGGACACAGGACAGGCCCAGCCTCCCTCCAGCCCAGCCCTCCAGCAAAGTGACCTGGAAGCTGCCCGCAGAGGTGGCCTTGAATCTGCCACTTACTGGGTGACTGTGGCTAAGCTCAAACTCATCTGGAAAACAGACAGTAACGTCCACAACGCTTTGCTGTGATAATTAAAGACAATAATACATGTGAAAGTAGCTATCATCGCGCCCACAGTGTAGCTGAGGTCCTTGCTTCCTCACTTTAACGAGCCCATGACACATTCATCCTGGTGCCAACAGGTCATTTCCCAGGCAGAGGTTCCCAAGACCTAATGGCCTGTCTCCCCAGAATGAGGGCCCCGCCCTGTGCAGGGTGAAGCTCTGCACTGCCATGCAGACACACATCTGCCTGCCTTCACTGGCAGCTTGTCCTCCTGACCCTCCGCTGGCAGTGCTGTTACACACATCTGGCCTTGGCTGGGTGTGGCTCCATGGATTGAGCACCAGGTCCCCAGTTGGAGGCATGAGAGGCAACCACATACGGATGCTCTCCCTTCTTTCTATCTTCCTTCCCCTCTCTAAAAATCAATCAATTAAAAAAAGCACATGCGACTTTGGTGAAACTCCCTCAGTCTGGACAGCATGGCCTCTCCGCTCTTGGACAGTGCCCGCAGACAGCCAGGTGACGGACGGTCTGAAAGGGACTTGCTTCCGTGATGGCTTGGCGCACATCACTCGCGGGTCTCATCAGGCTGGGGAGGGCGTGACTGGTGCGCACCAGGAGCTAGCCACCTGGCCGGGGAACACCACACAGGCAGGTGTTCTAGGTTCAAGCCCCTACTCGGACACCATCTGGCGTGTGGCCACCAGCCTCAGCTGCCCCTCTGTGAAACAGCCATGGTGAGGCCCCCATCAGTCACGCCAGCTCACACCCTCAAAACAGGGGTGGGGTCAACACTTCAGTGTCATTCCAGCCTCGGGAAAGAGGAACATGGATGGGGACTGAGAAAGAAAGAAGCCCTTCAGGACATAGTCAGGATGCCCTGTGAGAGTCCCACTCTGAGGCAAGGCAGAGCGCAAAGAAGGTCCTTATCAGATCCCAAGGACCTGCTGTCTGACTCTGCTGATCTGTCTTCCTCGAGGAACCAGCCTTTGTTCACTGGGTGGGTGGGTGTAGAAGCCTGCACAGGAGGCTCCGGGAGACAAGCTCCAACGACCCTCATCTGAGATCAAGGCCACTTGTTTACTAACCGTGCTTCCTCCTTCTGTGGTTGGGAACAGAAGGGCCAGAAAACAGAAGTCCATGTTTGGGCAACTAACACCGAAAAGCTGAAGCCACCACCCTCAGGCAGAGGCTGAAGAGATGCCTGCAGGCCACCCACAGCCCACCCTGGGAGGCCACGACACAGAGCAACAGTGAGCTGTGGCAAGATGGCCAGTGGCACCGGGACTAGCAGTGTCAAGGCTGCGGGCGGGTCAAAAAGTTAAGGACTTGAGATTCTATGATTTTACTTTATTTTTAAATGTTTAACTTTTTTAAATATATTTTTTAAAGATTTTATTTATTATTTTCAGAGAGAGGGGAAGGGAGAGAGGCAGAGAGGGAGAGAGACATCAGTGTATGGTTGCCTTTCACCTGTCTCCAGCTACAGACCTGGCTGGAGACCTGGCTTGCAACCTAGTCATGTGCCCTGGCTGGGAATCGAACCAGTGACCTTTGGGTTCGCAGGCCTTATCCACTGTGCCACCAGCCAGGCCTCTGGCTATTATTTTAAAAAGCATTTTTAAAATTGTCGTAAAAAATGTGACAGAATTCAGCATCTTCACCATTTTTAACTGCATAGTTCAGCAGTGTTAAAGTATATTCAGACTGTTGTGGAAAAGACCTCTAGAACTTTTCATCTTGCAAAATTGAAACACTGTCCCAACTGATCAACTCCCCACCCCCTTCCCACAGACCCCAGCAACTCCCACTCCACCCTGCTCACAGGAATGAAGGGTTTACGCGCCAGAGCCTGGCTGCCCTGAACCCTGGGGCAAATGTAGGCAGGCGCAGGAGGTGCTACGTGTGAAGCCTACTCACTTCCCAGGAAGCACAAAATACAAGAGGAACTCGCCTCTTGGCCAGAGCATCACAGATGACCGAAGTCCCGAAACTGGTAAGATGCAGGGATCAGTCAGGACAGGTAGGGACAGAATGTTGTCACCACCATCTCCAAGAGAGCCAGGGGACAGTTCCCACAAACCACGTGCAACTTCGGTACTGGGGCTTTTGCCTGGGTAGGACCCACACGGTGGGTGAGCTGTTATTTCTGGGAATGCACGCTCTTGAAGGCTATGAGGAGTGGCTGGCCGTCTTGGCAAACACCTGCAATGCCAGGCACTCCTAGGGGACACGTGCCTGGGACTGAGCTTGAAACACAAAACACAGCACCCTGCTCGTTCCCCTGAGGCCTGTGCACCCGGTTCCCCCTGCAGCAGTCAATTGGCTTGGCTGGATCCCCCGAGGACTCCTTTCCTCTGTACTGGTGATGACCTTGAACTTGAACCAAAGTTAAGCATTGGCACAAATAGGACCTGCATCTCAGACCTTATCACCCACAACACAGAAGGCTGGCTGAGGACCCTGAGTCAGCCAGGTGACAATGGAGCCAGAGAAGGCAGAGGAAAGAGAAAGAACATTCGCCTCCCTTGTCAGAAGGCTGGTGCGCCTGCTGTGACCACCCTGATCCCTCACGCCAGTAGGCTCTTCTCTGGCGGAGCTATGTATGCGCCTGGCAACACCATGAACTATCAGTACGTGAACCAGAGATCCAGGCTGCATGTTCAACTCGGCC
Organism: Noctilio leporinus; assembly: GCA_004026585.1. Taxonomy (NCBI): domain Eukaryota; kingdom Metazoa; phylum Chordata; class Mammalia; order Chiroptera; family Noctilionidae; genus Noctilio; species Noctilio leporinus. The sequence goes on along the minus strand of PVIW01000325.1, from coordinate 552,454 downwards.
TGCAGATGTCAGTCATGACCAGGTAAAGAGGGATAAGCACCTGTCCTATGGAAGTCATGTGTTATCTTGAGTTAAGCCAAAGAGGAAAAAAGTCATTTGAAAATATCACAAATCCAAAGGCCCAGGAGAAAACAAAGGAAACGTGCTTGTGCGGGGAATAAACAGCTCCGACCATGCAGTCTGCCCAGGGGCTGGCAGGGCCCCGGCAGGGCCCAGGCCCCAGGTGGACTTCTGAGTCCCCACACCTCAGGAGAAGGTGGCCGCTAGGGATTCAGGGGGAAAGACACCAGAAATTTATGGAGGACAACTCAGCTGAGAAGTGTGACATCTCCAGGAAGTGAGGAGCGAGGTAGACAGAATCGGGACAGCACGAGTCCGGAAACTGTCCAGTGCAGAGGCCTGAGGTGGGCAGAGGGCACGGGATGGCGGGCGAAGCTGTGCATAGAAACCAGACCCCATGCTGCCTGGAAGCAAAGGTTTTTGCTGTCTTCCGACTTAGGGAGGGTTGTCCAGGGTCTACAGGACTCAAATGCCAGAGAGGGACAAGAGTTTAAGGGAAACCACTGAGCCCCAAAGGGCTCAGGCTTAGAGAAAACTCCAGAGGGGCTTTGGTTTGAAAGACTTGAGGGGGTTGGCTTCCATGCAGGAAAACGGTGCAAGGAGAGGAAACTTACCCACGGTGCCAGGAGCCAGGACCACGAGGCATTCCAGAGGAGGCAGGCAGGGCCCAGTGGCTGGAGGGCTACGGAGACCTTCAGGTCCTACCGGGTTGGAGAAACACAAAGAAAAGCAGGTTTGGTTGGTGGAGAACTTAGGACCACAACTTTTTTCCTGAGGCTATTACACTTGTGGGGTTCTAGCTCAAAAGACAGAGTAGATCCTCTTAAATGTGGGATTTATGTGACTATGTGAGATGTTAGGCATGTGTGGCCAAAGAGGGGGTGAGAACACCTGAGAAGCCCTCCCAGGGACAGCCAGGCCGTCTGCAGGACGGGCTCCATGGCATCACAGCGTCACAGTCAGCCTCTCCACAGGGCGCTCCCCATGGAGTTTCAGACCCGTAAGTGCGGACACGGGATGACTGACTCGGCTGGCACCTGGAGTCCAAAGCAGACCCACCCCTCACTGACTTCTTGGGGGAGAGGACGCTGCGGAGCAGACCGTGGTCAGGCCCAGACCCTGCCCCCCACAGGCGGCAGAGCGGCCTTCTCCACACAGGAAGAGCAAGTGCAGCGCCCTGGCTGCGGGCACTGCGGCCACGCTGGGCTCTGACAGCGCAGACCAGCTCCACTGTCCTCTGGCGCCGCCCGACCTGCCAGGCCAGGGCCATCTGCTCCCCCCTCTCCCGGGACTCCCCACAAACTCCACCCGTTCCCACCTCCTCTACACCCACCCTCCACCCCCAGCACGGCCCCGCCCCGCGCCCGCAAAAGCGGCTCAAAGATGTCCTCTTTCCTGGTCAAACCTTGAGGCCACCCCTCACGGTTCACCGGGATCCCTAGTTCACACAGGCTCCCTCCGTCCCCATCTCCCGGGACTTCCTTTTTCTTTTTGGCCACAAAAACAAGTTTATTTCAGGAGGTAAAACGTCCAGCCCAAATTCCAAACTTTATTCCAAGTTAAAAGTTTCTCCCCTCCTCAGGCCCCGTTACTCTAGGTGCCACAGGAATCTTTTCTTGAACCTATCAGGTCCTCCTTTCCTCGCTGCCCCTCCCACCCCCGAGGGGTGACCTCTTCTCTCATCCTTGCTTCCCAACCCCTGTTTAAGTCCTGACTCCTCCTGACTGCGTGTCAGCACAGCCACCTGCGTGGCTTGCATGAGGGCCGTTTCCACACGGATCGCTCCACAGTCCCAGGTCACCGTCTTGTCCCCCTACCTGCAGGCACATTCCCCATCTTCCACAATGGACTCATCCCAAGTTCACAGACAAGGCAACCCGCATCCGGGTAGGAACTTGATTTAAAGCTGTCTCCTCCTCCCCACCAACGCATCTTTTACCTGCCTGTCTTCTCCCCGCCAGCAACAGTTAACCCTACACCTCCTCCAGCTGCCACGGACCCCTTCTGCCCATTTCCCAGATTCTGCCAGTTCACTTCCCATCATTCTTCAACCCACCCCACTGAGGTTCCTGCAGCCACACCCTTTATTCTCAGTGGGGCAGTGTCCATTCCATAACCCCACTGCCTCCAGGCCCTGTTCTCGCCACACAAGCCCGAAGCCTCAGTGGGCTTGCAGAGCACCTGCCCCGAAAACCAGTGCCATCACAGCTCTGCTCCCAGCGATGCCCACCGCAGTTCCGGTAGCTGGGCCGGGGTTCCTGCCCTGGCTGGTAAAGGAAGCCTCAGGGTCTGCATTCCCAGCCACAGCCTCCAGGGGCGCTCAAACCGCTGCTCCGAAGCCCTCCTGGGCAAGGGTCTGCGCCCGGGTGGAACTAGCCGGCGGGCACCAGGACGATGCACGAAACCTGCTCTTTAACTGAGTCCGGGCCTCTCACCAGGTCCGGCCCCATCCTAACATGGCACACTGCAGTAGCAGGACGCATCCTGGTGAACTGAGAAATCGGACTTGTATTTGTCAGCTGGCACCAAAGCCACTCTATCGGTGGCGTATTCTTAAATTCCACGGGGCTTAATCCTGCACATGTCTGACTGCCCATCTGAAAATAATCGTGGAAGCAGGGGGACATAAGAGGGTTTACTGTGCAGAAGAAAACGAGGTCAGACTATTTTTACGAACTGCTTTACTGTTCACCTAAGGGGCAGACTTTACAACCTTTGGGCCAGAGGTTTGCTCCAGGCTACAAGGGCTTCTCCACAGATCTGTCACAAGACCATGGAAATAAGCTGTGATTATTTTATGAACTTGAACTTGCAGGGGTATGAAAAATAAATGAGCACTAGAACAGCTTTACTGAATTTCTTATATAAGGTAACACACAGACAGTACATATTCCAGTTAGAATAAAGGCACAGAAATGCTTTTGTGCTAAGAAACAATATAAATTACTGCTTTTTAAAGTTAGTTTTGAATGCTTCCGATACAATGCCCAAGTTAAATTCCATGTTTAAAAATCTTTCTTTCAGCCCCTGGCTGGTGGCACAGTGGGTAAGGTGCCGGCCTGCAAACCCAAAGGTCGCTGGTTCAATTCCCAGCCAGGGCACATAACCAGGTTGCAAGCCAGGTCTCCAGCCAGGTCCCCAGCTGGAGGCAGGTGAAAGGCAACCTTACGCTGATGTCTCTCTCCCTCTCTGCCTCTCTCCCTTCCCCTCTCTCTGGAAATAAATAAAAAAATCTTAAAAAAAAAAAAATCTCTCTTCCAGGCACAAAAGACTATCTGCCAGAGCCACTGGTTAACCATCTTGTGATTCTGCCACGTGGATTAACCGTGTTAACACATGAAAACGAGGCTAAATGACTTCAATCCGCCAAGCCTGTTACTCCCCAGATCACAGCTCCGAGCCACTCAAACTGTGGCGCTGCCCCCGCCGCACTTCCTGCTCAGGCCCAGGGCAGCTCGCTCACCAGCCCCCGTCCACACCCAGCCAGCCCGCCAGGCGCAGGCGCACGTGAGGCCAATCTGCTCCCAAAGGCCCCACAACAGCGAACTCACGGTGGTGAATGTGGGGTCAGAGCAGAGCCAGGCTCTTCCCCGGTTTCAGCTGGGGCGGGAGGGACTGTGCCCAGGGGAGCTGGCGGGGCTCCCTGCCTCAGGAGTCAGGGCAGAGCCCGGTCCAGGAACCAGATGGACATGGTGGCAGCCCCTCAGCCATCCCCTTCACAAGCCGCTGCAGCCGGCTAGTCACCAGATGCTCTCGGCTGCAGGTGCCTCCCCCCTTCCTCTGCAACAACCCTTCTGCGGGCATGTCTGCCCCCTTCCGAGAAGGCGCAGGCTGCTCTGGGCTGCTCCTCAGTCTGCACATCCTACCCACTCCCGCACTTCCACACGGGCTACAGCCAAGGACCCTGTGAGCAACTCTAATCTACACGTCTGCTGCGGATGGGATGTCTCTGTCCCCTCAGATTCACACACAGAAACCACCCCCAGCAATGGCCTTACAGGAGGTTGGGGCCCTGGGAGGTGTTCAGGTCCCGAGAGCTGACCCCTTTTGGGGGATTAGTGCCCTCAGGAAAGGGACCCCAGAGCCCCTCACCTTCCACCATGGAAGACACAGTAAGACAAGGCGTCATGAAGCAGGTCGGAGGCCCTCACCAAAGGAGCTGGCCGGCACCTGGCCATGGCCTTCCCGCCCTGCAGGAGGCTGCTGAAGCTGCCTGGGCATGGTGCTGTTACAGCAGCTGAATGGACTAGCGCACTGCTAACGGCCAGGCGGACACGTGCAGGTGTCAGCCAGCACCCCATGCTGGCCTGCCTCTGTGGGGGCGGACGGGTGGGCAACACCGATGGGAGTCAGGAGTGCTCGGACCGCAGGTGGACTAAGGACAGGGCCACTGGCTCAGAGGCCGGGCCGAGCATGAAGACAACCAGGATGCCGCCCTACGGCAGGGTTCCAGTCTTGAGTAACGCCGTGAGAAAGGCAATGCCTGAACAGGACAAGGGTGCTCCAGTCTTACATGATTCGCAGGTGCATAGGCATGTCCCAGGAAAAACGCAGACAACATCGATGTTAGCACGGCACCCAGTCATTCACGCAACGCAGTGTATACGAGTATTTTCTGCTGCAGAAAATCCTCTGTGGACCCTCTTCGCAGGGAACCCACATGTCCGCTTACCTGCCACACTCCACTGTCCAGCACTCAACCCACAGCTCCCTGCAGCCTCCTGCGCTCCTGGCTACAGAAAGGGGGTCCACCTGTCCTTCATGGCCGCCACCCCACCTGTCCTCTCTCGGCAGCAAGCCAGGCTGTGGTCATCTCCCCGGGAACACTGCAGAAGCCCCCAGCCTTGCCTCTCTCCTCCAACCACTGTCCACCCTAACGTCGTCTTTCCAAAAGGCAAAGCGAGTCACGGCCTGTTTAAACGGACTCAATGGGTCCCAGTACCTCCTCTGTAGCTTTTAACTGAACCCTATGTGCTGCCCTTCACCGTTCTCGGGTCACCTCTCACCACTGCCCACTCCAGGCCCCTCCAATTCCCGGGGTCTCCCCTGCTCCAAGGCCTCAACCACAACCCTCCCTCCTCCGCCCTCCCGCACCCCTTCCCACCCCTATCCCCCGTTTCTCTTCAGGTCTTGCCTTAGACATCCCTTTCTCTAGGACGGCTTGCCTGACTTCCACCCTCCTCCTGAATTTGGATCACGTCTGACGTCATGAGCTGTCACACATCCTCTAGCATCTCCCCTCTGTGGCACACAAGGGCCTTGCTGTCCACCAAGCCCCATAGCGTGTGCAGCGTGGCCTGCTGCAGAGGCGTGGCAGTGCCTGGTGAGGGACTTCACCAATCTCCCTCCGGGGCCCCTGCGCTCCACCAGGCCACGCCCCTGGCAGGCCCTGAAGAACAGTCCTCACTCCTTCTGCCCTGGCCCAGCTGGCCACCCCTGCTCCTCCTGCCAGACGAGGGGAAACCCACCTTGCTCTCCATGTGTCAGAAACACAGTGCATTACCAAGAGTCAAACTAGAAAATCCCATGGCCCGCCCATATTTAAGATTCTGCATTTGCAGGTACAAAACTTGAAATTAAAATGATTCTTATTCTGCCTATTGCTAAGAAGCAATTTTCCTCCAAATATTGGAAGCAATAAAATTCAAACTGCTCCACTCAAAATATAGTTAGATATTAGTTTGTAGAGTTCATTTTAGGTCATGCTTTAATTTGATAGGGCAGACCTATTTTTAAATTTGTAGCTAACATATGTCCTCGATGTACTTTTAAAAACTGTTTCTTTATAAATGCAATGCATAATCATGGAATATGCAAAAAAACAGGTAAATTTAAAAAATCATCCCATATCATACCTCCCAACGTACACAATTTTTAAGATTTACAGTAAATTTCTTCTGGATAGTTTTCCATCATAGGCTTTGTGTGGGTGGTTGTTGAGACTTTTAAGGGCTTTAAACATACCATGTATGCAATTTTGCATCCCGGTTTTATCCCAATTAACGCTGTCATAAACATTTTAATAATTTTCTTCATAAACATTTTAATGGGCATGTTACCCAGTGGATGAATCATAACTTAATCATTCTGCAAATCCACCCTTAAAAATAATTCTACCATATACATCTTTTGTGTATGAAGCTTCTCTAATTAAAAATGCTTCTTGATGGCCCTAGATTATTTCTACATCAAAGAATATGAATCTTTCAAGGCTCTTAATACATACTTCCAGTGTAACTTAGGTGTGTGTCATTGCTTCCATGTCCTCATCAGTACCAGGCACTGTAATTTTTTAATCTAAATTTAGGCCTTTATTAAATTGATAAATGAAAAACTGTAGCATCTTTACAACAAAAGTAAATGTTCATTGTTTAAAAAAAAGAAAAAAAAAAGGAGCCCTGGCTGGTGGCTCAGTGGACAGGTGCCAGCCTGCAAACCCAAAGGTCGATGGTTTGACTCCCAGTCAGGGCACGTAACCAGGTTGCAAGCCAGGTCTCTAGCTAGGTTCATAGTTGGAGGCAGGTGAAAGCATTGTATGAAAGCCATACATTGTTGTTTCTCTCCCTTTCTTCCTCCTTCCTTTCCCGCACACTAAAAATAATGAATAAAATCCTTAGAAAAAAAATTTTTTAAGGAAAAAAAAACACCAAAAACGGAAAAGTATGTGGAATAAAAAAATTTTTTTTGTTTCCCCTATGGTTTTCCCAAGTAGTCCCAACGTTTTCCACATATCCTTCTACAACTTTTTCCATTTCCATTCAGGACACACACATATACACAACTTTTTTGTTTTGGGTATTTTACAAAAAAATAGGTTTGCTTTCTTGGCTCAGTAACATATTCCAGACATCCATCCAGGCTATGTCCAACACACACAAATCAACTTTTCTTTAAAAGCTACGTGTATGTGTCTATACACACACACGTATGTGTATATGTGTATACACACACACATATATGTAAAACACTCCACAGAATAGTGGTGCCAAAATTTACTTGCCGTTGTCTTCAAATTTTCCCTGTATCAACTTCTTTTTTTTTCTCTTTCAATTCTTTGATTTTAGAGAGCAAACTGGGAGAGAGAAATATCAATTTGCGTTCCACTTACTGATGCACTCTCTCGTAGGTGCCCTGACCAGGCACCAAACCTGCCGCCCACTGAGCCACTCAGCCAGTCTTGTTCCTGACTGTCACTCACCAATGACATTACTGCAGCGGGACAGTACGGCTTTGACAGCTGGCATACCAAATCCTCCATCACTATTTTTCCATTTGAAAATTTTCTTGCCTATTCTGGCACATTTAGTCCTCTGACAACTTTTAGAAGTAATTTATCCAGTGTCCAAAACCAATTCGCCGAGACTTCATTTGGAATTAATTTGTAGAGCATTGCAATCTTTACAATGACATCTCCTGCCAGAAACATGTAATGTCTGTGCAATTATTAGGTTATAGCCTTTAAATTCTTTAGGTAAACGTTTTCTACTTTTCTTCATACGTTTTGTACATTTATGTTTTGTTCTTAAATGTCTTCTAGTTTAATTGCTATTGAGAATAGACTCTTCTTTCCTGTGGAAGTAATTACAAATTATTTGATCATTAGTGAGATTACACATCTTGACAAATATTTAAATTATATATATACATAAAGACTTTATTATTTTTAAAGAGAAGGGAAGGGAGAGGGAGAGAGACATCAATGTATGGCTGCCTTTCACCTGCCTCCAGCTACAGACCTGGCTGGAGACCTGGCTTGCAACCTGGTTATGTGCCCTGGCTGGGGAATCGAACCTGCGATCTTTGGGTTTGCAGGCTGGGGCCTTATCCCCTGTGCCGCCAGCCAGGGCTAATCTATATTTTTATCCAGTAAATTGTCTACATTCTGTAATCGCTTGTATGGATTCATTCTTTTCCTCACTGCCTTGTACATGTTCTTTACACGTTGAAGACATCAATTCTTCACTTGTATTGGCCACAAATATTGCCCTACTTTGTTGTTAGGCTTCTAATCTGGGGGTACTGATTGCCCTATTTCTAAAGAGGTTGACGTTTTTAGGCAATCTAACACAGTGATTTAACCAGTAAGGGACTTGCGTGCCCCATGGATGCTGGGACCTAAGCTTGGTCCCTTACAACGCCCTAAAGGGGAGGTATTTGGTTCCTTAAAGAAGAGATTCCAGCGCAGGTATGCCTCGCTGTGCTCTTCTCCATCTCGCAGGAAGGGCTCCCTTCTCCGGGTGTTTTTATGTTTCAGGGAGCAGTGGTGCAGTTACTGTGTAGCACACTCTCACACCTAGCTTGCTTTGTTGGAGAGCTTAAGAGGTCCCAGTGACCTGTACAGATGCTTGTCTGTCCTCCTCCTCACACATCTTTCCCCTCTGCGCAGCCACTTCGTGACCTTCACAGAGCACACTTGTCTCCATACGCCTGGACTTACCATGTGTTATGTTTTTGTTGCGTTGCAATCAGAGCCTGTTTTTTCTTTTCCATTTTAGTTTCTGCCAGTTTATTTCTGATATTCAGAAAGCTATGAGGTTTGTTTGTTTGTTTTAAGATTTTATTTCATTATTCTCAGAAAGAGGGGTAGGGAGAGAGGCAGAGAAGGAGAAAGACATCCATGTATGGTTGCGTTTCACCTGCCTCCAGCCACGGACCTGACTGGAGATCTGGTTTGCAACCTGGTCATGTGCCCTGGCTGGGGAATCGAACCTGTGACCTTTGGGTTCGCAGGCCGGTGCCTTATCCACTGTGCTACCAGCCAGGTGTCAGAAAGCTATGAGTTTTAATTATTCATTGTATACCCACTCACTTCCTCAATTTTTTGGTGTCTTTCAGTTACTCTCATTTTTGTAGCCAATAATATCTACAAAATCTTTTCCTTCTTTTCATTTTAGATTCTCACCTCACTCTTACTTTATGCATTACTGTTTGACACATTTTGTAAAAACCACGTTAAATAACTGCCCAATTTTTAATTTGACTCCTACTTTTTTGTTTAGTGTAGACATTTAACATTTATGTGTATTTTTTGCATTAAAAAGTGCCTTTTGGGGGAATGGGTGGGTGGGGAGGGGGACAGAGGGGAGCAAAAAGGGGATGAATGTAATACAACAACAATAAAATTTTTTTAAAAATAAAGAATTCTTATAAATCAAAAAAAAAAGTGCCTTTTCATTCCTCTTTTTAACAAAAATAAACAACTTTTGAAATACAATAAAATACCTATTTGGACCTAAGTTTAGTGGGCAGTTAGAATTCGATGTGAGCTCCAGGGGACATCCACCTCTTATCTAAATAGCCCTCCACACAGACCTCAGGAACAGCCTACCTGGTCTCCCCACTTCTGCTCTCCGCCCTGCACCCCCCTACCCGACATCTGCCTGCGGCAGCTGGAGTGAATCTGATTATGTCACTCCTCCGCTAAAAACTGGGCCTGGTTTCCCATTTCACTTGGGATAAAACGTCCTTCCCCTTCCCTGCAAGACCCTGCATGATCCAGCCCCTGTACAACCTCCCCTCTCCCCTCCCCTCCCCATCGATCCACAGTAGCTCTTTCAGTTCCTGGAATGGGCAAAGTACCTTCCCCCTCCAGTCCTTCCCTCCTGCCTGGAAAATTATCCCCACACTAACACCTACTCACCCGCTCAGCTGAAATCTTACTTCTGCAAAAACAAACAAAAAATCAGAATCTTTCCTGGGCCCTCTGTCCACATCTAAAACGTGCTCCGTTGTTATTCTCAGGGCCTGCGCTGCTTCACCTTAGAGCCACGCCACCCCTAGTCCGTGATCACACATGTGACTCGCGTGACTGCTCTTCATTTCTGACCCCTGCACCTCAGCCTAGAAACGCAAGGACACAGGGACAAGCTGACGTTGCTGGCCACACTGCAAGCACTCATGCATGTCTGAGTGAAAGGAAAATACCTACGGGGCCTCTAAGTGCATCTCTGAGTGTCTTAAAATGGTACCCATCACGCCCTTTAATCGGTATTTAAATCGCCAACGTCTCTCCCACACGCCTACAGACTCAGAAAGAATCCACTTCATACAAAGGGCAGGACGGCTACCCAGAGCGCCGCACCGGGAAAACACACGAACAAACTTACATCGCTAATAAGTAAGTTTTGTTTGAACATTATGGGCAGGTTGTTTTAGGTGGTCTTCAGCGTGCTGATAACTTGATTACTAGTTACCAGCCTTATTTTATACGCTTTACTTGTCACAGCACATGAAGCACCAGCGAAAACGTGCTTTCTAGACTATTCTTCACAAAGTCTATGATGGATAAGACTGCATTTCAACAAAATCACAAATTAACGAGCACGCAGTTGGCTGCCGCCGGTACTCCCTGGCGCACGCATCGGGCCCAACGTGGGCCTCTGGGTGCAGACCGCAGGCGCCAGCACGTCTACACCCCTTTCTGCCCACAGGGTGCTTCCAGTCGCGGGGCGCGAGGTCGTGGATGCCGCCCAAGGTCTCGGCAGCCGCCCCACCCGAGACGTGGGCCTTGCGACATGTCGCTGCCCTTCGCCGGAGCCCCCGCCAGGAACCGGTGCGCCCCACCTGCCCGCGGCCCGGGGAGCGCCCCGTGCCCCTCGGCGGCCCGACTGCGCACGCGCAGCGCAGCGCCCCGATGGGGCCCCCGCGGCGGGTGGGAGTCAGGACGCGGGGCGCGGAGGGCACCCCAAGTCCTTCCAGAGCCGGAGGACGCGCGCCCACCGGCTGGCCGCCGTCCTGCGTGATGCTATCGCGTCTCGCTCGGGGCCACGTCCTGCCCGAGCGCGCGGCGCCTCGCAAAGGACCGGACGTCCCAGGCAGCGGCCGAAGCGGCTCGGCACCGCTCGATCCCGTTAGCACCGTCCGCTGTCAAAGGGCCACGCAACGTCCGCGTCGGGGAGGAGGAGGAAGTGAGGCAGGAGAGCCTGGGCTCCGGCCTCTTCGCCCCGTCGCCCGGCTCCTTTGTCGCGACCAGGCGCCGGCTCCCCGGGCGCGCACCGGGCTCCGCCGGCCTCACAAAGGGGCCGAGTCTCGGGGCACCGCGGCTGCGGAGGGCGGGGAGGGCGCCGGGCAGCGGGCGCGCAGGGCGGGGCGGCCGCCGCTCACCTGGCCGGGCCGGCGCGGCCGTCAAACAATGGAGGCGTCCGGCGGCCGCTGCGTTCGGCGCTGGGGCGCGAGGGGGCCGCACGCCCCGCGCAGCGCGCTGCTCGGCTCCGCTGCGACGCCGGGCGCCCCGACAAACACACGGTCCCGCCTCGCAGCAGGGCCCGCGCCCGCCCGCGCCGCCTGGACCCGCTCCAAGGCGCGGCCGCGGCTGCCCGAGCGGCGGCCCTGCCCTCGGCGGCGGCGGCAACAATGGAGCCCCGCTCGCCCGTCCGGCTCCCGCGGGCCTCGCCGGCCTCGCCCCCGCCGCCGCGCCCCCGCCGCCCTCTGCCCGCCCGAGCCCGGGCGCCGCGCCCCGCGGCTCCGACCTTCCGCGCCCCCGGCCGAGGCCCGTCCGAGGCGACGGGCTGCTTTCGGTTCTTTCTCCCGCTCCCGCCTCCCCCAGCGCGCCCGCCCCTCCCGGCGCCCCCCGCCTCGGCCCGGAAAGGAAGTAAGGAGGCTGCAGCGCGGCCGCCCGAGAACTCACGGCCAGAGCGGGAGAGGCGGCCCGGCCGCGGGCCCGGCGCACCCACCTCGCGCTCCTCCGGGAGCCTCACAGGTGCGCCTCCGCGCTCCGCACCGGCGCCTCGGGAAGCGCGCGTGCGCACGCAGCAGGCCGGCGGCCCCGGGAGCGGCGCCGCACGCATGCGCGCCGCCGGCCCGCGCCCCGCCCCGCCCCGCGCCTCGGCCCCGCCCCCCGTCCGCGGCGCGCCCTCCCCCAATCGCAGGCCGGCCCGGGCACCCACCCCTCAACCCCGGGGCGCGCACGTGCGTGTGCGCGCTCGCCGGCCTCACCCCTCCGCGCCCCGCCCCGCCCCGCCCGGCCCGCGTTACCCGGCAACCGCACTGCGCCGCACCTGGGCTGTGCGCCTGCGTCCCACCCGCCGCACCTTCACGCCCCCCTCCTTGCGGTCGCCCCGCCGCAGCTGCTGGAGGGGGCGCCGCCCCTCCGCGACCAGTGAGTATCGATCGGCCTCCGCCGCCCGCCCCGCAGACACAGACCCGCGCCGCTCCGGCGCCTCGGCCGCCCGCCCCGCCGGCACCGCCAGGCCTCGCCGCCTCGGCCCGCTCCCGGCGTGCACCGCGGGGCGCTCGGGCGGGAGCCGGCGGGACGCGCGGGGCGGGCGGCGCCCACGGACCTCGCTGGCTGCCTGTCCGGGGCAGGGCCGGAGTCGGAGCCAGCCCCGCCCGCCGCCCCGCCCCTGGGCCGAGGGCTCTGGCCGCCGCCCGCCCGAGGAGCGCCGCAGCGGGGAGCCGCCTGCAGCAGCGAGCGGCCGCCCGGCAGGTGAGCGGCCCGGGGGCGGCGGGGCGACGGGCGGCCCCTCCCCGGCCGGGACCTGCGGCGGCTCCGCGGCGGGCGCGGGTCGGACGCCCTCTCGGACGTGGGGTTGGGAGCCCCGCTGCAGGGGGCGGGGGTCCCGCGTCGCAGCCCCGGCCCGTTGGTGTCCCGAGCGGACAGATCCCGGGGGCCGCCGGGGCAGGGGCAGCGGGCGGCCGGCCGAGCCCGGGGCGGCTGGAGGGCGGAGCCGCATTGCGGCCGGAGCGTGGGAACCTCAGCCCTTCGGCGGCGCCGGCCCGGGCGTTAGAGACCTGCGGGGAGCGGGTCCCCAGGGCCGCGCCCGCGCCCTCCCTCCCGCCGGGCCTGCGGCTCCGCGGCCGCGCCGCCCTCGAGGACGCGGGGCTGGTGCCTCCCGGGCGCCGAGGTGGCCCCGTCGGGCTCGCGGCGCAGCGCAGGCTCTGCAGAAGCGGCTGGCGAGCGCGCTCCGGGTGGAAGTGGCTGGTTAAGACGTACGTGCACTTCTTATTCAGAGCGTTGCTATCATTTTATTAAGTCGGGTGTTTTTCCGGGCCGGGGGCGAGGGGGTGGGGTGCGACCGTCGGAATCCGCCTGCATTTTCTTGCGATTGAATTATAAGGAAAAAGATGCCACCATTTAAAGGGATTTTAATTTCGCAAGATGTTGTATAATTTATTTGTGTATTTTTTTTTTGGCTAACGTTTCATCTTACGTGAAATAGGTCAAAAATTTTGACAGTGTGCGCATGTACCTACACCCTACTAAAAAACCTTATTATTCTTCTGCATCATGTGATTGATTACTCAGTAAGTTTAGTGCGGTTATATTTAATATCTAAAGTACAAAGCAATGATCTGTTTATTAGGTTTTTATGCAGCGCACATAAACCCATCAATCTGAAAAACAAGTTCCTTTAAAGTTAGATATTACTGTTTTGTTTTGTTTTAAGAAACCATCAATGCTTTTACTGGGGATAGAAAATGATTTGGATTTTTTTTTCCCACCCTATTTGGATTGTTAACTCCATTTGTTACTGGTTGGTTGAAGTCACTTTGCCTCGTGGTTACTCCGTGGACACTGATGTTGACGCTGCTGCTGCTGCTGCATTTTCACTGGGTGGATCGTTCCTCCCGTCAGGTTGGCGGCCTGTGGACACAGGTCCGCTGGCGGAGACTGACTGGTGGCCGCTGACCCGAAGGGACTGGATGGCTCCCCAGGGTGCGGTCGGGCGGGTGCTGGTGATGGCTGCAGCTTCGGCCGCTGGCCCGGGGGCTGAGCGGGGGCTGAACGCATCCTCTCCCTTGAAGCAGTCAGGGCTCAGGTGCTGCGATGCCATTTACGTGTTTCGTTTTGCGCAGAAGAGGATGAGCACCACTTACAGGAAGATGGGCTTCACTCTGACCACAGCAAGTTGCTTCTGATGTGGGAGGAAAGGGCTGGGGGGTCTGCAGCAGCGGGGAGGCTGCTGGGAGAGAGGCCTACGGGGCCTGGTTCCCGTGGACCCGAGCGGGGCCCCTCTGGGCTTGAGGACAGGCGCACAGCTGTCTGGGCCCTGCTGGCAGGCCAGCGGGACCCTCCCGGAGGATCCTAACCCCACTTTGCATTTGAATCGGGCTTGACAGGTAGTGCTCTCCTTTCCAGGTTGTTTCTTAAACAGTCTTTTTAATGACATGTGATTTGTATTTCTCTCTGCGGCTTTTGTTTTCTATAATAAACGTTTAACCAAGAGGGAACTACCCTTGGCTGTGAAGGCAGAGACATCTTCTTTAACCATCTTTGAAAGTGGAATAACGTCGGTCTTTCCTTTGAGAGCCAGAGGTTGTGAAGGTGAACTATTTTCTTAGCTGAAATTATTTTTTAAAGGTACTGATTAAGGGCTGACTCTTGTGCTTGCTCTGCATTTTCATTTATTTCATGACTCAAACATGACTCAAATTTCACAGCAAAGTGTCCAGTCACATCCACCCAGTACGTTGCACTGGACTCTTCAGCCTGTCTGCATGATGTTTAAAGCTAAACTGGCAGCTCAAGGTCAAGCAGCTGGGAGAAGGGGAATCCCAGGGCACGGGAAGGTCAGAGACTGGGAGCTTCATGTTTGAAAAAGAAAAAGATGTGTCCTCTTGGTGCGAAGCCAGTCCTGGGAACTGTCTTTTACCAACGGGAGGAGCGACCGTCTATGTCGGTCACAGCAAAGGCTAGGCTACTGCCGGCCTCCGTCCTGTGCCGAGTGGGGGAGGGAGGTCGGAAGAGTCTGTGGCCCAGGGCCCCACAGTTTGGAGGGGACCCAGGGCTCCCCGTAAATGCTCTGTGCACGGTTTAGCGGGGCAACACCGGCCCTCTCTCGTCTAGGAAGAAGTTAGGAAAAAAGGTTCCGAGTTAATGAGCTGAACTTTTAAAGCACCCTTTTAGGAATAGTTGCTCTCTTTTCTTCTCTAGCAGACGGGTTTGTCTGGTGCTTCTGAACGTTGTCCGTCACCAGCCGAATCTGGATGTGACAGTTTCAGTCAAAGACTCTAGGCTTAGTTTGAACATGAGATACATTATTATTTATACTCTATGCATGAAAGAAAAGGTAAGAATATCAAGTTCCTCTGGCCAAGCAAAGAAAAGAAAGCCTTCCACGTATTTATTCCTTCAGAAAATAAATCAGAGATGCTACTGTGGCCAGGGCAGCGGGTTCTTCAAGTAAAGCGGCCAGTTAGTTAGCAGCCTCTTCAGAGGTGAAAGGTTACATTTGGCAGCAGCTGGCCACGGTCGCGAAGGCGCCGCACGGGGCCTCCACAGACGTCCCTGTCCCTGAGAACACAGGGCTTTCTGCTGTCACGCCAGCCTCCGCAGTGAGTGCCCTCTGCATCCCCCACGTGGTCAGAAATCACCGGGCCTGCTCTTCTGGAGCTGGAAGGGCGGAGGGAATGGCCTTTTCTCCGCGGTTCTTCCGTCAGCCAGGCCCTCCAGGCCGAGCAGTGGCTTCCACGGGTCAGCGCAGAAGGGCAGGCCTGGGATGCGAAGGCTTCCGAAATGGAGGCCAGAACGGCAAAACGCTCAGCCGATGGAACTGGAGGCGGCTGTGGCTCTGCAGCTGCAAGTTTTCTCTCTGTTGCCTCCTTGCCAGCGTTTTCAGTGTTGAGTTGAGATCCGCGGAACCCAGCGTTTCCTTCCCACCGTTCCAAGTGGCCTCTGGCCCCCTGTGCAGGGAAGGGGGTTTAGAAGCTCGCTTTAAGCCCACTTTCGTGGGTACCCTCGCTGACACCCTGCTGGTGCCGATAAAGTGTAACTCCCCGTCCTGGGGTGGGACTCAGCCATGCTGGACGATCCGTTGGTCCAGAACCGCGGCGAGCCCTGCCCCTGCGGGCTGAGGCAGGGGGGAGTGCCCTTTGAGGCAGCTCGGGGCGCAGGACCTTCCTCTGCCTCTGCAGGCTGTCACCGCATGCCTGACACTCAGCGGAAAACCGAGCACCCTCCCTCCACGGCCTCAGAGGAAACTGAGGGGAGTCAGGGACTGTGCCCTGGGCAAGGCTGGCCTTCCTGCTAGGGCTGCTGGGAGTCCTAGGCACGCAGGTATGGGCAGCCCATGCAACTGTCCAGTCCCCACAGAAGGGGACCGAGCTGGGGAACCCAACATGACTCTCATGGCCCAGGCATCTGGCCCCTGAGGGTGCAAAGCGCGGACACCCCAGCCATTGCCCCCCATGACGGGGCATAGCTTCACCCAGCACCATCCTATCACCCCACTGGGGGAGGAACCAGACATCTCGGGAGCCTCCTGTGTCAGAGTGCGTGGGACACGGTCCCTGCCTTGGGATTCACGCTCGTCACAGGAGGATGGGCAGTCGCACAGCAGCAGCTCCAGGTGCAGTGGTGGGTGAGCCTCCAGGCGCCTCTTCCCGCCCTGTGCCGCAGGCCTCGGGACGCCATTACACGTGGCTCTCAGCTTTGTGCCTTTGCAGCTGAGTCTCACGTCCCCAGAGGATCTCAGCACGGAGAGGCTGGCTCCATCCGTGCCCTCTGGGTGCGTATCAAGATGGAGTTGGTTGCCCAGCCTGTGTAAATAGGTCTTGTAAACTTTAAAAGATTTGGAAAATCAGTGACGATGTTAAGCTCAGGGCCATCGCTATAATCTCTGGGTGATGTGAGTGCTTCCCAGGGTTCTAGAGTTCATGGAACAGGGCATTCTTTAATTGGGAAATTCTACACTGGAAATAAAGTTCTCCAGGTGGAATAAAAGTTAGCTTTTCAGAAGACTTGCTGCCTGTCCTTGTTTTTCTCAGTTCGTCACGAACCCAGAAAAGCATCCTCCAAGCTCCATGTGTGTGTCCCCTGAGAACTGGGCCACCCTGGGGATGTCATGCTGCACCCCCAGCCCAGCACTGAGAGTTTACACAGCCACTTGTGCCACAGGTGGCTTTTCCAGGTGTGAGCTGCACCCCGTAAGGAAGACCCTGCATGTCACCAACGCCAGACTGTCTGGAACAAGCCCACTTGTTCCTTCCCTGAAATGAAGCCTTATTTTATTTTTACGTGAAATGAGAGAGCTTCCTATTTGAGAGTCCCCAAAAGTACATGCGCAGCCACTGTCCTCCCTTCTCTGCCCTGCTGTTGGGCACCCAGAGCACTGTCCCCATGTCCTCCCACACCCCAGCACCAAAAGACTGAGCTGGTAGTGGGTCAGAGCAGAGATGACCACTGGTTTCAACTCAAGAACCCTTTCTTAAAGGGCCAGCTCCAGTTGCTGGCACCAGGGACCAGTTTAGTGGAAGACAATTTTCCCATGGACTGCGGCGGGGGTGGGGGGACAGGAGGCGGAGGTCAGGTGTTAATGCGCGTGTCCATGGGTGGATGGGGAGGAGGGAGGTTGGGGCCCCTGTGCCAGAGGGAGGTGTACCTTCAGCGGTGCCGGTGATGGAGCCAGGACAGGAAAGCCCTGGGCTCCTGGAGCCTCGCTCCAGGATGTAAGAGAGAAACAAAGGCCCAGCTTCAGCCGTGGCTGCCGTGAGGATGGGAAGTGGGTAGTGTGACGAGGAGGCCGTCAACACAACCAGGTTACTGCTGCAGGGCCGGCCCAGGCTGCAGCGGGCTTGGTAGGGGACGCCCGCGAGCCCGGGAAGCGCGCGTGATGGCGCCGCACGTCGGAGGCCTCGGAACGGCGCAGACCCTTAGCTCTGCGCTCAGAGGTAAACGCCTTTCAGCTGCCCCGGTACGGTAGCCGCTGGCCACGTGGGGCTACTTACGTTTTTATTAATTCAAATTAAAACGAAAAATTCAGCTCCTGACAGCCACCTGCTACATTTCAAGTGCTCGGTGCAGCCAGCTGACAGGGGCAGTGGCTACTGTATTGGACAGCAGGGAACAAACAGAGTATGCCATCGTCACACCAAGTTCTGTTGGAAAGCCCCTCCTCAGGTAAATTCCTCAACAGCCCTAGTAAAGTCGATACTGTTTTCCCATTTTGCAGACAAGGAAAGTGAGGCACAGGGAGTTAGAGTAACTTGCCCAACTCTGCCTGGTCAGTAAGTGGCAGGGAAGGACCCAGAGCCTGGAGCCACCTGACCCCGCTGCAGCTCACAGATGAGTGCAGGTCATCCCTCAAGTCCACTGCCGTCTGGACGGTGACTGGAGAAGGTCATACCTTGCTAAAACTGTGTCGTTGGATGCCTTAAGATTCAGCTACAGTTCTGAGCCAACAGTTAGGTTTCCGACGGAAAATGCAGGCCTATGTTAGCACCATTTCTCCCTCCTAAAAGGAAAAGGGGAGGGAGCTACAGAACACTGGGACAGGGTCCTGTCTGCATGTGATCTCAGTATGGCGCTCTGTGCCTCAGTTTCCCAGTGCGTACCGAACCGCACGGGCTGCCATGAAGACTTGCTGACGGGCAGCGTGGAAGGAGCTGGCATGGCACCTGGCACAGGTGCGCTCAGTCAATGGCAGCAGTCACCCCTGTCGGCAGCAGCGTCACTGCTCCATCTGCAGTGGCTACTCTGGGACAGACGTTCCAGAGCACACAGGGACCAACCAGAACCAACACCTTCTCCAGAGTTGCCAGGACACCTGGCTCCAGCACCCCATTTGGAGCTAGAGACCAGTCAGGAGGGGCCGCGCTGAGGGGTGCCGGCCTATGGGAACAGGTGTGCATTTACTTCATGCACTTCGGGTTGTATACTCAGGCAGGGGTCTTCCTCTGGGCTTTGTCCTTTAAAAAATGGGTCTAATCATACCTACCACCTGTGATTGTTTCAAGACTTAAGTGATCGCGCTGGCGGGGTGGGTCAGGGGATGGGAGCATCATCTCACGCACCAAAGGGTCACAGGTTCCATCCCCGGTCAGGGTGTGCATGGGAGACAACCAGATGATGTTTCTCTCTCACATTTACGTTTCTCTGTCGCTCTTCCGTCCACTCTCCAAAGTCAATAAACTTTTTTTTAATTAAAAAAAGTGATTGTAAGCTTGGCACTTGGCCACTTGTAATAATAGGCATCATTAATATTCTTATGAATGGTTTTCAGCTCCCCATGATTAAAAAATGCCTTTGCGTATCTTCTTGCCCAGATGCCTTAGAGTGATCCAGAGGCTGTGCTAGGGTCGAGCTGGGAGGGACAGGAGAGACGGTTGTCCCATGCCATTGTGAGTGCACTGCAGACCACCGTGGGGACACCCACGGAAGCAGGGAAGAGTGGGCCTGCAAGCATCACGGGAACACACACAGCGGCTGTTCTGAGATTGAAGCCACTCCTCACTCTCACATCACAATAAGCAAGAAAAGCATCTGCCCCCCGTAGGACCCCAAGGGCCATCCTGACCGTTATGAAAACTGGCAGGAAAACAAATCCTGTGGGTTCTTGGCTGACCAAGAGACCTCACCAGGGTTGTCCCACCCACAAGAAGCTGAAACACCCAAGCTAAGCATTTGGGACTCTTGACGTAGGAAATCTGGACCCTTGGAACCAAAATGCCATAAGTTCCTGGCACTTGGATGGATGCACCAGGGGCTCCTTATTAAAAGCATCTGGATGGAAGCAGGCCCCGCACGGGCCAGGACGATACAGGCCAGGACGATAATCGATCCGTGGGGGGAGATCAAGGTTGCCTACAAGAGGAACATGAAACCAAGTCCACATGCAAAAATGACAGAAGTACAAATGGAGAGGTGTCATTTTGAAAGCTAAAGGACAGTAAGGAAAGGCTGGATTGACCCCCGTCTTAGAAAAATCTTGAGTATAAACTTCAGCTGCTGTTCACCTTGCCCAGTATCTTCTGCTCTCCTCCCACCATGGACAGGAAACGTGTGAATGTATTTGTCCAGTTGTTTTCCTTCATCTGTTTTCATTACTTATTGTTGAGTGAATAGACCCATGGCTCACTTATCTGATACGGTGCCAAACTGGTCACCAAGGCGAGGAGGTCTGCATGGGCACGCACAGCATCTGTGAGCCTCACGCCACTCACTCCGGCCACCTGACTTTGGATCTCAGCTACGGAGTTCACTTCAAACCACAGACCTTCTCAACTGGGAACCTAACGTGTGAGGCACTGACAAAGGAGAGCGCGGGATTCTGGGAGTTCTGTCCTTCCTTGATGTCATAAAGAACCATTGTGAGCGGAGGGAGAGCTACGGGAGCGAGCCCGACACGCCGCCAGTGATGTGGCCCTGTCTCCCCAGCACAGGAAGCTCACGGAAAGGACATTGAAACAGGCGAGTCATCCATGTCGGGGCTGGCAGGTCACCAGGTGGGCATGCTGAAGCTGTCAAAAAACGGTTCCAGGAAATGAAGGTCAAGGTAAATGCCTTCTTCAAAGAATAAGTTCGTCTCTCTTAAGAAGTATTGATACGCAGCGGGTACCCCATAGCAGATATGGGTAGTTTCTGCCAGCACGTGCGTCAGCACTAAAACTAAGTGGCTGGCCCCGCCCAGCTGCCTCGGACCCCGTCCTGCCCGACAGCAGCCTCTCCTTGTCCGGAGACAGTGTGTTGGTCCCTGGCCTCCCGGGCGGCGTCTGCCACAGCGGGTGGGCATTGTGCCGTGAAGTCACCCAGTTTCCCGGGAGGCCCAGGGTCCTCCCAGAAGCACCCTGTGATACCAGACCAGGGGTCTTGAGCACTTGCCCAGCACGGCCTGCACAGCGCACCGAGACACTCTTAGCCCGAGACACAGACTTGATTTCCTCCCAGGACAGCTCCTCAGGAGGGGCTCAGCCACCCCCACCCGAGTGCGGACGATTCACCTGGTTTTTCAACAGAAGCCAAAGAGAGACCCGAAGTCTGAGATGATGAGACTGCGGGAAAGCACGGTGGCCACTGACTCCCTAGACTGCCCTGGTCGTGTTGTCACGCCTCATGGCCGGTCCCCTCAATCACATCCATTACAGCTCCACTGCCGGCCCTCAGAAGGGAATGCTGGCAGCACCCAAGGGTGGCTGATGGGCCGTGGGCTTTATGGTAGATAACGTCAGAGAGAGGAACGTGCCGTGCGTGTGGGTTGGGATCACTCAAGTGCACGTGACAGCCATTTCCTGCATATCTTGGGGACACTGTAAAAACTGCCTTCCCGCCTCTCCTTGAATCTGCTAAACTAATCACAATTCTAATAGCCCAGGGCTGCCGGGAACAATGGTGCTAAAACATACCATAGGCTTTGCCAGAGTGTGGTTACTGATTGTGTTTGAGAGAAATAACTGTATAGTTCTTTCCTGACTCTAAAGTAATACATGTTCAACGTTACAGGCTGTTTAGAAAGTAAAAACTCACCCACAGTTCACCATCCAGCAATATTGCCTTTAATGCTTTGCTGCAGACCTCCGGGAGCATTGAATCTACTCACATAGGCAAAAACGCAGCGCTCCGCTTTGTAACAGGTTCGCCCTTTTACCAAAGAGTTGTAGTGATTGTGGAATGCTTACGGTTCTTGAAATGAGTCCTTTCTCTTGCTGCCATAATTACGGGGGGTTCTCAAACCTACTAGTTGAGCTTCTTAAGTTCATGTGCAAAGAGAAATTGCGGGGCCCTGCAAGTTGAAACGGGTCCTCTGACCAGCACTGCTGTGAGTCCAGAACAGCGTCGGTGTTGGTTTTCAGAGACGGCCCGTTTCCTTTCTTCTCAAAGCCGGTGTCATAGATTCAGAATTGATGGCCTAATTAGCTGTGGGCCTTTTTCAGCTTCTGTAAGGTATCCTAGAGTGTTTCAGCGTGAGAAGTAGGCTTTCTGTCCCCGAGGGCACCTTGCTCTGCCTGACTATTCACTTCCCGGGAAGGTGGGAGCCGAGGGCTGAGGGTCGGCAGAAAACGTTCGGTTGCTTTTGTTTCCCTCTTGTGGAGCAGCTGGGACGCGTCTGCCAGCTCATTTCCACACTCGACGCTGGTCAGGAAATACCCAGGTATGTGACTTAGGTAAGCCCTTGGGAGGTACATGTCGGTGACTATGGACTGAGTGTCATATAAAATAACACAGCTGACATGTATTGAGCACTTCCTGGGCGCCAGGTGTTGTGAAGCTTTCAGCACTTGCACCCTGTGAGTTAGAGGTTACGACCTAGGACGCGATGGCGTTCAGCTTGAGCAACAGCCTGACCCTTGGGAGCTGTCGGTTCTGCTGTCGGCGAGGCTCCTTTCCTTGTCTTCACCTGGGGAGGTGCTGTCCCTTCTGCTGTCACTGTCGGCGAGGCTCCTTTCCTTGTCTTCACCTGGGGAGGTGCTGTGTCCCTTCTGCTGTCACTGTCGGCGAGGCTCCTTTCCTTGTCTTGACCGGGAGAGGTGTTGGCCTAGCTGGTTCAGAGGTTGTTTCCATGCCGTGTTTCCTGCGTCCACACCTCTGCCTGGAAGGTTGTCTCCTGCAAGGAACCTTCTCTCCTCTTGTACGGTTCACGGCCACTGCTGCCGCCTCGTCCCCTGGCCAGCCTTCCCTCTCGACGCAGTGCCGCAAGGCAGGGCCAGCGCAGCCCAGGATTCCCACCGCGGCCACGGGCGCCTTGTGTCCCGAGGGCTGAGATGCAGCTTGCGGGCCCCTGGCCTGCGGCGCACGGAGGCCAGCAGCCCCCCTGTTGTCGTTGCTTGTGGCCTGAGAGCTTCCTGGAAATGGGTTGTCACTTATTCATGACCAGAGTCTAAAATAGCTGCTTATAACTAATTCACAGCTGCCGCGTGGGTGCTGTGTGCTGTTTTTCCAGTTGCTAAAATTACCACCCTTCGCGGGCTCTGTGTGGAGCAGAAAGGTGCGCCTGCTTTGGTTGCCCAGGAACACGCACGCTTCCCGTCTGAGTGGTGAGAGCTTTTCCTGCCATTCCCTCCCGTCCAAGAAGTGCCGTCCGGTGCTGCTTGGAAGTAGTGCTTCTGGCACGTCACGCAGTTGTGAGATGAGGTCATGTTCCAGTCAGTGCTGTGGCTGGGCTTTCTGATCAATGCCGCGTGATTCTTGTCTCGATCCCCACGGCGCCCCGGGCAAGCAGCAGAGTCCCCGAGGTCTGCGCGTCACGCCTGGGGCTAGGTGTGCAGGCAGAACGGCAGCTCACTGGGCGGGGTGGGTTGCCAAGAGCAGCCCAGACGGGGAGCAAGGCCTGCCTCGGCCAGGTTGGGAGGGGGGCGGCAGGTGCCAGGCTGAGAGGACAGCAGAGTTGATGCTGCACCGTGGCGGGAAGTGGGCCCAGGCCAGGGAGTGACAGGCCTCCCGGAACGTGCGCCTGCCCCTGGCCCCGAGGGCTGTCACCTGACCAGAGTGGAGTTTGAAGGTGGCAACGTGGGCCAGACTGCATGCGATTAGGAGACAATCCCGGAAAAGAAAGGGGTGCGTTTAACAGGGGAAGAGGTGGGTCTGATTAGGGCCTCCCCACTGTGGCCCCAAAGCCGTTTCTGGGTGTCCAGAACAGCCCCACTGCTGACTCAGCCCTGCCATCTGCAGCTTTGGGTGGCGTGTGTGAGGGGAGAAGAGGCCCGGGGTGCAGGTCCAGCTGCCTTGGGCGGAGCACGCCACAAACTGCTGATGGCTCCCGGCAGCACTTAGGAACAAAACTGGGTGCCTCGAGATGACACCCTGACACAAAGCCCATGGTCAGTGCTTTGTGACACAGGCCGTGCTGTGCCTGCGACTTCCTCACCCCGCGTTACCCGTGACACGCAGCTGCGATGGGGTGGATGCCTTTACCCGGCAGGATGTGTGGTTCGCGCGGAGCGGACCCCGGCCCTGCGGCCGCTGTCACGCGACCCTCTTAGGGAAGGGCCGGCGCTCCTGGCTCTGCCTGTCAGGGCCTTGCAGAGGCTGCACCGTTTCTTCCTCCAAATGGCCTCCGTGTTTCTGCCGTGTCTCCTTGGCCTAAAAGGGGTGCTTCTGTGGTTTCATGCCTGGCACCTTACTGGGAGGGCTGAGTCATTCCAGTGATGGTGTCATCGGTGGACAAGGATGGAAAACATAGCCTTTTTTTAAAGTGGCAACTGCCTTCGATTGTCAGGAAGCTGTGATGCTGCTGAGTTTCGGGCTCATAAAATCGTCTGCACGTCCCAGGCGCGCTGAGGAAAAGATGAGCCACTTCCCGGGCCCTGCAGTTTCCAGCGCTCGCGGGTGACGTGCCTCTCTCCCCAGAGACAGAGGGTTTCGCCACATTTCTTGGGTCATAGGACAGGACGAGTCTGAGGCCAAGGGAGCGCCTGACGGAGGGTGACAAGCCATGTGGAGGGTCGGGCGGGGTCTGGGGACGGACTCGACTCAGGCAGTTGCCACGGGGCCCCTGGAGATGCTGCTCGGGAAGTTCCCCATTAGGGTTTGGAATCCAGGCCTTTCCTCTGAGTCCCACCCCTTCTTCCGCCAACCCCTGGCTCTGGCCAGGTCTGGACACCCTTTTGAGGACGTGTTCACCGTGTCCCAGACACC
Source organism: Noctilio leporinus (assembly GCA_004026585.1). Lineage (NCBI taxonomy): Eukaryota > Metazoa > Chordata > Mammalia > Chiroptera > Noctilionidae > Noctilio > Noctilio leporinus. The sequence goes on along the minus strand of PVIW01000325.1, from coordinate 528,108 downwards.
AGCTTTCCTGGGGGAGGCATGGTGCTCACCTGGTCAGGGGCGTCCTTCGGGAGGGACTCTGGTCATGGGCAGTTGGAGCTGGTGGCCAGTGGAGAGGCTGGGGTTGGGACTCAGGGAGCCCGGGACCCGCCGTGTCCCTCTCCCCGCCCGAGCCACTGCCCCAGACCTCACAAAGCTGAGATGGCAGCGGGTAGACACCATCCTCTTCCCCCCTGTGCCCGAGTCCCCAGAGCAGCGACCAGGCTGTGTGTGTCCCGCAGGTGCCCCGGATGTCAGCATGGCCGCTGCAAACCTGGAGAACCAGCTGCACAGCGCGCAGAAGAACCTCCTGTTCCTGCAGCGGGAGCACGCGGGCACGCTGCAGGGCCTCCACGCCGAGATCCGGCGGCTGCAGCAGCACTGCACAGGTGCGGGCCGGTGTCGGGGGCGCGTCCGCACGGAGACCCTGCGCCTGCCGCACCGCGCCCTGTACAGCCCTCTGGTGGCGCGCTGCGCGCCTGGCAGCTGGGAACACGCTGTTGGAAGAGGCAGCGAGTTTTGGAGCCGCTGACGGGAGCTAACGGAGCAGAGCAGGCTGCGTGCTGCTGTGGATGGTGGGGGGCGCTGTAGGGGAAAGGGGGGTCCCCTCTGAACCCCAGGCAGGACAGGGGCCACAGATAGTTCCACTGCGTTCGCACCTGTCTCTAACCCTGACCTGGGCAAGCCTCCCCGGCTGGTAGCTTCTGTCTTTTCAGAGCTGACGAAGCTTTTGCAATGCGCCATGGCCACACAGGGTTAACACCTCCGGTTTCCTTTTCAGATCTGACCTACGAGCTGACACTCAAAGGTTCGGAACACGCAGGTAAGAACACAAACGCTGCCCCTATCTGGCCGGGCCAGGTCTGCTGGTGTCCCCTGGGGAGCAGACCACTGCGGGGCCCCAGGGAAGGAGGCAGGGGTGGGCCCGGGCGGTCCGAGGGGCAGGGGCGGCTGGAATGAGTCCGGTCCTCTTCTGATTGGCGCCTACACTTGGAGCGCCTCTCACATGCTTCCTGGACTTGGGTTTCCTGCACGGTTCTTTCCAGCACTGAGAAACAGGCGTGACTCAAGTCAGAGAGAAAGAGGAGGAGCAGGGTCCTACCCTCTCTCGCCCCCGTGGGCCTGTCAGTGTCAGGGCCCAGCGGCTGTACAGTGAGGCTTGTTAAGTATTGGCTGAGGAAGAGATCGGGTTACTACGTAGCCCCCAAGTGTCACTGAGCATCTCTCTTCAGATTCTAGTCGCAGGAACCCTTCCCCCCAACCAGAACCCTCAGGGCCCCCAGAGGCACCGGCTCCCCAGGGGCCAGGACAGGCGTGTGTCTGCTGTGGTAGAGGAGGGGCCTGAGCACTGGCACACCCACGGGTCCCTTGCAGAGGGAGGCTCCGGAGCCCCACCCCCACCCTGCAGCCCTGGGCGCAGGAGAGCCCCCCCCATGAGAGCGCCCGGCCCACACCCCTGCCATCGAGCCACCCCAGACACCGAGCATGCTCACGTCCCTGACACTGCCCACACCTGTTGGCCCAGGTGTCCCCATCTTAGCGCTAAGTCCCAGGACACCTCCCTACACCCCGAGGAGCAGCGTGCTCGGTACTGACACCTCTGACCCTGCGGCCCGGCCTCCTGCCTCCGTGGAACCCCACTCAGCTACGCAGATGGGCCTGCGCTGCCCAGGGAGGGTCCTAAGGGCGGGAGTGGGCGGGGGTGGGGCAGAAGCAGGAATGGCCTGAGCACAGCCCCAGAGATGCCACAGCCTGAGGGACCGAGTCAGAGGAGAGGTGGCAGCCAGCATTCTGTCCCCTGTGCAACTTCAGGTTTTCGTGCGTTAGACGTGGAGAATTTTTACAGTAGGCTTTGAAAACGGTACCTGGAGCGGAGCCGACAGGTGGGTCAGCTGCGGTTCAGCCCTAGGTATTTGGTAAGGCTGAAAACTCCCCAGTTGCCCATTTTAGCTTCAGCAGTTTTCAACTTGGGGGCCTTTCGCACATAGAGAACTAAGAGCTGGCAGGAGTCTCCTGTCGCGTGGGGGCAGGACGCCACTCCCAGGCCTGCCTGCCCCTGCGGTGGTTCCCAGCCTGGTGTCCGTGCCTGTGCTTCCAGGGGACGCGTCCTCCCGCAGCAGCGAGCTGCAGAAGAGGTGCGAGGAGCTGGAGGCGCAGCTGGAGGCGCAGGAGCAGGAGAACGCGGCGCTGCTGCGGGAGCTGGAGCAGAAGAACGCCATGATCGCGGTGCTGGAGAACACCATCAAGGAGCGGGAGAAGAGGTACCTGGAGGAGCTCAAGCTGAAGAGCCACAAGCTGAACATGCTGTCCAGCGAGCTGGAGCAGCGGGCCAGCACCATCGCCTACCTGACCTCCCAGCTGCACGCCACCAAGAGGAAGCTGCTCAGCTCCAGCGGGACCTCGGACGGCAGCCCGTCCGGGAGCCCTGTGGCCGGCTACAAGCCAGCCCCCCCCAGGGACAAGCTGCCTGAAACCCCCCGCCGCCGGATGAAGAAGAGCCTCTCCGCCCCCCTGCACCCGGAATTTGACGAGGTCTACAGATTTGGGGCTGACAGCCGGAAGCTCCTCCTGCGCGAACCGGTGGATGCCATGCCTGACCCCACCCCGTTCCTGCTGGCCCGGGAGCCGGCCGAGGTGCACCTCATCAAGGAGCGGCCCCTGGTCATCCCCCCCATCGCCTCCGACCGCAGCTCGGGCCAGCCGCACGGCCAGGCCCCGGAGAAGCAGCACAAGGTCCACGTGGGTGTGGCCCACCGCATCCCCCACGGCGCCTCGCAGGGGCCCGAGGTGGAGACGCTGGCAGTCGACCAGGTGAGCGGGGGCAAGGTCGTCAGGAAGGGCTCGGGGACGGACAGGACTGTGTGAAGCCTGCCGGGCGCCCTCCCCGCCGCCGGCCGGCCGCGCAGCTGTGATCACCACGAGGGAAGACTCGTCCATCCACACCCTTCTTTTCACTTCCATGCATGCCAAACTGTCTCCAGACCTGTCAATAGATTATCCCTCCCGCTCCACGTGTCGTCTTACACCAACACGTGATCGTGTCCCCGCTGCGGCCAGACACCTGCGCGCCGCATGGCTGGCTTCCCGCCCACGGCAGCACCGTAGCGCGCACGGAACGGGGCCACGGCTGCATCGCTGCTCAGCGTCACTGAGGCCAGAGTGCCACCTGCCTAATCAAGTCAGAGCCACACACGCTTGCAGGGCAGCTGCCCCTCCTGCCTCCCCCAGCGGCACCGGGACCGAGCGGCTGTATCTGTATGTCACAAGCACTAAAGATGACGTTACTCCTCATGTCACCATAACCGGAATGTGTGCTCCTATTTTTTGTTAGCTTTATCCAAAATGTGCAAGATCCCAACAAACTTTATTTTCTAAACCTGCCTCTTTTCTGTTTGTGTCTTTCATTAAACCAGTGGAGGGAGGGGCGGCCAGAATGGAGGGGCAGCAGGGACCCCCTAACCGCTGCATAGTTGTGCAGAGAGAGCACCCACCCAGGCACACGGCCGGAGGGGCCCACAGCTGCCTCTGCAACATCCTGCCCTTCTGAGGCTGCGGCAAAAGCTCCCCAGCCCCGGAGGACTTAAGCTGCCCCGTCCCTCCGGGTGGGCCTGCTCCAGGCCCAGGCTGGCCCCTCACACAGGATGCACAGAAGGGACACCCAGTAGCCACCGATCCTGGAGGGTGAGTCTGCACCCAGCCCACCCAGACCCACATAGGGTGGGGCAGAAGCTCATGCAGGAATCCAGTACCGGGCTCAACGCCCGCACACAGGCAGCCAGGGGGAGAGGGTTCTGGAAGGGGACGGAGTGGCTGGGGGTGGCTGGGCCTGGCATCATCCGCCCAGGAAGGGGTCCTGCCTGACCAGGCCCAGTAGCCTGGGCCTCCCCACCGCACCTCAGCTAGCCGCTCCGGCCCCAGAGGGGCGCATGCCCCCGCAAACTTACATTAGGGTTCTCCCTTTGCCAGTGACATTGTTTCCTCTGAGAAGGAAAATAAAAACTCAACATCTTAAAATGTCCCTCGGAATTTACTTTTTTTGAATCCTTAAAAAACATAGCTTCAAAAACAAAGCCATGCAGGTTCTTCAGATGGAAAGAGGTGAAAACAGCTGATTTCGAATGAAAAGTGCTATCCATCCCCTGCTGCCTCTTGAGAGCCCTTGGCCCGGGGTTAGTCCGAGTTCAGGGTGAGGCACACCCCCTGCAGCACCCAGTGAGAAATGTGCTTCGTGGTGAAGAGATCTGCTTCGAACACCAGGCCGACCCCCATGGCGTTCCTTCTGGTGGAGGTGGTGTAGACGGGGGTCCGGAAGGTGTTCTGCAAGGCAAGGCACGTGAGAGTCCCCGGGGACAGAGGACGGGGCCTGTCACCGTCACCAGGAGGCCCAAAGCCTTCATCCGGACCCCAGTGTGCGGTGGGCCTCCCACAAGGCTGCGCCCGGAACACGTGGCTGAGGCTCCGCAAGGCAGGCCCAGCTAACCTCACGGGACGTGCTAGTTAAAAGGGGACCCGGGTCGGGCACAGCAGGAAAGGTGCCGCCCACACCAGATGGAACCTGAAGGGTTAACCAGAGTCCCGTGGTCTCTCCTGAAGTCGGCCCACTGACTGCTCCTGCATGGGAACCTGCCCCTGCGAGTCTCTGTGTACACGTGTGTGTGTGTGTATGCGGTGTGTGCACGGGGGTACTTGCCTGGGAAGTGACTCCACGCCAGGATCCTACCTCACGGGCTTCCCCCACCCAGGGGAGGTGACTCTGCCGGGCTTGTACCTACAACCTGGAAGAGGGGGCAGGAGGCGCGGGTCCCCACCTGCAGTTTGAGGCGATGGGCTTCAATGGGAATGACCTTCAGGACAGGCAGGCTGACGACCAGCACCTTGGGCTTGCTCCTGATGAGACAGCCTCTCTCTATATCCCAGTCGGCACCTTCCAGGTACAGCCCCGACACAAAGCAGCCTAGAGGAAGCAGGAGGTCCCGCATCTTCACCATGAACCCCCTCGGAGAGCTCCCGAGGGCGTTGGTGCTGCAGTTAAACGTCCCCTGGCGAGGACCACAGGGCCCCGGCACGCGGCCATCTCCAGGTCCCGCCGGCACAGTCAGGGACCAAAGGCTGCAGCCTCTGAGGGTCCCAGTCCAGCCCACGCTGTCTGGTACCTGTGCCCTGGGCCCTTCCAGGGAAGCTGCCTGGTGACCCCGCTCCGGGAGCCCGTTTCCCACAAACCAGCAACGGGAGTGCAGTTCAGGTCTCTGACCTGACACCAGGTCTCGGAGCAGGAGGTGGGACGGGACGTACGGTACCCCTGGGAGTGTCGAAGCCGGGACAGTGCACAGAAGCAGCCATGTGGAAGCCAAGTGACTTCCACACCAGGCCCAGCCCATCTGCCTCACATCACGTTCCTCCTGCAGAATCGGGGGGACCCTACAGGAGAGGCTGTGGGTCCTCAAGGGGCTGACTGTACCTTGTCCTGCCCGCTCGGTCACTTCATCTGCATCTTGGAACTTGGTCACTTGTGTGAACAAGGTGGAGCGGTCCAGGGGCCAGCCGTTCCTCCGGCAGGTGGCCTGCACCAGGGCCGTGAGGTAAGACTCGGGGACGTGCAGCCCTGAAAGCCACATCACGCTGGGCTCACCCTCGGTGACCTGGAGAGAAGGGAGTTCATGATACAAGACGTGGTTCACGTTAGTGGCGAAAAGACGATGCTGGGACCAGCTCGTGGCCCAGCTGGGAAAAGCAAGCTGGACCACCAACTTCCAGATGAAGCAGTAAAACCACAAAAGTACCAGATCAAATCATCAGTGGGTGTTGTCAGACCCTCGGAGTAGAGAATACAAAACCCAGAAGCCATAAAAAGATATATTTGACCGTATAAAAATGTAAAACTGTCTTACAGAAAAAAATATCATGAAGTCACAAAGGACGGACAAGCTGGCAGACAAAGGACAATTTCCTTGACGTGTGAAGATCTCTTGAAAATCACGTTAAAAGATGGAGAACTTGGTGAAGCGAAACCAACACACAAAAAGGAACGCCAAGCGCCGAGTGCTCAGCCTCGCCGCAGGGGAAGAAGGGCTTCGATCAGGAAGCCGTGAAGGCAGACGCGGCCCTCGCACCGCGCGGCACCTCAGCAGCACGACGGCCCAACTGCAGACCCACCGCCACTCACCGCTGAGCTGGACAGGGTCCCACAAGGAGAGAAATGAAGCCACACAGAGACTGACAGGAGGGGTGCGGACATGGGACAGGCTGGCCCCACAGCCGCACGCTGGGTCAGAGCTGGAGCTGCAGGCGTCGCCCGTGCGGAGGAAGGGGTCCCAGCCCACCCCCAGCACCCCCAGCCCCCCAGCCCCGGTCTCCAGAGCCAGGAAGAGAAATCCCTGTAACTGGCTGTAAAACCCAGCAGGGACTTCAGCCAGGTGGACAGAGCCCCCAGCAGCCCCTCCTACAGGGCACACGCTGGGGCAGCAGCTCAAGGGCACCAGGGACGGACGGGGAGGAACTGAATTGTCCGGCATCAGGGGGAGGGGGCGGGGGGCTTTCTGCCAGGAACAGCTGCTGGCGGAGGCCCTCGCTCCTTTGCTGAGCCCTGCCCAACAGGGTGGGCAGGCAGGTGCCGTATCCGAGACCACCAAACTGGCTGGCACTGTTGGCCCAGCCTGCTGACTCCAAGGTCCTGCTCCACCCAGCCTGTGGGCCCATCCTAGCTGCTTCCAGCAACTTTTCCTTTTGAATGGCCTGTCCTGGCTCAAGCTTCGGACTTTGATAAAATCTCTCAAGCGAGCAGCATCCGGCCTCAGGGTGCCCGTACCGCTCACTATTGGGCCCACACCAAGACATCCTAATGACAATGCCAAAGGCTGAAGACGAAGGGAGAACCTTGAAAAAGAAAAGCAGTTACCTGCAAGGGAGTTCCTATAAGACTGTCAGCTGATTCCTCAAAAGAAACTTTGCAGGCAAGAAGGGCCTGGCAAGAAGTATTCAAAGTGATGGAAAGCAGGGACTACAACCAAGATGACTCTACCCAGCAAAGCTGTCATTTAGAATGAAGAGCAGATAAAGTGCTTCTCAGACAAGGTAAACCTAAAGGAGTTCATCACCACCAAGCCATTATTACAAGCACTGTTGAAGGGTCTTCTTTAAGAAGAAAAAGAAAACAAAAATTATGAACAATAAAATGTCAATCAATACATATCTATCAATTGAACCTAGAGAGCAAATGAACACGCAGAACAGAAGCACTCACTGACGGAGGGAACACTGACAGGTGGGAGAGGGGTTGGGCAGAGGGTGAAAAAGGTGAAGGGATTCAAAACACAAGCGGGTTGTGACAGAACAGCCACGGGGATGAAAGTACAGCGCAGGGAATACGAGGTCCGTCCCGACCAAGTTGTTTTAATTATATTGCCATCGGCTCGATACTTCTGGGACGGACCTCGTATAGTCGACAGTAGTCTAATAACTGTGTGTGGTGATAGATGGATGTGAGATTTATCGGGGTGAGCACTTAGTTAAATGATGTCTAATCATTGGGGTATATACCTGAAACTAGCATAATATTGTATGTCAACTGTAATGAAAAATAAAACTGATTTAAAAAAGAGTAACACATGTCCCGACAACTAGGTGTTGGGGTGAAAAGACTGCAGCCATGTAGAGCACCGGTGCTGTGAGAGGGGAGGGAACCATCGCCCTCGGGTGCCCTGGGTTCAGCCTCTAGAAAACCATGTGGTGAGCCCTGGCTGGTGGCTCAGTGAATAAGGCACCGGCCTGTGAACCCAAAGGTCGCAGGTTTGATTCCCAGCCAGGACACATAACCAGGTTGCAAACCAGGTCTCCAGTCAGGTCTGTGGCTGGAGGCAGGTGAAAGGCAACCATACATGGATGTCTCTCTTCCCTCTCTGCCTCTCACCCTACCCCTCTCTCTGAAAAGAATGAATAAAATCTTAAAAAAAAAAAAAAAGAAAAGAAAAAGAAAACCATGTGGTGAGAGCAGCGTAACTTAAAATGCACACACACTGCTCCAACTCTCCCGCTGCGGAGAGGTACCCACGGAACACGCTCGTGTAAGCACCCAAGCGTGTGCCCTGGGCTGTCACTGGTACTCGCACGAGGAAGAAGAGAGAACCCAACGGTGGCCGCCTAGACATGCCCCAGTGCTGAGGGCGTGGGGGCCTGTACAGTGGAGAACTCGGAACAGGGCGAGTGGACCTAGAGGCACTTAGATGGGACGGTTGCCCAGGTGAGTAAACGAGGCCGTAGGCAGCCTGCTCCCAAGGCTTAAAAACCAAAAGCCAGAAGGAAGGAAGGTACAGACGAGGCCCGAGGCTGTGCCCAGGGCACCTGCTAGCGGAGGTCAGCAGTGGGGTGCGGGTGGCAGGAGGGGTGGCCAGGGGGCTGCAGGGAGAGCCCGTGGCCCCTGCCTTACCCACGACGTGTACTGGCTGAACCGCCGCAGGAAGTACAGCATCCAGTTGCCGAGGGACTTCAGGGTGTCGGGGGCGAGCTTCCTCCAGATGTCGGGGATCTGCCCGACGAACAGGGACCTGGCCACATCGTCCAACTCGCTGCTCATGCCGACTTCCCCGGCCAAGGCCTGCGGGCAGACGGACAGCAGGCCGGCTGGGGGATGAGAAGCCAGGCTGCAGTGACACGGGGGTCCGCGTCGGGGGCACTCACCCTCTGCAGCTCGGCCAGGGAGCGGGACATGCGGAGGGCCAGCTTGTTGACGCGCTCCAGCTCCTGCAGGAGCACCACCGACGTCGGGGAGATCCCTGCCCCGAGCTGCTTCCTGACCTGGTCCAAGTTGAAGACCTTGGGCACCTTGTTTTCTATGTCCCTGGCCACATGGCCAATGTACTCATCTCGGCTGATGCCACTGCTGGATTCCCCTAAAACAGGACACTCGTCAGGGAGGGCAAGTATGGCAGTGAGGGGCTGGGCATCATGGAAAGGCGTCCGCAGTACGGACGCTCTGGGGACCAACAGCAGCACCTGTACCAGGACCCTCTGGCCCTAAATACGCCCTCCCGGCTGCCCATACCTGTCTGAGGCTGCAGCTCCAGCAGGTGCGCCCACATGTCGCGCGCGGCCTGCGTGTAATAGCCAATCTCCGCATTGGGGTGAAGACCAAACACCTCAGGAGTGTTGGCCAGTGGCAGGGCCTCGATGGCTTCTGCGGTCAGATACAGACGGTCACACGGCAGGCTGCCCTTGATTTCAGGGGGCCCACGGCCTCAACATCCCTGACACGCAGGACTAATTTTCCCTGCCAGCGATATTCTTGGGTTAGAATTCTATACCAGCTCCGTGTTCATCTTTCATGGAAATGGCTCTGTGAGCTTTGGGGGGGCACTCCGTCCTTCCCCGCGGAATCAGACATATTCGCCATCATCCAGGACAGGAAAGCTCAACTAACCCCATTAGCTCTGAGGCTGGGACCAGCCCGATGGCCCCCCAGACGTGTGACAGACCACGCCTACCAGCGAGCGAGCCAGTCACAGAAAACAGCTCCCTTAGGACTTCTAATTCTAACATGCTTTCCGATGCCTGAGAAATCTCACCCACAAACTTCTCCTTTACATCGCCAGCAGGGATTTTGTAGTCCACTTCCTTGTTCCGGAAGAAGTGGAACGGCTGGAAGGTGTCGAAGATGAAGTCGCCCAGGTACTCATCCATGTAGGTGGTCAGGATGCGCCGGTCGAAGCTGTCGATGGCCCGGCCTCCATACATGACCTGGAAGCACAGGAGGGAGCCGGCCAGCTCGTATTGAAGAAACAAACCAAACACAGCCACCAACAAGCCAGCAGCCACCTTTGCCTTTGGAAAGGTGACGTCACCAAGCAGCGTGCCAGCCACCAGGGACGCCCTCCCACGAGCCTGCACGGAACCCTGGCCCCCAGCGTGGACACACACAGGCTCCAAACAGGAGCCAGGCTCCCTGACACGCGTAGGGACATGCCCACACCTCCAGGACACGGATCCCTGGGGCGAGGGACCCAGAACCTCCGGGCGGTGGAGGTCGCTGAGCACCGGAGGGTGGGGCGAAGGAGCCGCAGTCCTTCCCAGGGCCCTGGGCCGACAGGCGGGAGGAGCCGGAGGGGAGTGCCTGGGGCACTGAGATCACCTCCGGGTGCCAGGCCGCAGTCCCACCGCAGCCCAGGGTCAGCCCTGGAGGGCCCGCCGGGACACTCCCACCTCTCCGATGAGGTACTTGAGGCTGGCCCACGGGATCCGGGGGTCATGCTGCTGGAAGGCTTTGGTTAGATACGTGTTCAGAATCTCCATGCAGACCTTGCGAAAGGAGGGATGGGCCTGGTCACACGGGAACCCGGTCGCCCTGACCTGCCTCCCGGGAAGATGAGCACAGGGGCCGCTCCACGCCTGCTCGGGGCAGCGGCGGGTGACAGCTCCTGGGAGCAGCAGGGGCAGCGCGTTCACCTGGAAGTCAGACTCATTGAAGTCGTAGTACACGTTCCAGCCGATCTTGCCAAACTTCCTCCGCTCCTGCACCACCGCGTGGAAGAACGCCAGCACGTAGACCAGGGGCTTGAACGTGGGGTGAGGACACTGGTCCAGCATCTCATGAGAGATCTTGAAGTAAGTTGCTCTCATGTTGAGCTTCAGCCCGTTGGGGGGCTCCGTGACAACCTGTCAGAGGCGGTGACAGGAGCAGCTCTGAGGAGCGGGCGGGTGCATCCTTCCCACTTTCCTCCCCCTCCGTGGCCGCCGGACTCCTCCCCTCCTGCTGGGGGACCTCAGGGGCTGGATGGGTGTCCTCAGCTTCGCCGCGTGCTCAGCAAGTGCCCTGGAGAAGGGCCTCCAGCCTCCCTCTGACCTGGGGACCCTCAAGTGTACAATGAAGGACGTGACTTTTTCGCTCTCCCGGCCCCAGAGACATATGACAGGACCTTCACAGAATCTCTTTGGCAAACACGTTAAATGGGGAGGGCGAACCCCGGACAGCTCCTGCCCAGGCCGCTCGAGGCCTGCGGGCTGGGGTGGGCCTGCTGGAGGCGGCGCAGCCCTGCAAGCTCACAGGGCTTCGTGCCGGAGTTGGCGCTGGCACGGGCGACCACACCCAGCTCAGGCCATGGGCGCCTCTGGAGAGGGAGGGGAGGAGCTGGAACGGGTGTCCGGGAGGTGCCCACCGTACCTGAGGCCCGGTTCTAAGCACACACAACACGCACTCAGACAAGCGGCCCTGAGCCGAGGATCAGGGGTCTGGGTGTGTCGGGGTCCGTCCCAAAGTCAGACCTTCAACGACTTTTGCAGAATCCCGATGGGGAAGCCCTTGGTGGGGTCCGTGGTGAGCCACAGGCGGAAGTCCGGGTGGGGCTTGGTGACCCTCTCCAGGGACTTCTCCAGGTCCTTCAGCCACTGGACCAGGAGGTGGCAGTTCTGCAGCATCAGCCACTGCCCTCGGGCCACCGCAGTCTCCAGCAGCTGCAGGGCCAGCTGCACCAGTGGGAGAGGAGTGAGCGCTGGGGTCCCAGAGCCCGGCAACCCTGCGTCCCCAGAGATCCGTCCAGCCTCCGCACAGCAGGGCCGCTCTGGCGGGGACCATGGAGGGAGGCTACTCCAGTCAGCCTGCTGGGTTCCCTCAGCCCTGTGTGCCAGTCAGTCACCTCCTGGGAAGCTGGGGGCACCTGGGTCTCCCTCCACAGCCTCCCTTGGCCCTCAGAGCCCCAACGCCTCTGACGCAGGGCACCTGCTCCCTGACCACTCCTCGACCCTGCCCCTGGGCAGCGACAACCCTGACCCCAGTGTGGGGGTGCAGGGGTGGGAGGAGGTGGCTGTGCGGAAAGGGCTTTGGAAAGAGCAGCACCCGCTGGGCGACCACAGGGCTCTGCTCTCCTTACACAGTTGCCATTCTGCGTTGGGCAGCTAGGCCTCCAGCTCATGGCCCTTTAGCTTGAACCCAGGTGTCACGCTTCCTAACAGACCAGGACTCCCCCAGCGTTACAGCCCTTCCCTCCAACAGCAAGTCACCTTTTCCTGGCCCTGACCCATGGCAAGGAATTTGAGGCGGTTTCCCCCAAAGCCGGTGCGCTCAGCCAGCTTCATGAGGTCGCTGGCAGGGTCAGAGCCAGGGCTCAGGATGAACACGATGGGGGAGTTGGGGGTGCTCTGTTCGAAGATGGCCTCGAAGCTGATCATTGGGGGCTGCACATACCTGGGGGAGGGGGGAGTGCACTCCCTGAGTCAGGAGGTCCCGGGAGGCCAGGTCCCACCAGGCTGGCCAGTCTGACCACTGCGCTCCCCTCGCGCGCACCACCCAGGGTGGGCACTAGCCCTCTGCCAGAGCACAACCCCCCGCCCCGCACAGCCCATCCTGTTTCAAGGTCTACTTCCTGCACGCACCACGCACACCTGGTGGGGAACACCTGTGAGCCAGGGCTTCCCGGCCTCACCCCCCACACCCACCTCCGCTCGGCTGTGTGGGCATAAGGTGACCTGCTGGAGCTGTGGGGCCCCCGACAGAGGGCCTCTCAGCCAGCCACCTAGGGGACATGCCCACGGCACGGGGACAGCTCCTCAAGCGTGTTCTGAATGGCTCACATCTAGAGATTTTAAATAATTACTTGCTAACACGTGAGGATTGGAGAAACATAAATTTCCAGCTTCTCTGGCAGTCAGAGGATCGGGGTTCCCACGTCACATGGAGTCCGTCAGCAGGAGGGAGGGGGCAGCCAACCAGGGCATGACCTCTCCTCAGGTGGCCACAGTCCCCTCCCGTCCCCACTTCATCGGCCCATTTCCACCCCCTGCTGGCCACCAGGTCACACGTGAACTCGTGCATCCGATGCAGCAGGCGGCAGGCACCGTGGTGCTGGCCCCTGGCGTGGCTGCCACAGAGACCCCCTGAGGGGGTCCGCACGGGGCTTTCATCCTCAGTATCCAAGGAATGTGCACAACGTCTCAATGAGTTCCAGCTTGAACTAACATCTTAGTGTGCGAGTTAAATATAACGTTAAAACAGGCGCCACTGGGTTTTTGGCGACCTTCCGTTCCTCTAGATGAGCCCTGACCCAGGGTGCAGGTGGAGACAACCCCCGGGAAGGGCCGGGTCCCACCCCACACTCACTTCTCCCCCATTGTCACAGTCACGTAGTCAGTCACGGCCCGGTAGACGCGATCCACACGGAAACAGCGCAAAATGAGCAACTTCTGGAACGGGGTGAGGTTGCGGTCGTAGCCCAAGGGGAACGGCAAGTGCTCGAGCGAGTCCAGGTCGTACCACTGGGGAGAGAAGCGGACAGCTGCGGCGGCATCCGCCATGCGGGGACGCGAGCCCCATTTTCACGCGGCAGCCCCAGAGCCACTGCTGGGGGCGAAATCTAGACGTACGAACACCAGGGCCACTTCTCGTCAGAGCTGTCATTTGTTACCCAAAAACCATGCCCTTCAGGAAGGAAGGTTGAGCCCCAGTGCCCACCAAGGGACATGTGCATGGCGGATGCGCAGGCAGTATTTCTGGGATGCTAGGTGGGTGGGTGGGAGGATGGACGGACGGGCAGATGGATGGATGGGTGGACGGGTGGAGGATAAATGGATGGATGGTGGGGGGATGGGCGGATGGGCAGATGGGTGGACGGATGGCAGGACGGACAGATGGCAGGACAACGATTCTCCCACAACGCAGGCTGAACTAGCGCGTGAAGAAGAATCCTACCCAGGGAGTTAGAGGGCACGATGACACTGCACGGCTCACTCAACAGAGCACTCGGCACCCGCGAGGAGTTAGGCTGCAGCTTAAGTTTGGCAGCTCGACGCGCAGGGAAGGGAAGGAGGAGAGGACATGAGCTCACCTCCTGCCAGACAGCCGGGTGCTTCTCCACGTCCTCGGGGAGGCTCCCGAACTGCTCCGCAAACAGCTCCGATAGCAGCATGATGTCTTCCCACCCCTGGTCAGACAGCCACGCGCAGGGCTTCTTCCACTGGCTTTTCTCCAGGGAGATGTTTCCTAACGGCAGCAGGAGACACGGGTCACAGCCGGGGGCAGGCGGCCCATCCTTGGGTTTCTCTCAGGCACAAATCCACCCGGGAAAGGGGGCAGGAGGGAGGAGGCGTGGGCGTCCTGTGTCACTGCTGTGACTGCAGCAGCCACTCAGCATGGCTTCCAGCCCCAGGCCCTTTAGGCCGAGCGGCTGCGCAGCCAAACCAGGCCAGTTGTGACGCTGGACGGTCCACTGAAACAGTGAACAGCAGGCACGATCGGAAGCTGATTTCTAAGGAGCATTTTCGTTGTGGTTGTTGTCATGAAAAATCTGTACACGTGTGAATAAAAGGAGGCAAATTCGTTACCTTTTAAGAAGAAATCCAGTTCCTCCTGGGGAACTCTCCCTTCTGCTTGTTCCATCTTGATCGTCATGTTGAAAGAAAAGAGTAACTTGTGCCTCTCAAACAACCCTTGAGAAAAACAACAGGTGGATGTTGATTTTTAAAAATCATTTTTAAAACTGAGTTTCTTAGGTGCAACGTGCTTACACATCTTTGAGAAACGTAACAAAACTCCCAGACTGCACGGCTGCATTTAGCCCTCGCTGGGCTCAACGTAAAAGTCATGCCCGACACGTCTGACCATGCCCTCCTACAGCTGCTTGTGAAAGCAGGAGGGGCAGAGGCAGCCTGCGGGCCACTCCACAGCACAGGACGTGTGCTCCCCCCACAGGAGGGGACACCACCCTCGAGTTCTCCTGCTAACAGGAGCAGGAAGTTGTCTAAGCCCAAGTCTGGGGCCTGGACTCTCCCCTCCGAGTGCCAGGAGGGCCGGCTACATGAGCGAGCCCCCCAGGAGCAGCAGGCCTCACCCCGTTGTCCGCCCGACGGGCCCGGGCTGAGTTCTGTCCACCTCCCAGCCCGTGGGGAAGCATGAGCCCAGGACATAGGCACGTGGCTGTTGTGGGAGACAGAGCCCCTGAGGTGGGAGACTGCCGAGTGGTCCCCAACCCACCAAAGTTTTGGCCAGAGGTTCCAGGGCGCCCCTGTCCCAGTCCGCACGGGCACTCACCCGTGCAGCCGTAGTTGTAGATGTTGAAGGTCAGCGTGTCCATGATGTTCCTCAGACGCTTCATCAGGATGGAGTCCGGCAGCGACTTCTTCAGTGACAGCCCGAAGACCTCGAGGAAGGCGCTCAGGGAGTACTGGTACATGGAGTTCACCAGGGCCATCTCGGACAGCACGAAGAACAGAACAGCGCCCCGCCGCGCCGCTGGACGGTAACCATCCCGCAGCCTGTCGATGTCCAAGGCTGTCTTCTCCGCCAGCTTGAGCTTCTCTGACACCTAAGGGAACGGTTCACGTGGTTAGGGGAACAGGAAGCCTCACACCTGTCACCAGGGGGGCTGTAAAGTGGGTGAGGAACTAAGAAGCCAGAGCCCTGGCTGGTGTGGCTCAGTGGATCGCGTGCTGGCCTAACTCCTAGAAGGTCACCATTCCGGTGAGATTCCCAGCCAGGGCACGTGCCTGGGTTGTGGGCCAGGTCTCCAGTTGGGGGCCTGCAAGAGGGAACCGATGGATGTTTCTCTCCCTTTCTTTCTCCTTCCCTTCCCCCCTCTCTAAAAATATAAATAAAGGAAATAAAATCTGGATGCTAGTGGTCCCTTCTCTAATACCAGTCCCTATTTCACTTGGAGAGTCATGGCTTCCCCATCTCATTTCACCCCAACTTCAGGGAGGACCACATGGCCGAGGCCCAGACAGTCCATGCAACATCCCCAGGTAAACTCCAGGCTATAGACCTGGTCTGAGGCAAGCATGTGACTTAAATGCCTCCTAGATCTCTTCCCTTTGGACTTGAACCTGAAAGGCATGAGGCCAAATCCATCTTGAGACCACACGGGGAGGCTGAGAATAAAGCCAGCAGAAGGCCCAGCCCAGGGATGGCGAGAAACCAAGTCTTGATGAGATGCCTGGAGTCCTGGATCCAGCCCTACCTGAAGCCATCCTGGATCTTCCCGTCTCGTCAGCTGATCAACTTTCTTTTGGTTTTCCATTACCCTCCACTGAAGAGGCTGACCTAATGCTCAGGGGCCCAAGGTCACCTTCAGGATAACCCTCTCCTGAGCACCCCCAGGGGGAGGCCATTTCTCCTCCGGAAACTCTCAGGTGACTCCAAGCCCAGGCTGGGGAGAGCACCCCAACCCCTCATGGAGCAGGTCCTCCTCGAGCTCAGTGCATTTCCGGGGCGGCGGTACCTCCATAGCCTTGGATTTGGTCTCCTCCAGGGTGTGCACCAGCTCCACGTTGTCTAGCATGTTCCCGGTGGAGGTGGCCAGCTCCCGGAGGAGGCCGTCCTCCAGGTCCTTGAGCAGGTGCCTGTTCTCACTTGTCTCCTGGATGAGGTGCTCCCGCTGCTCCTCCAGCTCGCGCCTCTCGAAGGCCACCAGCACGCTCAGCAGCTGGTCCTCCAGGCCCTTCAGCGTGACTGGGGGAAACAGGGCAGCCCTCGCTCTGTGCCCCAACTGCTGGTCCTATGCGAGCCAGCATTTCAAGGACTCAGGACTTGTGCTCCCAACACTCACTCTGAAGTTGCAGGGTGAAAACTGTTGGAGCAAATGGAGCCACCCCTCCCAAGTGGCAAGAAGAGTGATGAATCACTACTTGGAGGCCAGAGTGTCCCCCACAGGAGAACCCCAGAGGAAAGCAGCCCCACACCCAGCCAACCTCTTGGAGAACCTTCGAGACAAGCCTAGGAAACTCAAGCAAAGGCACTCACTTCCTGAGAATTCATTAAGCAGCATCGCCTCCTGCCCTGTAGGAAGGGGCTCACCTACCTACCGCAGTGAACACCTGAGCCCTTGCCAGACTCAGCTCAAGGCTCAGGACTCCCCACCTCCCAGGTGCGGCCTGGTCATCAGCAACTGACCAGTTCCGAGGTGACCAAGAGGATGAGCTGGGGTCACCGGCGGGTCCTTACCGGTGTAGTTGATCACCATGGCCTTCCCGAACACGGATGGCGAGTATCGGGGGTTGGCCAGCTTGGTGGTCAGGTAGAGCCTGAAATTGGAGTCGTAGTCCACTTCCTTGTCCCCCAGGATGATGAACTGCCGCCCCTGGGCCACCTTGACGTTCTTCTCCAGCACGCTGTCGATGACAGGGTCAATGTACTCATCCACGTCGTGGAACAGGAAGGGTGTCCCATACTTGATGGCCATCTCCAGCTGCTTCAGGAAGTCGGGGTCATTAAAGGAGGCAACCTGGAGGGCAGGGAGGCAGAGGCTGGGTGAGGGGCGGCCCCAGGCAAACGGAAGGGCAGGAGCGAGAGTGGGAGGACGGACGCCGGAGGGGGAGCGAGCGCAGAACCCGTGTAAACCCGGAAAGCCACGGGGCTCAGGCGCGGCCTCTCATTCCAAAAGCGCAGACCAGCGGCCAAGAGTAACCATGAGAGCCCACAAAAATGGGCGTTGTAATCCTCTTTCCTCTTATTCCCTTCTCTGAAACCTCTCGCCTGCCTGACATCTTTCTTCTAAGCTCGGGAAGCCTCCTCCTCCTCCACGCTGGCGGCCGGAGCCAAGCCTCCCCACACCGCCTCCGCTTCTGGTGCTGCCAAGACTCAGCCTCTGTAAGACTTAAGGCCTCAGAACCCGGTGGGGAGGGTGAGGGGCCCTGAGGAGCAGGCCGCATTCAGACTCTGTCCCCGTCTGTGCTCTCCGTGCACTGGAGGGCTCCCCTGACCTCAGAACACAAGGTTCGTGGCAGGAAGCAAGGCAGGAAAAGGTAACACTCAAAATCATGGATTTGTCGGTTACTTTAGCAAAGTGATTCGGCCCCAGCAATTTCACCCAAGAAAACATGGAAACTGCACCCACAAAAAACTGGTACATGAACGCTCTTAGCAGCACTCTTCGCAACAGCCGGAAAGGGAACGAACCACGTGTTCGTGAATGGGTGGACAGAGAGGTGACATGAGGGGACGCTGGTCAGCCCCAAACCTAGATGCTCCGTGAGAGGCCACAGGCCCAACGGGGCCCACAGCGTGTGCTCCCATCACATTCCACGTCTGGGACAACATGTCCAGAGACAGAGACACGGTAGTGATTGTCAGAGGCTGGGGGTGATGGGCTGAGGGCAGGGTCATGAGGTTGAATGACACAGCATCCCTTTGGGACAATAAAACGGAGCCTGGTGGTGGCTACCCAGCTCCATAAGTACACCAAAAACTGCTGCACCTTGTAAGCCGGTGAACTGTATGGCATGTGAATTACATCTTCATCAACCCCTCTCCCCCTCCCTTCCAAAACAAAGTGACTGAACATCTAAGGCCACCAAGCCCTCTTCTATGTAAGGCAGGGTCCCCAGCCTTCTGCCACACAGCAGGAGGTGCGCTTGAACATCACCCACTTGAATCACCCTGAGACCACCCGCCACCGTGGTCCATGGAAAAGATGGCTTCCCCGAAACCTGCCCCTGGCGCCCACAGGCTGGAGCCCACTGATGCAGAGGGCTGCCCGGGGTCTGCTTGGGCTCAAGGCAGTGGCATCTCAGCGGGGGTGGCTGGAGGCCAGGCGTGCCGGAAGAGCGGGTGGTGGGCCCAGCAGTGCCGAAGCAGGGGTGGCCGAGGGTGGCCGCCATACCCGCAGGTTGTTTTTCTCTTCTTTCCTCTTTATCCAGTTGAGGGCCTGCTGCTGTGGGTCGATGCAGAGCGGGAAACGGCTGGCCCGGGTGGTGAGGATGCCATTCTGCACAGAGAGCTCATCGGGGGGCAGTCCCTGGGAGCCCCACCTGGAAGGGACCGTGGCAGGAAAACCCATTTCTCCTGCTGAGTTGTGAACCAACGATTCCTCGAGGGGGCAGGGCCAGCCTTCCAGACCAACCTCCCCCTCTGCTCAACCCCCCCTCGGAGTCCAGAGCTGGGCTGGCAGCGCCCGTGCTGTGTCCCTCCCCCGAGGCACCCCCACGGGGCTGCACCCAAGGCCGCGGGCGGCGCACCTGCTGATCTCCACGTCGTCGGTGAGCAAGTTCTCCAGCCGGAAGGGCTGGCTCAGGGGGATCTCCCGCTCCGTGACGTCCTTCTGCCAAACCTGGTTGATCATCTCGTCCCGGAACTCCCACGTGAAGGCGCCTTCGTAGCTCAGGAAGGCCGCGCAGAGCAGGCAGTCGCCCAGCAGCTTCACGCGCCGGTGCCGCAGCTCGTCCAGGTCGTTCAGCCACCTGTGCGGGGAGGGCAGGGTGAGTGGGAACCTTCCAGAAGGGCCAGCCTGGCCCACTGCCAATGGGCGAGCCAGAAGGAAGCCTTTTTTGAGATTTTCTTTCCTTCCAGAGATTGCCAGCTCATTTTGCCACTTCTCTGTACAAACCCAACATTTTGAAAAACTTCGTTCGGTTCCAAGGCTCAGCAGAGCCTAGTTTCTGACGGGGGCCTCGACGAACGTTTGGAGACGTGTTTCGTCTCAGCGCTGCTTACGAAGCAGCCACTGCGTGGTTTCTGAACGCTCAACCGTTACTTATAAACACGGCCGGCAGAGCTCCTAAGTTCTGGTCCAGTTTGATGACAAAATCCTACCCTAAGTAAAGGTGGCGTTTCACTTGGCCACCTCTGGTAAATGTCGGGGTCTTCTGGGTTCACCGAGCGTGAGCACGGTGCTTCCCGTAAGCAAACAGCGTTCTCCCGTGCTTCCCACTCCAGCACCGCTGCAGATGCCGGGCGAGGGCTGCGTCCTCCCCAGTGGACCCGCTGCGGCCCAACGGCCTTGCCCACAGCACCAAAGGGTCCTGCCTGCTCAGGACGGACAGGGCACCGTGTCCAGCGACAGAGGTGGGCCCCTCCTCCAGACCCACCCAGAGGCCTGGGGATTAGCGGCCACCGAGGAGCAGCCACGCTCCCAGGGAGACGGAGGCGTGGGCTTCTCCAGACCCACAGCACCTCTGCCTGTCACTTCGCAAGCATCACTCGGTGCCTGAGAAAGACGCAGCCTACAGTGTGGCCGTCGGCCGCCTGACTCCCCGCGGTTGCGGCTGGAGGTGCAGCACAGACTGTGAGCGGGAGGCTCTGGCGGCTGCCAGACGCACACTCTCTGGGCTCCGCCCTGGCCCTTCAGCCCGCAGGGGCCGCTGACCTGACGTTCTCGGACCCCAGGCCCGAGATGAGCTTGTCGGCTGCGATCAGCCGCCGCTCCATGATCTCGGCCTCCTCCTGCAGCTTCTGCTTCTCCAGGATGGCCGCCTCGTACTTGGCCCCCAGCGCCTCCAGCTCCCTCTGGATCGCCGCCAGCTCGTTCTGGATCCGTTCCAGCTCGCGCTTCGTGAGGTAGAAGTTCCGCTCCAGCCGGGCCACCTGCATGGGGACAGTCGGCAGGCGGGTTGGGAAGAGGTTTATCGTGGGGAGGGACACAGCAGTGCCGCCTGGGCTCCAAGTTCTCTGAGTGACAGGAATCCGCGCTATAAGGGAGTCAAAGTGTGGCCTGAGTGACAGCCTCGGCCTCCAGCCCCCTCTTCCTGTGGGATTTACATGGCGCTTTGACCCAGTGGATCTCAACTCAGACGATTTGCCCCGAGGCACAGGTGACACTGTCTGGAGCCGTTCAGGTGCTGGAACTTGGGGCAGGGACAATGGCACTGGCGGGTAGAGGCCCGGGATGCTGCCCAGCAGGGCTCAGGACAGAGCTGGCCGGCTGGAGGCCAGCAGGACCCAAAGGTGCAGCCCTGTTGCCCAGGCGGCATCTCCGACCACCTTTTCTCTGCTCCCCACGCTGGCCAGTTCCTGTCCGTCCCGTCACGTCCAAGTGAGAGCTGAGATTCGTTATCACTGACCAGGAAAACATGTTTGTGGGCTTAAACCAGACCCTTGCCAGAGCCCCAGCAAGCCCTGGGCACCTTAACATGGACTCCACCCCCTCCACCCCCCTACCCCCCGCAGCACGTGTGCCTCTCACAGGCGGGTGACACCTTGTCTCTTTTGGGCTTGATTTCTTTAAAAACATCACAGTAGCCCATCACGGCTTCGACGAACTTCAGCATGCCCAGGCCAGCTTTGCTCACAGCTTCCATCTCCTCCGTCGTGGTGTTGAGCGTCTTCAGGAGGCCTAGGGGTCAGATGCCGGGGGCTGTGATGAGCGGCGTGCTCCGTCTCGGGAAGGAGAGTGGGCACTGAACTGCCACGGGCAGGCAAGTGCAGCCAGCTCCTGATCCCTCGTCAGCCGGGAGTAGGGCCCGGCCCCTGGCCCAGGGACGACAGGGCAGGTGCGACCCCAAGCGGGTCTGTGCAAGAGGAGGCCTAAGAAGTGAGCGAGGGCACGGCGACTGCCACCAGGTGCACCGGGATGTCTGTGGGGGCCCCCCCTGGGCCCCAAGTGGCTGCGAGCCAGGAGCAGAGGGAGCACAGGCCACTGCGGCCCCGGCCGCCTCCACCTGCACCCTCCGCCCAGGGCTCAGGTGGACACAGCTGCTCAGGCTCTGTGGCCGCTGCCATCCCGTGCCTCACTCCGCTCTGCTTTGCAGTGGCTGCGAAACCGCACTCGATCAAGTTTCGAGTGAGCATCGGGTAACCAGTGGCGCCATAAACGCACACTGCCTCGCACAGAGCCTCTCTTTCCACTGGCTCAGCGCCTGAGTAGGGCAGGCATCAGGCTGAAAGGGGACGTGGGCCTTCCATAACTTAAGTTGGCTGTCCCTGCCCCCACATCCTACCAGGGGGACCTGCAGCAGACTTTCTGTTGTCAAGAAGCCAAGGGAGAGGTCAAGGGTTAGACCAACTCCAGGAACCACCATGCCCATCAGGCACGGTGCTTGGAGCTTCATGGGGCCTGCTTCCCTCCAGGGAGAACCAGAGCCACTGTGGACCTAAACACTCAGCCCAGCCAGCGCCCACCCTCCTGTTCCATGTGACAGGACCACCACCTTCCCCAGAGGGTGGGGGACACGACCAACCTCTGACCCCCTCCATCCATGGGGCCACAGTGCCACCATGTGGCCACACAGGAGGGTCGGCCTCCTACAAGGCCTGGAGCAACCCTGGCCCCTACCCCACTTCTCCGCGCTCACCCCTGATGTTTTTCACTTGGCCCTGGGTGATTGAATCAAAATCGATCTCCATCAGCGACCGCAGGAAGTTGGGGTCAGACATCATGCCTTTGGCGGTCTTCCAGTTGAGCTCCTTGTAGCCCTTCATGAGGAGGATGCACTCGCACACCGTCTGCACCTGCTTCGGGGGCTTAGCGAAGGACCTGGGGAGAGACGGAACACGGTGTGGCCAGCGGCCAGCAGCCCTGATGCAAGTTCCAGAAAACACGCCTCAGCCTGCCGTCCAGCCTGGCCCGTGGGGCTGTGTGGAAGCAAAGGAAGCACATCCCAACTTGGGGCCGGGATACGGGGCGAGCTTCTCCAGGGGCAGGTTTGGGGTCTCGTCCATCAGGTGTCTGCACAGGCTCCTGGAGCCTGACAGGACGTGAGCCTCAAAGCAGGCGTAAGTGCACCCTGGCCACCACCAAGGGTGTCCCCACTAGCAGGCCAGGGTGCAGCTGGAGAGTCTGCATGGACGTAAAGATGTTGTTTACTTTGGGAGGGCGGGGGAGGGAAGGAGAAAGACAGAGAGACATCGATGTGTGAGACAAACATGGACAGGCTGCCTCTCCTACACTCCAAACAAGGGGCCTGGACTGCAACCCAGGCCTGTGCCCTGACTGGGAACTGAACTGGTGACCTTTCCCTTTCGTGGGACGATGCTTAACCAACTGAGCCACGTCAATCAGGGCGGAATCTGCATTTTAAATTACACCCTGGGGTGATTCTTTAGACTCAGTGGGAGCCAATGTCATCATCATCACCATCATCTCTATCACCACCATCATCACCATTATCATCAGCATCATCACCACCATCATCATCACCACCACCATCATCTCTATCACCATCATCACCACCATCACATCACCTTTATCACCACCACCATCACCACTATCACCACCATCATCACCACCACCACCACCACCATCATCACCCCGCAGGGTGCTGGCCCTGATGAGCGTGTGTGCCCATCAAGAGAACTGACAAACAAGGCGCCACGTGTCCCACACAGCCCCGGTGAGTCAGTCCGAGTCCCAGGCCAGCAGGGCCTGCTACCTACCAGCTGGGGGCCTGGGCCAAGCCACTCGCCTCCCGGGCCCCACTTCCCTCACCTGTGGACCAGGACCAGACCAGTCCCCCACGGATCATGTCTAGCACAGTGGCCGGCACACAGCAAGGCCCATAAATGCCTAACCCCATGGATGTCATAGCTGCTTCCAGGGGTGCTCGGGGTTAAGCACGGGGAGGTTGCCACTGCTACCTGATCTCGGTCACATCAGACTTGTCCAGCTTCTGCAGCTCCAGCTTGGCGGCCTCCAGGATGGGCATGACCTCGGCGAGGGCCGTCTCAGCCTCCGCCTTCTCCACTGCGATGACCTTGTTCTGCTCCTCTATCTCCGCGGCCTTTTCCTCTGCGAGCTTCTTCTTCTCCTCCGCTGTAGGGGACGGGGATTCAACGAGGCTGGCGGGGCAGGCAGGGTGACAGGCCGTGGGGCCAAAGCGACGTGTGCCCTCAGGGCCCATGCTGGGCTCCCTGGGGTCTAACGAGCTCTGCCAGCATGGTGGCCTTGGGCCCCGCCAGGACAGGAGTCCGCACGGTGCCTGGGCCTCCATCCAGGACGACTGCTCTGACTCCAGCCTTCCTGCCCATGCCCCACCCACTCTGCCCCACGTGACACTCCCAGGCCTGCGTGGCACTGACAGATCTTCCTTTTCATCCCCTTTTCCTCTGCTCGCCTGGGCCCTGCCCCACCCAACAAGCCACCCCACCTGGCCTGCCCCTGTGGCCCAGTCTCTCGCTCTGTTTCTTCATGACACAGGTCATGACCCAAAGTTCCATCTCCTCGTTGGCTCGATGGCTCTGCTCATTAGCATGTAAGGGTCTCCTGAGGGCTGGATGCCAGTGTTTAGAGCAGGGCTTGGCTCACAGTAGGCATACTGTGGTGACTAATGTTCCCCCCAAATTCAAGGCCACCCAGAACCTTGGAAGGCTGCCTCACTGAGAAAGGGCATCTTTGTAGATGTGATCAGTTAACATGAGGTCACGCTGGACCCTGAATCCACCATCTGTGTCCTTGTAAGACAGCCATGTGGGGACACAGAGGAAAGGGAAGAAGGTCACAGGATGGTGGCGGCAGCAGCTGGGGTGATGCACCGTTAGCCAAGCATGCCCTGGCCTATGGCCACGCCAGAAGCTGGAGAGGCCAGGCAGGGTCACCCCTTGAGCCTGGGGAGGACGCCAGCCCTGCCGACACCCTCACTTCAGACGTGGGGCCGCCACAGCTGTTGGGAGAGTAGTCATTTTCTCTCAGGTCACTCAGTTGGTGGTACTTTGCTATGATGGCCCCAGAAAACAAGCTCAGCTGGTCTCCAAGAACTGAGTACCACCCGATGCCACATTCCCTGGGGATGGATTTCCGCAGCCAACAAGCAGACGCTGACGGCACTCAGAGGGACGACTGTCCACTCCCATCCAACCTTGAGCCACAGCCTGGGTCCTGCATGTGGCAGGGTTTCCATGGTCACTAGGGGGGCCTGACACTGACTCAGGAACAAATGGCAATCGGAGGGTTCGCAGGTGCTACCCTCCCTGCCGACCGTGGAGCCCCGTCCCGCCGTGGGGGGCGCCCCCAGCCCAAGCGGCCCGCACTCGCCTATGGCCGTGTTGGAGGCGATCTCGTCCAGCAGGGCCTCGCAGGCGGCAGCCTTCTCGGCCAGCACCACCTTCTGCTCGGCCAGCTTCTGGTTCAGCTCATCCAGCTGGATGGTGGCCTCCTTCAGCTTGTCCAGCCCGCCCTCCAGGCGCTTGCACTGCGCTGAGGACCAAGGGCACCGCAGTCACCGCTGCGTGGGTGCGGGCACAGGCCCGGCGCACGCAGGGGTGCAGTCCGGGCGCGCAGCAATGCCTCCCACCTGGGCTCTCCAGGGACAATCCCTCCCCTGAGGCGCCACACGTCTCTCAGCACCTCCACAGCCGGGTGGGACGGCATCCACCCAAGTGAATCTTTCTGAAAACAGCCCTTTCTTTGGCCAAGAGCCAGAGCATTTTAAAAGGCAATTTCCAACAGAAACGTATGCAAGTATTTAAACAAAAATACAAACAGAGGTTACTTCTATGCTAAAATTTTAGGAGTGATGTTTAAAGTTCCCTTCAGCGTTTGATTACATTTTTAATTACTTCCGTAATTTCTTAAAGGTTGATATTGTTCAATAAATAAATACTAATAAAAGCATTCTCCAACAGAGCACAGGGCTACCATCAAAGTATCTCTAACGGGATGAAAATTCAGAGCTAAGGAAGTCCACAGTCTAACACAGAAAAATGACAAGGGCACTCCCTACAGGAGGTCGCTCCGGAGTGCGCAGTCTAAACGGGCTGCTGTCCTGCCTCGGTCCCAACACGCCTGACCCCTGGGCAGCAATTTCTGCTGCTCGCCTGTTCCCCACTCCTACCTATGTTGTACTGAGTTTTCTCGTCCAGCAACTTCGAGTAGGTGTTGATGAAGTCCAGGTAGTTCTTAGGAGTGACGTAGTTGCTGCGCCTCAGCTTCTGCAGAAACTGTTTGCTGAACTCCCCCACAGACTCGTGGACCGAGACCACGTGCTCCACCACATGTTCTATGTTTTCCACGGGGATCATTGGGTTACTCCCTAGGAGGCAGAAATGGGAATGGCGCCTCCTCAAGAGCGGCTCCTGGAAGGTTAAACGCAGAGCCCCACAGGCCGCCGACTCTGCTGCCGGTGCGCCCAGCAGAGTGGAAAAGGGAGTCAGGCAGGCCCGGCCGCCGGCGCTCACAGCAGCACTATCCCCTCGAGCCAGAGCAGAAGTTCCCCAGACAGAGGGCGGGTAAACGCTGCGTGCCCGTCCACACGATGGCACGTTACTCCACCTCAAAGAGGAAGGAACTCCTGGCACGTGCACGCCTGGCTGCGCCGCCAGAACGCGCTGACCAAAAGCAGTCCGAACCGCAGGTCAAGCGCCACGTGATCGGACGTGCACGGGTGGCCTAGACCCCGCAAGTCCTAGACAGGGCGCAGCCAGGGGAGGGTCCGGGAACAGGGTCACAGGGGACAGGGCAGGCTGAATGGGCACCAAGAGGAACAAGTTCTGCATGTGGATGGCGGCGGTGGCTGCACAACGTGGATGCACTTTATGCCACTGAACTGCACACTTAAAAGTAGTTAGATGGCAAATTTTGTTACGTTTTATCGTAAAGAAGATATGGGGACCTCTTCTGCGTGTGCATCCAACTTTCTCAGGTACTGGAGGTTCCTATACATATATGTGTGATTCTGTTTATTTTCTCTTGTCATCTGTCTCATGTAGAGTTCATTACCAGATCAGCTGGAACAACCTTGGAGGGTAAAGGGAAGTTTCTTCCTCTCCCACAGATCCTAATATGGAATGCTTACTGACAGCAGTGAGCCAGGCATTGTGAAAGGTGTATTTAAACCTCACAAACACCCGGGCTGGTGGCACAGCGGATAAGGCACCGGCCTGCAAACCCAAAGGTCACTGGTTCAATTCCCAGCCAGGGCACATGACCAGGTTGCAAGCCAGGTCTCCAGCCAGGTCCGTAGCTGGAGGCAGGTGAAAGGCAACCATATATTGATGTCTCTCTCCCTCTCTGCCTCTCTCTAAAAATAATAATTAAAACCTTTTTAAAAAATCAACACTAAGAAAATAAAACAAACAAATTAGTTTTACAGAAGAGGGGAAAAGAAAAAGAACACACAGACATGTCTAGAAAACGAAGAGCAATAGTCACTTGCTGGCAGTGTCTCTGGACCTCAGTACTGCCACACTCTGAAATCTGCTCTGAGAACACAGAGAACTCTCCTCCTTTCTTAGCCCTGCCCCCAAAACGGCACTCTTCATGTACAGTGGGACCATTGAATTTATTTTTACTAGGGTACTTGTAGAGACTACTTGTAAGGTCATCCAGTGCCATAAATCTGCCCCAGTTAGGTCCAGGAAAAAATAGTATTTCCCTCAAGATAAATTAACTTACTTTCTTATCTTGAAGGTTAAAAGCTAATACACAAAACTTAAGGAGATTGAAACTTAACAGCATAAATTCAATGCTGTTTGGTAGTTTATCAGCGGGTCCTTCGGACCAGGGGTCAACAAACAGATCTTCAGGGTTAGGGGTCACATGGTCTCTGTTGCAGTGACTCAGCGTGGCGGCTGCAGCCATGACAACGCGTTCATCTGCAGGTCTGTGTTCCGATAAAACTTTATTAACCAAAGCAAGCTGTGGGCCGCATGTGGCCCACAGACCATGGTTTGCCGACTCCTGCTTTGGATGATACCTAGTCAACTGTTATCCTAAATTGTCCTTGTAGGTTCCCTAAATTCCGTATGAACTAAAATACAATATAAACCAAAATACATACTCACAGACTAAGAACGATTCACGGTCATGGGGTTAACAGAGAAGGCACCTACCAGGCCCAAACTCAAAGCCAGGAAAGCGACACCCAAGGAATGGCTTTGCTGCAGCATTAACATGGTCCCCATGTGAGCTGCCACCTACCTAGAAAGGACGCAGCAACAGCATGCAGGGCCTGGGGGGGCCAGGGCATGAACCAGTCAATGCCAGTGTTGTTCACCAGACCTGGAAACAGAGGCAGAACCCATGATCTCACTGCGCGGAGGCCATCTTGCCACCCTCAACCTGCTGACGAGCTGGCTGCGCCCCAGACGACCCATGGAAGCAGGGCTGCTCAGCCCCAGCACCCCTGACGCTTGGGCCCGATGCTCCTCTGGGTAGGGGCTGGCTGTGCTGGCAGGTGTCTGGCATCAGATGGAGGTGAGCAGAGTGTGCACCTTGCAGATGGGAGCGCAGCAGGTCCTTGGGTCGGAGGGACAGCACCCACCCACGCGTGACACGCCCCGCTGGCAACCAAGGGGCAGAGCCGGGCTGCTCCTGCACCGCAGGATCCAGACCTCAACCCAGTGCCGTGTTTCGCTCTACTCTGTGGGCCGAACTGCAGGCCACACGTTGCTCCCCAGGGCACTCGTCCTGCTGAAGGGGCCCCAGGCTTGTGAACTCAGCTCAAGGGCACCTGGGAAATTCCGGCACCAGGTCCTCAGGGTGTCCCCCACGGGCGACATGCCCAGGACGATATGCAGGTTGTTGGCACTCTTGTTCACAAAGTACTGCCACACTGACTCCTTGGCCAGGCCCGCCCCTTGCTTCAGAGCCTCCGGTCCAATCTGCCCGAGGATGGACTCCTTCTCCTCCTCCGGGAACAGTGCGGGTACAATTCCTAGAAGACAAACACAGGCCGAATTTTCTCTCTTGGGTTGTCCCCTCTCCAGGCTCTGGAAAAATGGAAGCAGCATCACAAGGAGTCCAAGAAACAGTGCTGGGCCCTACCTCGGACCCCAAGCCACTGTCTCCTGTCTGTGAAGTGGGAGTGACGGCCTCCTGCTTACCTGGGGCCACTGTCCTGCGCATCAAAGCAGGACTGCTCTACTGGGGCGGTTTTGCTCCCCCAGGGCTTCTGGCGAAGTCTGGAGACGTTTCCGGTTGTCGCACTTACGTGTGCGGGTGGCTAATGGCCAGCAGGGCTCCCCCAGCTGGGGCCTCACCGGGGGGAGGGGGCTTACAGGGGGCTCAGGCGGAGCGGCTGCGGCCGCGCTACCTGAGGTCAGCATGTTGTTGATGAGCTCCAGGAAGCCCTCCTCCACCACCTGGGCATCCGTGAACAGGAAGATCATCGTTTTGTTCTCCAGGCCCAGCTTCAGGTAGAGGCTCTTCAGGTCTTCCCGGAAGTTGTTCTCAGCGTAGCCGCGGCTCAGCAGGATCTCGAACACCTGCCGACAGCGACGGTGGCTCTGAGGAAACTGGCGGCTGGAGGGTGACGGGCCCTGCAGGGGGCAAGGAGCGCTCCAGGGAGCGGAGCTCCCGTGGGTGCAAGGGCGGTCGGGCTGCGCCGCCTGCTGAGGGGGACAAGCCAGACGCCCGGAGCCACGTCACAGAGGGCTACTGAGCAGGCAAGCTCAACAGAGAAAACTGTGTCCCTCTTTGTCCAGCAACCAGGGCAGACGTTGGGGCCTGTCTGGGGCATAGGGAGCGCAGGTCTGCTTACACAGGGTTATGGGAGTGCGGGGAAGGAAGGGACCTAGGAGAGACACCCCGCTTGTTAACGGGAGCTATCTGAGCTCCAGGGTGGGAAGCAGAGGTTGGGTGGGCAACAAGGAAGAGGAAAAATGCACACACAGCTCAGCCTTCATGGGTGTGCACCCCCAGGTGTGTTTCTTTGGTGAGATAAACGGTGAGAGAATGTGAAGCTGCTTTAAGTCCTTAAATTTAAAAATCCTGCCCTGGCTGGTGTGGCTCCGTAGGTGGAGCGCTGGCCTGAGAGCTGCAAGGTCACCAGTTCGATCCCTAGGCAAGACGCAGGGCTGGGCTGCGGCCAGGTCCCTGGCTGGGAGTGCGCAGTGGAGGGGCCACGCCGGCAGGTGGCCGCTGGGCAGCTGGATGTACATCGTCAACAGGTAACCTGTATGGTCCGTGAGTTACACCTCAATCGAGCCTGTTCTAGAAAAGAGCTCCTAGCCTGGCTGGAGCCCTCCACCAAGGGCTCGTGTTTGACTTTCAAACCTGAATGGTCTCTATTCCAAAACGACACAAGAATTCGCTGCTTCAGCGACACAGCTAAAATAACATTGACCCACCAAAGCCCACGGTATGCTCTCGAGGACTGCACGGTGCGTCGGTTCTCGACTGTTCCAACACCGCGGAGGTGGGCGCAGCGAACTACGCCCGGCCGGGGGGGCACCTACCTCGCAGCCCGCTGTGAAGGCGGCCAGCCTGGCCAGAGACTGCTTCCCGGAGCCGCCGACGCCCACCAGCAGCGCGTGGCCGCGGTCCATGCGCACGATGCGGTGCACACGCGTCAGGTGCTCCAGGGCGTCGTCGAAAAGGACCAGGTTCAGCCTGGTGTTGCTTTCGTTGTACTCCTCAAGGATTTCCTGTGTGCCAGTGTTTCAGGTGGGTGGGGGGGGGGGGATAAAATAACGAAATGAAACAGTTTTAAATGCCAAAGGGTCCCTGGGTTTTCCTCTCCTTTTACCCATCAGGGGCTGGGAACGGAGGAGCCCTTTCTCTCTGCGTCTGCAGTGGCGGGAATAACTGAATTCTCCAGGTTTATGGGACTAAGTCTAGTTTTCAGGACCAAGGCTCCCCCCTGTGAGCCAACGCTGACCGGCCGACGGCACGACTCCCCTTGGGAATTGAGATGAAAATGACTCACAGGGTCGTGTGAGTGGCCCCCAAACCTGGCTGTGCACTGGGACCCGGGTCCCTCCCAGGGCTTGATGAAGGGGCAGTGAGCCCAGGGGCCTGCATATTTAACCAATTCCTCTGGCCACTACCCTGCACCACATGACCTGGGGACCTCTGGGTTAGACTCAGACTGCGTTCATGTTCTGGACCTGGAGACAGAGAGAGGCCGAGGGTCCCTCCCGCTCCACCTCCTGGGCCCCATGCGATGTTCCCAAGAAGGTGAGCCCCACCCACACCTGGAACAAAGCCTTGGCCGCCTCGTAATCCTGGATGTCCTCATAGACCCGCGTTTCCTCTTCATGCAGAGCCATCCGGAAGTCTCCGAACAGGATGGGGTCCCTCATCACCACGTCCACACTGTCGAGGAAATGCTCCGTGACCAGGTTTCCAATGAGCTCTTGCACCTGGCGGCAGAAGCACACGTGGGCTAACAGTTGTCAGGGACGGGCACACGCTAGGATCATCTGATCTGCCTTCAGTGTTTCCCCCCAAAGCTACGAGGTACTTAGGGATCCACCCTCCTTTATTGGCTGACTTCTATTTTTAATGTCTATCTACTATATTAAAAATACGTTGGGTTTTTAATACTTTTTTCCACCCAGAGAATTCCGTGGTTGAGTTTGCGTCTGCTAAGGCAGTTCTGACGGACTGACCAGCTGCTTATCTGCTGTGCTGATTAATCGGTCGTGGAAGACCCGTAGACACTCATTCCTCCAGACTCTCACCATCTGGGCCACCGTCTGGAACCTGCGTGACGGAAGGGCAAGATCAGCCCCGCGTCCTCTGAAGAAGAGAGGGCTTACATGCTACTGAGTGCAGAAGGACATGTTAATGGTCCTTCCCTGGCTGGTCTCCCATTCACGAAGCTTAATGGAAGCTGACAAATTCAGGGTGAAGACATCAAGTCCTTGTCTACAACTTACCCTAATGTAGGGGCCAAAAGAGACATTGTCTACAAATGACAGATATGACACACAAGCAACACTTGACGCCACTCCTACGTGTTGGAATCTATGATTTGCAAATCAGCACTGGGTGACTCGAAGCTCCTCCTAAGAACAAGTTCTGGGCACCCCCAGTTGCGGGGTAGTCTCCGGCACACACTCCTACTCAAGTGCTTCCCGGGCACCTGAGGGCCCCTGTGGCAGGCGCCAAGTCCTCACTGTGAAAACCACAGGACGGTAACGGGAACCTAAGCTGGCAAATCTACGCAGGATACACTGCAGACCACAGTTCGTTGCTGAAAATGCACGAGGAAGTCTAAAGAGAAAAATCTGTACACCAGACTTAAATCCCTTCCAACCTCTGTGCTTCCTTCTCCCAAAGACACACATAATGTAACATGTTTTAACTGGTTTAAAGGTGCCATATGGGCCAGTTCAAGCTTTATTTATTTTTATTTTTTTTTGTTTTTATTTTTAGAGAGAGGGGAACCAAGAGAGAAAGGCGGGGCAGGGAAGCATCCATGTGTGGTTGCCTCTCACACGCCCCCAACTGGGGACCTAGCCTGCGACCCAGGCCTGTGCCCTGACCAGGAATCAAACCAGTGACACTTGGGTTCACAGGCTCAATCCACTGAGCCACCCAGCTAGGGTGGAACTCAGACTTTAAACCAAAGAGCAAGAGGTTGGCAAACAGGGACACACCTGTCCGCGTCTCTGCTTCTCTTGTCCCACCTGCCTTCAACTCAAGGGCTCACGAGACAGCAGGCCTTAAGCCACATACTTAATGTAAACAGACACTGGGCAATTCGTTCACACACTGACAGATGAAATTCATCAGTCGGTCCTCTGTCTTGAAAGAACATGAAAAGCCACTGCTGCAGGGCACATCTTCGGGACACAAGACAAACTCACCGCTCAGGGTTGGTGAGGACCAGCCCATGAAACACTCTTGAGAGATCTCGCAGGTTAAAGATGTAGTGAAACTTGGACGGGGTTGGGGGTAGGTCCTGCACGATGTCTGTGTAAAGTGCCAATGTGCAGTGTGTCAGCTGGGCAGTCACGGCGATGATGCTCTCATGAAACACCTGAACAATGAAGGAGCCTCTCAGATGCCTGTCGCTGGACGAACAGGGGAGCAGACCTGGCCCGTCCACACAGTGGACCCTGACTCCTCCATGGCTGGGGATGAAGGACGGACGCCTGCTACAATCTGGGTGGAGCCTGAGGGCAGGGTGTTGAGTGAGAGAAGCCAGATGTAGACGACCACAGCTGTGTGATTCCATTCCTAGGCAACTTCCAGAGAGACAGGAAGCAGGTGCATGGTGGCCAGGGGCTGGGGACGCCATGCGGAGGCTGCTTTTAGGGCAGGGACATGTCCTGGAACTAGACCGTGGTGATGGTTGTAAACTTTGCGAATGGGCTCAATGCCACTTAATTATATACCTTAAAGTGGTAAAAATCTCTAATCTTATGTTTTGTGTGTTGCAACCTAATTTTTAAGAGGAGATAAGAAGATTAAAGGAGAAACTCATCATCTGACCTGCTTCTGCTTCCCTAGATTTCATGGTGACCAGTCAACAGGAGGTGATGCAGCTTTCAGTTGAGTTTTGCTAATGCCAACCTCATTCTGAACACCTGGAGGGAGGGCACCAAGAGGCCAGGTGCCCCCTGGCCACCCCACACCTCTGCTTTCCCGCCAGGCCCCTGCAGACTTTGAGTCACCAGCCCAGACAAGAAGGAAGATGCCAGGAGCAGAGGGTCGTTCCTCAGACGAGGGGGCTTCATTCGGGGCAAGTCCTTCATCGTCACAACAGCAACGCCTGGTGCGTGATGGGCATCCGCCAGGTGCTGGGCAGGGGGCCCCACACCCGCCACGTGTGCCCTCCCGCTGCGCCGTCCCGCAGCCCAGGGGGCCGGCACCAACCTGTCCTCCCGCTGCCGGTGGGAAGGGGCTGCGGCAGCTCAAGGACCTGGCCTGAGGGGCCACGTGGGATGGGTCCCCGACCCAGATCCCTGGTCGAGTCGCTGCTGCGACTCAGGGCCGTGGCACAACTCCCGTGGGCCCTCGGCTGCTCTACCTCTGGGCCCCTTTCATGGCACAGTCTGCCTTATATTTTATAGCTGCACGGGTAGGAAGGTGGACGAACTTAGGCTGCACCACACTCATGTGGAGTGAAACTGACATGGTCCCAGGCCCCCACGGGTCCATGGACGGCCGGCACAGGCCCCGCTCAGCGAGGCTGCTGCTTGCAGCCAACTAACCGAGGTGTGGCCTTTCAGGATGGAGAAATAGATTAAATGCAGAGACTCCTCGGAAGGAAACAGGACGTTGAAGACACTGAACAGAGAAGTAAACCTCAGGTCCACTTCGTTGCGGCCGCCGCCAGCCTTTCCCATGGCAGCCAGGAAACCCAGGTCTCGGATGCTTTTGCAGCTCAGCTCCTTCCCGCGGTCGTACAGGTAGCCTTTCTCCAGCAGCAACTTCAGCAGGGCGATGGGCTGCTGGGTGCCGTACTCGTCCACCTCGATCGTTCACAGAAAACAAAGGTCACAATCAGGAAGCAGAACGAGCGGTGTCTGTGCTGACCGCCAGCGCCCCTCTCCTCTCTGAGCCCCCTGGGTGTACATTCACGGACTTCTCAACGTCTGCAAGTATACGCGCAGCTGTTCTTAGCTCCCTCGCTGACCGTACCCTGGAGTGTGGGTGGATGCACGCATGGATGCGAGAAAAAGTGGTTCTGTGGAAATGATACAAATTAAATGCCAGTACTAAAAAAGCCTTGCAGCCCTGGCTGGTGGCACAGTGGATAAGGCGCCGGCCTGTGAACCCAAAGGTCACAGGTCTGACTCCCCAGTCAGGGTACATAACCAGGTTGCAAGCCAGGTCTCCAGCCAGGTCCATAGCTGGAGGCAGGTGAAAGGCAACCACACATTGATGTCTCTCTCCCTCTCTCCTTTGCCCTCTTTCTGAAAATAATAAATAAAATCTTTAAAACAAAAAGCCGTGCAATTCTCAGACCCTGGCCCCAGAAACATGCCCGCCACACACGCTTACCTAAGCCTGGGGACACTTGGGAAGTGTGTGCCCCTGTGCTTCCTTGTACACAGGGCTGCAGACGTGCTCCTGGGTGAAGTGTGCGAGTTTAGGAACGCTCACTCCAGCACAGGCTGCGTGCAGTTCAGAGAGCGACTTGCGCCCAACTCTTCTGGAACTGAGGAACTCAGCTGCTAAAGGGAGCCCCCCCGCTGTGTAAGGAGGGCACCCCAGGAACACAGGCCTAGCCCCCCACGCCCTGCAGATACTGCACACAGTAAAGGCGTGTGCTCTCACATGCACGCACTCCATACACACTGCAATTCACACGAGCACGCGGCGCGGCCGCCCTTCCCTGCGCCTTACACCTCACACCACCTTTGGCATGTTCATGTCGTCCATGAACACCAAGAGGCGTTTTCCCATGGGGGGGCCGTATGTATCTTTGGTTCGCTTCTCCACGTTTGCCTCTAAGTTCCTCTGGATATCCAGGGATGTGGTGCGGGAGGAGAAGCTGACCATTAGCACGATCTGAAACACAAAGGTACGGTTCCCACCGCTGTCTTTTCCTCACAGTACCGGCTGCAAAGTTCTGACTGTAAGCCACCATCTTTACACAGGTTGGCTGGTGTCTGCCCAACGTTTTACACCAGTGTCTGCCTGCCACTTTCTTTTAAGCGCCGGAGAACACTCTCCTTCCCTCTGGGCAGGCTGTGAGACGCAGTGACGAGCTGCCGCACGCCAGCCTCGTGGGGCAGCGCCGGCTGGGGCTCGGCCCCGCACAGTTCTGGCTAGGCGACCGCCAAAGCACCCCGGACTCTTCCGAGCCCTGCGTCCCCCATCTGCGGGATGACTTCACTACCACCTGCCTGGATGACCCTTGGGGTGACTGCAGGACGAGGTGAAACACACAAAGGCACTGGCAACATGACAAAGCAATGTTCAAACATGACTCCCCGTCAGGCCCACTGTGTCTTCACCAACAGGTCACGAACGCTGAGCAACCATGGGTTCCATCGTGGAAGTAACTGCTCAGAGGAGGTGGGGCGGCCCCGGGTCCCCAGGCCGGGAGCATGTCCTCAAGCATGGGGCTCAGGGCCTCTCCCTGTGCTTCTGTCAACAGTGGTGACAGTTCATTGATCAATCCGTGGTCCTCACACTTAAGGCATCAGAATCACCAGGCAGGCGGGTGCCACTCAACATGACGGGCCCTTCCCGGAGTTCCAGAGATGCAGCAGATTTGGGCTGGATGGAGCAAGTTTCGGGGGACGCTGCTGGTCTAGAGAACCAGGGCCTTGGCTAACACCGCCAGCTGCGGAGCCCACGTGCCCGTGCTCACCAGGTGCCGCCAGAGTGACCCCTGGCCGCGCCGTGTGCAGAGGTGCCTTGCTGGGCCCGCGGCACCAGTGCCGAGTCCAGCCACGGGGCCTGCGGGGGCTTCTGAGCACGGCCCCCGCCGCCTGACTCCGCAAGCCTGCCACTCCCTCTGGCTGCGGGCATCCTCCTGTGCCCCCCGCAGGGACATCCTGGATAACGCACAGGGATGTGGATGGGCGTGGCCCTCCACCTCCTCCCTGCTCAGCCCTCCCAGGTGAAGCGGCTGACGCTCCCTTCCACCTCCCGGCCACGACCTCTGCAGGGACTCACATTAGTCTCCTCGTTCAGGTTCTTGAGAAAGTTCTGGGTTGTGGCTGTCTTTGAGGTGCCGGACTCCCCCACCAACAGCACGGGCTGCCTCATCTTCACCATCTGCTCCAGCACCCAGGAGATGTGGGTTGTGTCCACCGTGTGAACTGTGGGGCACATCAGAACGGGGCGTCACCAACACACAGGGGTACAAGCGTGGGTGATGGGGGGCTTCACAGAATCTCACAAATCCCACGGGAAGTGTCAGCGAAAACCTGAGACGTGACCTGGGCAAAGTCTGCTTTGAAGTTCACTCCCCGACCCTTGTTTTCAATAGCTCTACGGAGGTATAATCTACTTGCCACGAAGTCCACCAGTGTTAAGAAAGTAGCTGCATCAGGTGGCTCGTTTCTACAGCTGTGCGGTCCAGGCCACGGGGCCAGCTCGGAGCCCACCCACCGCCTTCCACACCCCGCCCGACGAGTGTGCGGCACATGGAATACCGGGCACCCCGCCGCTTGCGCCTCTCACGCACCCTCCTCTGAAGACTGAACGAAACCGCAAACCCGGCCCGGCCCACCGACCCCAGCAGTTCTTAATTGCGATGGGTGCCTGGCAGCCTCTCCCTGAGGGCCGGTGCTGCAGGCGGCTTGGGGAAAGCCTCCCGCCTCTGCGCTCTAGGCACCCAGGGGCGCCCACGGAAAACGAGGCTCCACGGTCTGGGGAACAGGCTTGTCGAAGCGGCAGCTGGTCCAGAAGCCACCTGTCCTTCCTCTCTCGTTCTTCCTTCCCACAGGCAGTGGAGTGTGGGGGAATCAGCGCGGCACCCAGCCCACGCCGGCCCACCCACCAGGGCGAAGGGCGGAGGGGCGGAGACGCGTGAAGGTCTCAGAGCCAGCGACCCTAAAAGGGCGGGAAGTGCCTCCCTCTGGGCAAGGCCCATGCCTCACGCGCCTGGGCCTCCAACAGGGAACCAGGGGCTTCGCCTCCTCACAGGACAGGCCGCGCTCAGGCCAGGAGCAGGGGCGTGCCTCTCACTCACCCAGGATGTCGACGAACTTCCTCTCTCGGGAGTGGATGTACTCGGGGACCAGCTCGCTCCACGGGACCCACCTCTTCTGGGAAGGGTCAAAGTGGAAGTCGTACAGCGTCGGGAGCTGGCCTGCAGTGGACAGTGGTCCATGCCAGGTTGGCCACAGACATGGAAACGCACATGCCGGAAGCAAGCGCGTTCCCTGTTCCCTGGGCAGCACCTCGCGGCAGACCCCCAGCGCGCCCTCCACACAAACGCACTCTGCCCCCACAGGCACGCGTGGAGAGCCGGGAACTAACTGCCGCGCTCCGGACAGGGGCCTCTGAGCCTTTCCCTGGGAACACGGCACTGAGCAGGCAGCCCTGGTCCCTCTGCTTAGCTGTCGAGACAAGTCACCAGGCGGTTTAATGCGGGTTGCTGAGTCTGCAACGGGGAGCGCCCGGGTGCAGCAGCAACCCCGCGAAGGCCCCTCGCCGTGGGGGCCTCGGATCCCCGCGCCCACACATTCTGCATCAGTCCGTTGGGGGGCGGGGGCGCCATGCGAACCCAGCTGTAGGAGTTCCCTCCCGCACTCTCCCGTGGGGACTGCCGCGTCACAGCTGCCCAGGCTAGTGTGGATGTTCAGGCTCCACAAGAAAGGCCGTCCAAGGGCCCAGGCCTCTGAGACGGAGCTCACACACCAGAACCTTCCCTGGGGCCACCACAGGCGCTCTGACCACTGCCTGTTCCTCTACAGGAGCAAACACGCTGGAGCCCACATGCTGACGCAGGAAAAGCAGAGGCAGGGTCCCTTCCTCTGAACACTGAGCCTGGAGTATTCTGGGTTCCTACCTGGCAACTCCCCGGGCTTGGCCCAGACACCCTCCATCTCAGCGGAAGGCAGCGAGGCGATGCGCTTCACACACTCATCAAATCTAGCCCGGCCGTCGCCCAGCAGCGAGGCCCCCAGCGAGCAGTACAGCGCCTCCAGGAAGCAGCTCTCCAGAAGGTCGGGGTCCTCCACCTCTCCTTCCAGGAGCGCATCCAGCATCTTGGTTAACTGGGTTACCTGGCCCACAGGAAAATGTGGGGTCAGTCCACATGTCCCCCCGCCACATGCACACCCAGGGTCGGCGGCCCTGGTCG
Organism: Noctilio leporinus; assembly: GCA_004026585.1. NCBI lineage: Eukaryota > Metazoa > Chordata > Mammalia > Chiroptera > Noctilionidae > Noctilio > Noctilio leporinus. The sequence continues at coordinate 490,032 of PVIW01000325.1, read as the reverse complement.
CGAACCCTGGGGTCCCCACACCAGAGCCGTGAAAACACGTGGCCGGCCCTCGTAGTTCGGACAGATGGAGCGTGTCTTGCACAGGGCCACACAAGGAAGCATCGCCACTTCCTTGTCATAACGTGCAGCGTGACAGTTCACCTACCTGGCATTGTCGCACCCCTGAAAACCCACCCCAGGCTCCTCTCGAGGGGGGTCCTCCCTGCTATAACCATCGTTTCTCACCATGTTCAGGTCTGTCTGGGGAACGATTGTCTTCAACTTTTCTCCCTGTCTTCCATCCACTATTCCTTCCACGATCACATCAATGAGATAAGGCACGTACTTCTCAAAGAGACTCTGTAAAACGCCTTGATCCACCTAGAGAGGGGGGAATTCACAGGTGTTTTCAAGGGTTTCTTCATTTAAATGGAAGTTGGTGTAAAGACCCCTCCCTGCCAAGGCAGCGATGGCTGCAGGGCCCCCTGACAGCTCCCCCACGAGAATGCCTCCAGTGTCCTATCCTGCTTCCCAGCCTCATGGTCCTGTGGCAGCCACACCTGTGTCCCTTTGAGATGGAGTCATGGAGTCCTGGGTATGGTCAAGCCACAAACTTCACATACTTGTCATGTGTACCTCTGTACCTTTCAACGAAGCCTGCTGCTAAGACAAGACACATTCCTGGACAGCCGTGTGACATACCATGTGGTTTGAGGTCAAGTGAAATCGCTGGATTTTAATACTCAACCAACTAGAGCCTTCACACACTGGTGCCATCCAATTGAGCAAAGGAGCAAGAACTGGGAACCTCCTAGAGAAAGTCTCACAAAAGCGGGGACTGGCTGGGCCAGGGGTGGCCCAACTGTAAACAATAAGCCATACCTACTTGGGTAAACAGTCTCACCGTACACGGCTACACCTGCCCACGTGCCCCAGCTGCTTTCCCGCCCCAGTGGCGCACTGAGCAGCCACAAAAGGAACCCTGCCTGTGCCTGGGCCGAGCTCCTGAGCGCTGCCTGCTCTGGGCTCTCACTGCCCGACGCAGATTCTACCTTCAGCTGCCGGAGGATCGGGCCGGAGCCTCTGCAGCTGCTGCGGAAGAAGTAAACGCAAATAGTACCCGGCCACCAACTGGACAGCCCGGCCCCAGCCCATTCCGGAGTGCAGAGCCGCCTAGCCCACAGGTCCAGAATACAACCAGACAGCCCAAATAAAGGACACACCAAGAACAACAAGTGGAGAAAATCTGGGAGACTGCAACAGTGAACTCCACAAATCTCCTATCACAGAAGGGTGCTCAACTAAGGCAAGGAAACAAAGCAGGTTAACCCAAGGAAAAAGCAAAAAAATAAAAAGCAAGCAACAGCAGACACACAAAATGGTGAAAAAAAGAATCAGTCCATCACCAAAAGGAAAGGAAGAATCCCCAGAAAGACAACAAAATGAAACAGAGGCACCTGAAATATCAGATAAGGAATTCAAAAGAATGATACTAGAAAAGCTCAGTGAGCTCAGCCACATCAAAGATAATTATAAACAACTCCAGGAGAATTACAAAGAACTCCAGGGAAATTACAAGGAACTTACTGAGAGCTACAACAGCATGAAAAAGGACATAGAAAATATCAGTAAGTGCCAGGAAAAATGAAGAATACAATTTCTGAATTGAAGAATATGGTAGAAGGAATCAACAGTAGGCTAGAGGAAGCAGAGGACCGGATCAGCGAGTTGGAGGATAATGCAGACAAATACTCCAGGACAGTACAAGAGAATTAAAAAAGGCTGAACAAGACTGAAGAGGGGTTAAGAAAGCTGCAGGACAACATGAAACATAACAACATCCGTCTCATAGGGATACCAGAAGGAGAAGAGAAACAAGGAATGGAAAACCTGTTCAAAGAAGTCATGATAGAAAATTTCCCTAACATGATGAGTGAAAACATTAATACAGTTCAGGAAGCACCGAGGGTCCCATTGAGGATCAACCCAAACAAACCAACACCAAGGCACATTATTATTAAAATGGCTAATCTCAAAGACAAAGAGAGAATCCTAAAAGCATCAAGAGAGAAAAGACAAATAACATACAAAGGGGCTCCAATAAGGCTATCAAATGATTATTCAACAGAAACAATTCAAGCCAGAAGGGAATGGCAAAAAATATTTCAAGTCATGGTAAACAAAGGCCTGCAACCAAGAATACTCTACTCACCAAGGCTCTCATTCAAGATAGAAGGAGAAATAAGGAGCTTCCCAGACAAAAAAAGACTAAAAGAATACATCTCTACCAAACCAGCATTGCAAGAAATGCTAACAGGTCTGCTTTAAAAATAAGTAAATAAATAAAATGAAGAAACAGAGAAAGCCAAAGAGGAATACAGACGCAAAGGGAGAAAATGGCAATGAGTAAGTACCAATCAATAATAACCTTAAATGTAAATGGATTAAATGCACCAATCAAAAGACATAGGGTAGCCGAATGGATAAGACAACATGACCCACATATATGCTGTCTTCAAGAGACCCCCTCAGAACCAAAGATCGACACAGATTGAGAGTGAAGGGATGGAAAACTATATATCAAGCAAATGGACATGAAAAAAAAGCTGGAGTAGCAATACTTATTTCAGACAAAATAGATTTTACAATGAAGACCATAAAAAGGGACAAAGATGGGCATTTTTGGGATATTTAAGGGAACAATATTTTTTTTTTTTTTTTATTTTAAAGATTTTATTCAATTATTTTTAGAAACAGGGGAAGAGAGAGAGGCAGAGAGGGAGAGAGACATCAATGTATGGTTGCTTTTCACCTGCCTCCAGCCACAGACCTGACTGGAGACCTGCTTTGCAACCTTGTTATGTGCCCTGGCTGGGGAATCGAACCTGTGACCTTTGGGTTCGCAGGCTGGCACCTTATCCACTGTGCTACCAGCCAGGGCCAATAAGGGAACAATATTTAAGGGAACAATCCATCAAGAAGAAATAACTCTGATAAACATATACGCACCCAATATAGGAGCTCTGAAATATATAAGGAAAATCTTGGAAGACTTTAAGAAAGACATAGACAGCAACACACTAATAGTAGGGGATTTTAATACCCCACTATCAACAATGGACGGATCTTCCAAACAAAAAATCCCCAGAGATGTTGTGGCATTGAACAACAGTCTAGAGAAAATGAACCTAACTGATGTATACAGAGTCTTTTACCCCAAAGAAGCAAAATACACATTCTTTTCAAATGCACATGGATCATTTTCCAAGATAGACCACATGGTATGTCACAAGACAAGCCTCCACAAATACAGGAAAATTGAAATCAAAAGAAACCCTATGACCCCCCAAGTCAATGCATTTGCTCTGTGCCCTTCATAGAAAATGCATGTCAACCCCTGGTCTTGACCCCCCAAAATCAGCAGCTTTCTTGCTGGCTGTGTGCAAATGATCTAGAAATCTAGTAAATGTGTCCTCCAGGTTTTCATTCAATTTACTGATAATGCTGAGTGCTCCAGATCATGGGAGGTCAATGTCAGGGTCATGGCCTTCAACTACAAACCTCTGTCTGGGTTATGCTTATGCAACTACCCACTAATGCTAATAGCTGTAAGTTCACTTTAGAAGCAACTTCACCTTGTTTTGTATTTGATTAACCCATTTTTTCCAGTACGGTTGATATCTCAAGTTTTTAGGATCCACGTAAACCATTCCACATCGAGACACCGTTGCAGGAGAGGCGTACTGTAAATCTCCCACCTGGGGAAACAAAGACAGTCAGTCCTGTCTCAGCTGTGAACAACTCTACAGCACAGGTCTGCACCTTCACAATCACGAAATACTGTTTCCTGGCTTCACTGACTTAGCCATGGGGCACCTCGGGCAGGAAGTGGGGGACAGGCTGATGGTCTCAGTCGACGGACAGCACCCAGACCCGACAAAGGCAGGACGGCAGACCACGGCAGAAGCAGGAGGAAGGGCAGTAACTGGGACACAGCAAAGAGGGACGGGGGGACGGGGAGCAGGTGGGGAAGAGCGAGCTGCTCTGGCCATGAGCTTTGCTTCATTGCTTGGGTTCTCTGTAATCACCTACATTTATTCCTCCGTGAACGAACATTTGCAATGTCAACGGAAGGACATTGTTACTCGTCTGGGACTCGCCTCAAAGAGCAGCGCGCAGTGCGCCTGCAGCCGGATGCGTTCGCCGTTGGCCAAGGTCAGCAGCCTGTTGTCGTCCATCACGGAGTTCATGTTCTCCACCCAGAGCGCGTCCACGTCGCCGTCGAACAGGATGTACCTGCCGGAACGGAGCCAAGGAGCCAGGCTGCCGCCCGCTGCCCAGGGGGGCTGGTGGGGGTCCCTGCCCCCAGGCTCTGTTCTCCTGCTGCGTGGGAACCGGGGTTGGCTCTTGCTGGCATTTAACTCACTGGTATGACTTCCGGGATTTTTTTTTTTGCAGCATTATTTTTCATTTTTTAAGATTTTATTATTTTTAGAGGGAGGGGAAGGGAGAGAGGCAGAGAGGGAGAGGCATCCATGTATGGTTGCCTTTCACCTGCCTCCAGCCATGGACCTGGCTGGAGACCTGGCTTGCAACCTGGTCATGTGCCCTGGCTGGGAATCGAACCAGCGACCTCTGGGTTTGCAGGCTGGTGCCTTATCCACTAGGCCACCAGCCAAGGCAGCATTAATCTTTTGATTTACTTTTTAAATGTTTTACATATTTTAAATAATTTCAAATTTAGAGTTACAAGACTAGAATAGTACAGATAACTCACATAGGCCATCTAACCAGATCCTCCCATTTTTCTTCTTTTGCTGCCACATCTGTGCTCTCTTGCTCTGTCTCTCTGAACCATAGGAGGGTATTTACTAAGAACAAGCACCCTCTTTTACCTATCCACAGTACTACGATCAAACTCAGGAAATAGCACCCATGGAATACTATTCTCTAATACACAGTCCATACTCAAATTTCACCACTGTCCCAACAGAAAGTGTCCCTTTTATAGTCATCGTAGAGAGCCTAGACCCAGGCTGCCACAATGAGTGTAAAACCCCTGGGGAAGGTGTGAGGAGGAAGGAGCAATTTCCTCAGCTTTAACCCCCCCACCCCCGTGACACATCACCTGCAGGGAAAATGGCAGATACCACCTTAGCCCTTAGCTTACTGACCGAAGTGAAACCTAAGACCCCAGGCTTTCCAGGGGTCGTAAGGAACCCAGGCCAGTGCTGCACAGACGCGCAATCTACGCCAACCATGGGGGCGATCCCACAAGCCCAAACTGAGAGAGCTCTCTGGGCGGCTGCTGGCATGGAATCTTCCAGAACATCGAGGCCATAAAAGGAGCTAAAGAAAACCGAGGAACTTCTGGAAGTTGGAGGACACTAAAGAGACAGGACAGCGAGCCCCACGTGAGATCCTGGGCTGATCCAGAATCAGGAGAGAACTGCTAAACAGAGCTTGTGCCAGTCATTGGCTGAGAGTTAGGCTTTTATTTCAGGTTACTTTTATGAATGGGATTGGAGACCATAAAACCGGGACTGTGCCTGAGTTTACAGAAGAGGTGTTCCAGGGACAGGTTCTGACCTGACACACCAACAAAGCATTTCTGCTCTCAGCTTCCTAAGATCCTTGCTCCGCAGTGTGCAGTGGCGGGAGCGTGGCCGGCACCTTCGGCCACCACGACCACTGAGAACGCGCAGCTCACGAGGTGTGCCAGCACCCTCATGTGACACTTTGCTGCCTTCCCTTGATTCCGTGCCATGCAGGCAGGCTGTGTCTGAGCGCCGGGGCTCAGGCAGCCCAAGCTCCAATCCCCACCCTCGAGGGAGGTCCCTTAGCTCCTCTAGGTCTCAGTGTCCCTGTGGTGAGCTGGGGACCATCGCAGCGGAGACTGACTGAGACCCCTGAAATGGCACGTGTGCAGAGTGCCAGGCCCCTCGCTGCGTGCCCAGAACGTTAACCAACTCACACCAAGTAAGGCGGGCTCTCCTCCCTAGTCACACGGACACTCACTTCCGTTCCTTCTTATCCGTGGGCTTGTTGATCTCCCTGAAGATGTTAGACAGCACTCCATCCGTCCAGTCTCGCGTGGTGGGGTCCAGGATGCCATAGAGCTCGATGACACTCACAGCTTTGGGGTTCAGCACATACAGCTTTGTCGTCAGCCCAAGCCTAAGTCAAAGGAGAGGCTGCAGCAGGGCTGAATGCGCCAGGACAACGGAGGTCGTTGTGTGGGGGGTCAGGCGTGTTGGATCTAACACACAAGCCCTCCCCTGGGCCGCCGCCGCCCTGTAAGGCCTGGACTCAAAGCACAGCTTTGCCTCTGGAGGGTGGTGGGAAGCTGGCTGCCATGTCCATGCCAGTTCACATCTGCTACATTTTCATGTATGTGGAATTTCATGTAACTGCTTCATAACAGCAGTACGGGAGGTAAGTGGGTCATAAGGACAACACCCTAACGTTCACTCTTCTGTGTTTATAGCATGACAGCTGCTCCATGCTGACTTCATCAATCATGGGCCCCCAGTGCTTCCCACTAAAATACCTGTGAATTCCCACAATGCTATGGAATTAGCTCATCTACAGAAAACTCAAGTTCCCACATTCCACTGTTTGTAATTAACGGGATATAAAATAAAAAGACCACTGGCACACATACACACACATGACTGCCCCTAATTCACCTGATACGAATGAGTAAAGACTCAAGGACAGGATGGCTATGACATGACCCACTGAAATTCAGGAGGCCTGGCTGGGGTGGCTCAGTGGACTGAGCGCCGGCCTGTGAACCAAAGGGCCACCACTGGTTCAATTCCCAGTCAGGGCGCAGGCCTGGGTTGCGGGCCAGGTCCCCAGTTGGGGGTGCATGAGAGACAGCCACATACGGATGTTTCTCTCCCTTTCTTTCTCCCTTCCCCTCTCTTGAAAAATCAATAAAATCTTTTTTAAAAAGTCAGAAAGCCGCTGCCCACTGGTTCGTGCATGAGAACCTGAGAGGACACGAGCAATGACCATCCCCCACTAGGGTTACAGGCACCCAGGGGATATCGGGGCCACAGGATCCCAGCGCACATGACACACAGAGCAGTCTTTCCAGAGCCTAGTTATTGCCCAGGGCGAAGCGAGGCCCAGGACGCCCGCACCCCAAGAAGGGCGTTGACACTTGGGTCTCTGCGCTCTTCTCTGCTCAGCGTGTGAGGCCCCCCCTCCACGGGCAGCGCTGTCCAGAGAGCTGACACTCCCTCTGGTCACTCGGAGGTGGCAAGTGCTGTGTGATGGTGGGAGGCCTGGCTTTCAGAGGGCAATCCGAGCACCAGGAAAACATGACTGAAGTTCGATTTTGAAAGATCCTCACGAGGGAGTCTGGGAAGCACTCCCTCCTACTCAGCGTGACGCACAGTGTCCCTGTCTTGCCTTTAAGACACGCTCGCTAAGCCAGCAAGGACTGAGTAAAGACACACTGGGGATCAAGGGGCGCTCAGGGACAGCCGAGCCTCGCAGGCCATCGAGAGCCGTGAGGGACACATGGCGCCCCCCGCAGTCAGGCCCCTGGTGGGGTCCCACTCACTTGGTCTGGGCCTGGCACAGAGCGTTAATGACCACGGACTTGCCCCCGCCCGTGGGCCCCACCACCATGGTCGTGTGGCGGGTCAACATGGTCTCGTACATCTGAACGACTTTATCCACCTGTGGACAAAACAAGCAGCCAGGTTAAAACACGTCTGTTTTTTAAAAACAGCTTCACTGAGCTTGAACTCACATGCTATATGATTCGTCCTTTAAAAGTGTCCAGTTTGATGGTCTTTAGGTGCCCGGAAGGCGGTGAACCTGCTACCGTGCTGGACTCCGCCTGCTGGTCTCCCTCTCCCGGCACCCCCCACCATCAATCCCCTGGACACCCTCCCGAGCCTGTTGCCTCCGGCTTCCGCACCCACTGACCCACACTCGTCTCTGGGCAGAGGCGGGAGGGTATCGATGGACTCAAAATGGTAAACCTGCGACCTTGTGTGGCCTCCCACTCGGCACCCTGTCTCCAAGGTCACCACAGAGCAGCAGGTGTCAGGGCCCCGTTCCCCTTCACGGCTAAGGAGCGTTCCCTTGGGACCACAATTCCTTTATCCTGCTCACCCTTTCACGGACACCTGCGTGTTGCTTCCACTTTTTGGCTCTTAAAGATAATGGCACCATCAACACATTAACACCCACGTACAAGTTTTTTGTGGGTGAACATCCTCATTTCTCTTGGACAGAGACCCCAGAGCAGAACCGCTGGGTCACGTGGTAACTCCACGTTTAACTTTCTGAGAAACCACAGGCTGTGCCATTGTACATTCTAGAGGGAAATGTCGAGGACAGGAGCGGCCCAGAGAGCTCGCCCATCTGTGCCCGATGCCTCTGCCCAGGCCCCAGGCCCTGGTGAGCCCGATGCCCCCAGGTGCCTGCCCAGGGCCTCTGCACCCTCAGCAGGACACTTGGGCGTTAATGCTTGGCTTCGTGACAACATGCACCAGTTCACACTTCAGATGATCAAACTCTTCCCACAATATCTAATTTAATGTTTTTGATAAGTGTGACCTGGAGGTGGCCAGGCAACGGTGGGCTGGGGGGAAACATTAGATGGTTGGGCCGAAACAATATACTGAAGTTACCTGATTACTTTATGCAAAAAACAAAACAGAACCGGAAGGTGGTCCGGCTGTAATATGGAACGCTGTCCAGCCTAAATGAGGAAGGAAACTCTCACACCTGCTACCGCAGGAATGAGCCTGAGGGTGCCATGCTGAGACACAGCAGGACACTGACTGCCTGAGTCCACTCGGGAGGCCCTGCGAGGAGCCAGTCACAGGTGGACAGCAGGACTGAGGCTCTGGGCCGGGGAAGGGGCACAGCGGGGGCCACATCTCACGGGCACTGGGTCTCAGGTTGGGAAGATGGTCACACGGCCATGCGAGTCTTCCTAACGCTACGGAATTGTACTATTGTGTTGAAAATGGTTAAAATGGTAAGTTTCATGTGATGAGCAACTGCCACCATTTCCTGAAAGGGACTGAGAAGAGGGAAGGCCGAGGGAGCCGTCAACTCCAGCGCCGTTACCTGCACAGGCAGGACGAGGAAGCCGCCCTCCTCCAGCACCTGCTCGACTGCGTCGTTGAACTGGGGGTAGCGGACTCGTGGGCAGTCCAGCCCAGGGAACAGGTCGGAGATCAAGCCCAGGAACAGCGGCACGTCCTCGAAGACGAACTTGGGCAGGTTCATGTCCCGCAGCGCCCTCATCAGCACCACGTCCTGGGCGGGTGAAATACACAGGGGCCGGTCGGGAACCCGCTTACAACAGAGAGAGTGAAATGTTGCAAAACAACTAACACATGAAACATTTCAGGTATGGTCTCTAGTACTGACGGAATTGGGTAGGTGCTTCCAAATCAGCTCCGTGACAAGAAACACGATCGCACCTCTTGCTTTCCTCACCAAGAGGGAGAAGTCTCGTTCGTGTGTTTGCACGAACTGTGCTTACCCAGCCCTGCCCGCTCCATCCGGCCAGGACGGGTGGACTATCACCACTGGGGCTGTGCAAACTGGCCCCGCGAACACCCTGAGCTTGACCTTGCCGCAGCAGCAAGACAAGCTGGAAGGGAACAGGCCAGGCAGCCACGTGAAGTGGCAACCGCGAGGACAGCTCTCCGCCGAGTGCCGTGCTGTGCCCGTCACCTCCACGCCGGCCCCCACCTCTTTCAGCTCGGAAGAGCCCCTCTTCAGCTCCCCGGCCATGACCAGCACCGACTTCAGGGCTCTCAGTCCGAAGTCGTAGTGGTGCTGCTTGGAGAGCTGTTCCCGTGCCAGCTTATACAGCACAGTCATCTTCTTGGCCAGAGTCTTTGGGGACAAAAGGGATGAAGACAGAGAAAAGAAAATAAACAAAGGTGTTCAGGGAAGCAGCTCTACAAACAAGCAAATCTCGCCGCTAGCGGAAATGCTAGGTCCCCTGCTTTGACTGCGAGGGATAAGGAGCTAATTAAAAGGACGGCCACCTTGCCCAAATGGGACAACTGCCCCTGAAGTCAGGGGACAGTCTTACTTTAAGAGCCCACCAGCCCTGAAACCCTGGCGGGCGCCCTGTCACCTTGACCTGAACGTGTCATGGAAGCTTCCCCTGAGCTGTTTCCCGGGAGGACTCAGGGCTGCAGGTCCCCAAGGTGCTGTGGGAACCGGGCTCATGGAAAGGAAGAACCAGTGATGTCACCCCTGAAACTCAAGCTCTGGACAACGTGACCGGCACTAAGAGCCTTTACAAAACATAGGGAAGCAACCTAACAACCCTGTGTCAAAAGTACTTGCTATTTGTACCTTTCCCAGACCCTCCTGGAAAAAAATGTGTATTTTACATATATTTTAAACAATGTAGAAGAAATATATACGTATTCTTATTTAAATGTAAATACGTATACACATTTAAAACCACATATCTTCAAGGGCATGGGGCTGAGTGAAAGAAGCCGACCTCCAAGGGTTGCATGCAATCTGATTCATGTGCAAGAGACCTCGAAGTGACACAGAGAATGACGGGTCACTGCCAGGAGTCAGGGCTGGGGGAGCATGACCGTTAAGGGGTAAGACAGGGACAGCTCCACATCCTGACCATGGCTCTTATTACTCTACGCATGTGATAAAATGTCACAGAACGATGCACGCACTGGAGACCATGTAAAACCTGGGCTGTCCAAGTCAAGTCCGCTCCTGTGATGGCGGCCCGCACCTGCCACAGTGTCTCAGCACTGACAGAGTTATCTTTGGAGGGGGCTGGGTGGGGATCCTGGGGACTGTGTACTGTTTATCACAGATTAAGTGTTAACTTAAAAGGAGAAGGGGGGAGGTGAGAGACAAAGCTATGCAGAAGGGAAATGCCCAGGGGAGGGCTCACCTTGGCCTGGAGGAAGCCCTCGGAGAAGAGCATGATCTCGCAGATCTGCTGCAGGTCCGGCACGATCACCACCACCGGCCTGAACAGCGCCTTCACCGACTCGGGCAGCTCCGTGCGGCCGGCGTAGCCAGGGTTCATGGTGATGAAGATGCCCATGCGTGGGTCCAGTGAGATCTCCTGCCCTTCAAACTGCAGGATGACAGGAGGGGGTCAAGCTCTGGTGGTTAATCCGATGTGACTGACCGCAGGCTTCTCACACCCGAGTCTGTCCTTGTGTTCTTGGACCAGGGCAGGTTGGGGAATTCTCTGCAATTTGTAGGAAACTTGCCTTTCCACTTGGCTCACAACCTTAAAAAGCCTGCTTGCTGTCATGCCCTAAGTTTCCCAAGTACGGAGGCAGAACCTCTTGTTCACTGCAATCCTTTCTACTGAAGACACTTTGACTGGAATGTTCATCTTTATGTCCTTCTCCCCAAATGTGGGAGAGAACATGTCTTCCTTCCCTGAAAGCCCTCCTCCGAAAGTGCTGCTCGCTCTCTGCAGCGACTAGGGGTAGCTCGAATCTGCCTGAAGTCCTGAGAACATTAAAGTCCTTATTATCAAGCTGCTGACAGTTCTGGGGAAACCCAACCATCTCAACTTGAAAACGAAATCCATCCCACAGGCTGCGTCCGCGGGAAACCTGGCCTGGACAGGCTCCCGCCTGTGGCCTCAAAGGGAAGCCCCTCCCCAGACTTCCCTCCCGGTGCGTGGCCAGGGCCCACCGAGCGGGACCTGGAAGGTGGCGAGCTGGTGGAGCAGAGCGTTGCGGATGGTCTGGATCTGGGACGAGATGACCGACAGCACGGACGCGTCGATCCGGTTGAACTCGTCGAAGCAGCCCCAGGCCCCACACTGTGCGAGGCCAGAGAAAACCTTCCCGATGGCCTGGGGTGGAGGCGACGTCAGACCAGGGCAGGTGCCATGTTAAAATCGCAGGAGACACACGGACGGGGATATTTTCTATCAATGCACAGTTGTCACAGAGAAGGGGAGCAGCCCACCAGCCGCCCCTCTAACGGGTCTTTCTGGCAACACTTCACGGGTCAGCTCCGACACACAGGCTAACAAACTGCGAATTCTGATGGTTAGCTCCAGATTTCCGGACTTCCCCTGAAAGCCGGGACAATCGAGCAACACTGGGGTGACCACAGCTGAGCGGGGCGCCGGAGCCCAGGGGCTGCCCCCGTGGGCACGGTCCTCCTGCTCTGCTGCCTCTGTTGTTGTCCACCCGACTGGTGGGCAGCTTGCTTGGACTCTTGCTCTCCATGCTACCCACAAAGGAGACACCCCTCAGTCCCGAGGCTGGGGTGCTGAACGGTTTCCTCCATACTCTTCCGCCACCCCAGGGGCACGTGAGGTGGGTGCTCCCTGCCACCCTGCCCACTGAAATGGGGTCGGAAGTGACGCCATGGCCTTACTTTGAAATCCATGCCTTCGCCGCAGTTGGTGACAATGCAGAGCAAGCCTAAGGCTTTGGCCAGGTCTTTGGTGGTCTCGGTTTTGCCGGTGCCAGCTGGGCCAGCAGGGGCCCCGCCCAGGTACATGGACAGTGCCTGTTACAAGCCAAACGCAAAACGCACACTGTTGAGTCATGGGAGGGCCGAGGTCAGGTCCAGGTTAGCACAGTGACAATGCGTATGGGACGTATGTGTGGGACAACAGACACTCGACTTTCTGACTTTTACCATCTGTAACATTTCTGTCTCCATTAACCTCTACTGACCCGTCCACCCACCATGCGGGCACCAGTGTGCCCGGGACGGCCACGTGCTGTAGGCTGTGCCTGTGCTGGGGACAGCGTCCCGCTGTTCCCGGGCCGAGGCTCACGGGCACATCTCTGCTGGGGGCAGCCTGCTCTGCCAGAGAGGCCTGGCCCTCGTCTCACACCCCAGGGCCTGGGGTCTAAGCCCTCGGAACACCCTGCCCAAGAAGCCCTTGTTCATCTGGGGCCCCGGGGCCACGCAGGGCAGTCTAACAAGGCGACTGACGGTGGGTCCTGGGCCACGTGGCGTCAGGCCAGCACGTGGGCGTGAGTCCCGTCTGCAGGACCAGGTCCCGCCGAGTCTGGCTGCCGAGCACGCCGGGCGGGCCTCACTGCAGGCGGGAGGAGGCAGCCCTGCGAAGGCCCTGTTTCCCAGCAGGGGCACGTTCTGAGGTCTCGCGTGGATGTGAATTTGGGGGGGACACTGGTTGGCCCAGGGCGCTGTCACCCGCAGGAACACGTGGGGCCCTGGTTAAGGGACAGCCACAAGGGCGTGCTCGCCATCACCTGCGTCAGAGTGAGGTAGATGCGGTCAGTGAGGGGCGTGATGACCAGCCGCCCGTTCAGCCCCATGTACTCGTAGCCGTAGCCGAAGTTGCCCGTGCACTGACGCACGTTCAGCTCGTCCGGGTCCCGGTCCCAGTAGAAGCGCAGCTGGCTCTCCCACTCGAACTCACGGGCCTCGAGGATGCTGCGGGCGGGTGCAGGGGTGAGGGCGGTGGGGGCGGGGCGAGAGGGGGGCAGGAGAGGCGTTGAGAGGCCAGGGACAGTCATGGCACCACCTGGAGGCGCCAGGGCCTCACCTGCCCCTGATGAAAGAGTCCACTATGTCCCTGGCGTGCACGTCGATGATGAGAACCGTGTTGTACTTCTTCCGGTCGTTCCTGCTCAGGGGCATGGTGATCCGGGAGACCAGCTCGTCGATCTGCCGGTGCATCCTCCGGCCGTAGGCCTTCATGGCCTGCTTCTCCCCGGCCTGCGCCCTGCGGAAGACCTCTTCCACCTCCCAGGTCCACCACACCTGGCTGGCAGCCAGCACCACCATCCCCTGGAACAGGAGCATCCAGTCCACCCTGCGGGAAAAGCACACCTTGGTGACATCACCATCGGCACTGAAAACAGGCCGGTGACGCAAGGACTTCTCTGGCCTGGGCTAGGCAGGCAAGGCGACAGCTTCGGGCAATGAAAGAGGGTAAACTGTCCTGGCCGGACAGCAAACACCAGGCCAGCACGTACACACTACAAAGGAACAGGGGCACGTGTCAAAAGATGCCAGATCGCTTTAAAAGTGTCTTAGTAAGTTTTCAGAACTGCAAAAGCTTTTAGTATTTTAAAATTCCGAGAAGAGATACGATATAACTTTTGACCACAGGCCCAGAATTCCTGGTTTTAGCCTCCTGAACGTCCCTTGCTGCGCTCACCCTCTGCAGCGCCCTGCTTTCCTCACTCGGCGATTCGGGTGGGCACCAGCCTGAACCCGTCTTGTACACAGCGCAGGACGTTACAGAGCAGGGAAGGACCTGCTGATGTCCGTTCAAGCTGCTTCTGGTCCTCCTACCACTACAAATACTGCAGCAAACACGCCTCTGCAGCGGACGGCAACAGCTGAAATCATGCTGGTTGCCGTGTGGGGTGGGGACGGTGCCAGAGGCCAGGGCTGCGCTGAGCCCCCTGCATGCGTGGGGCAGCGGCCCACGGCCCCTCCTTGATGGCTCCCCTCCTGAGGGAGGAAGGCCTGCTCCGCGCACAGCCTGGCGAGTCAGGTGCGGCCACACGGACCGCGCGCGGGTGACTGGCGTGCTCAAGAGGGAGTACAGAACCGCACTCTGCCTTTGTCCGCACATCCCTGATGGCGAGGGAGGTCTCTCCTCTTTTCCTGTTTATCAGTAGCTTGGCTCTCTCGACAGAGGCACTCATTTTAGGGAAAAATACATTTTTCTAAATTGTCTTTAAAAACACGGACCCAGAGCTTTAAGTTCCCATCCAGGAAGCGTCTGTGAATCACTGGTCATCACCTCAATGATGAACCATCAATGGCTAAATGCGATTCAGGAAAATACAACGGAGCAGCTGATGGCGACTGGGAGAACTGTGTGAGGTCCCAGGGTGCCCACTTTGAAGGGGGCTGAAGTGTTCTCGTCCTACATACAGGGTGTCTTGTATCTTGTTCAATAGATATCTCTCTTTTCCATAGTATGCAGCTGGATACCTGGGCACTACACCTTTCCCAAAAGTCTGCCTCGGCCTATTAGAACAAGCCATGGAAAGGTTCTGTACAGAGTGGAGTTCAACTTCACACCTAAGCCGGCCCACTTTGCCACCGACATCAGGCTGACTTGGTGCCTGCCACTGGCTCCTTCGGGCACGAAAATCAAGCAGGAAGTGAACTTCATTCAACATTCTAGAAACAACTTTACTCCTTACCTTTTACGCAGGACCAGCCCTCCTTACGCCAGGTTTCTGCTGGACCACCAGTCAGCAGTTCTCGCACGTGGCTGTGCTCAGCGGTCCCGAGGGAAGAAACGCACCCCTGGGCCCGCCCCGCAGTTTCCGATGGGGCCTGTCAAGCTCCCAGCGCCGCGAGGCTACCCACCCAGGTACCACACTTGGGCAAGGGTTGTGCCAGGTGCCCCTCTAAAGATAGGCACCACAAGGAAATAAAACTTCATTTGGCTTGTCAGTCATTTACTCCAAACCCCTCAACCCGATCCGCTGCGGCCACCAGCGCGAGGAAGGAGTTACGCGTTCACGTTCACGCCCGTACCTGCTCCTGTCCTCGCAGTACCTAAAGATGGCCTCTTTGGTAACCAGCCGGTTGGACTGCCGCATCTCCTTCACGACCGCCGTCATCCAATCCTCCACGCGGCCCTCAGCCCGCACGACCTTCCGGAACTCCATGACCTCCCCTTCAGCTGAAATCATGGCCGACACCAGCTTTTCTCCGCTGTCCCCGTCACTGAACCGCAGCGACGCTATGTTGTCAAACATCTGCAACATGGCAGGAGAGACCCCCCGGGAGGCTGCCCTGAGCTCCGGGGCCAAGGGCAGCCCACGGCGCTCCCTGGCTGTGCAGACACGCTCACGCCGCGTGTTTCCGTGTCCACTGCACCGAGGGGAGGCCCGTGGGGGACTGCAAAGACAGGAGGGAAAGGAGGAAGACACCCCCTGACACTTGAGAGTCCGGAGCATGCGACGGTGGGGGGAGGCGGCGGGCACACGCACCGGCTGAACCCATGGGAGGGAAGGGCCTGGCGGTCCTGCGCCCAGGGATGAAGACTGAGACCTGTGACTTGGCAAGGTGCTTGTCCTCAGCCCGGACGCAACACGAACCTCTTACCAAAGGAGGCTGGGGGAGCGGATCCAACAACATGCGACACGCTAGGCCGTCTGGTTAGCATCGTCACTGTCACTAATCGGGCCAACACACAGGAAATGACGCTCGTCTGGTTAGCATCGTCACTGTCACTAATCGGGCCAACACGCAGGAAATGACGCTCGTCTGGTTAGCATCGTCACTGTCACTAATCGGGCCAACACGCAGGAAATGACGCTGCAGGGCCCAGTGCACACAACGAGGCACCCTGCAACTCCGAGAGGAGGGAGAAACGGCGCCGGGCTTTAAGGAACACTGGCAGAGGTTTGCGAAAGGCACCGTCAGCAAATGAAGTACTTCCAACACCACAGTTTTCCGCAGCAGTGAAATACCGTTTATAGAAGTGGGAAGAGACTACAAGCCTTCCCTTTCAACAATAAAAACATGCAACCAAAGCTCTGACTCTGACTTAGGGAGGGAATCAGCATGAATTAAAGAGGATCACGTTGCTCTGTCTGGAATAAAGAAATCACTCTCTGATGCTGGTTCAACACCACAAGTGGTCTTGCTCCCCGGGAACAAGGGGCAATGCCTGGGGACATTCCGGTTGTCGTAGGAAGAGGAATGCTCCTGGAGTCTGGTGGGCAGAAGCCAGGGATACAGCTGAACATCCTACTATGTGCAGGGTAAGCCTGGACTTTGCCCCCAACCTACACACACACACAGGGCAAAGAATGATCAGCCCACAATGTTGACAGGGCCATGGCCGAGAACCCTGCTCTGGGCTGACATTGAATGTGGAGCTTCGCCCAGCTGACCAGAGGTTGTCTCCAGCCATGCTCCGGTTCCGTCCCAAGAGACCACTCCCTCTGTTGTGCTTCCTGCCACTCAGCACTGTCCACAACACACGTGCACGTGGAGGACAGCGTGAAAACATGGGCTGGAAGGAACCACAGCAAACTCACGAGAGCGGCTCGAGGAAGCAGAGCAGAACTGGGAATGGAGGTGGGGGACAAAGCCAGTCAACTTTTCCTGTACGACTTTAATTTCAAAAAAAGAGACATGAAGTAAATAGGAGCAAATGGTAACAGTGCCAATTCTGGGGGGAGGACAGGGTTAGTCAGCCTTATAGCCTGGTAAGGTAGGCACTGGCCTAAGTACTTATCAACTCATTTAATCTTGCTAACAAGCCCCCTGAAGCGGGTGACTGCTGGGGTTATCTCCATTTACAGATAAGCACGCTAAAGCCCAGAGAGGTTAAGTAACTCGCCAAAAGCCACACAGCAAATTGGTGCAGGGCCAAATCTGAACCCAGGCAACGTGGCTTCAGAGTCCTTGAGCTAAAGCATTATCCCATATTGCCTCTCTGCTAATTACAGTAGTCTTTGTGCGCTTCTGCGTTTTCTAAGTTTCTCAAGTGTGGTTCTCGGACTGTGGGAAAGAGCACCATATGGCAGCTGAGTCCTGGTCTCACTTCAGATGGCAACCGGCTACGTCAGGTTTGAGCTTCAGTCTTAAACCTCTGGGTAGCACCCCGTTGGGAAGAGAAAGGGGCAAACACACGGCAGTTAGAGCCCCCACGGGACCTGGGCTGACCTTGATCATGTGCTCCTGCACGCAGAGCGGGTCGCTGCTGCCCAGGATGCTGAGCAGCTCGTCGTCAGAGATGAAGAAGAACCGGGGGAAGGCGTTCCTCTTGGAGTCCAGGTAGTCGTTCAGGCTCTTCTGGCACTTCTCCAGGCCCTCGCTGATGAGGTGCAGCTCATTCAGGCGGTTCGGGGCCTCGCAGCACCTCTTGATCACTGGGTCTTTCAGGGTCTCGCCCATGATCTGGACAACACCGGGGACAGGGGTCAGGCAGGGCAGCCGGAGCTCCGCACCTGTCCACCCACAACAGGGAAAATCCGACGCACCCCTGAACCCCAGTCTTTGGAGGGGCCAATTTGGCAAAAGCTGTTAGGTGTGTAAATGATCATGCCCTTAGCACCTTCTAACCCCCTCTGCGTAACTACTTCTTGGGGTCACTTACTCATGTACCCCACACCCCTGCAGTAGTGCCAGCACACAGCAGGCCCTCCATCAACATTCGCCAAATAAACAAAACCAATAATAACTTCACTTGGAGCAATCTGTGCGGACCAGAATATTAAGTAGAGCGCTCTTCACAACAGCAGCAACAACAACAAAACAAGAAGAAGAAAAAGAAGAAAAAAGAACAGGAAACAGCCCAGCTGTTCAACAACAGGGCACCAGGTCAGTCCTTTGTGTGATAAAGATTTTATGAGATGAAAGCCCTGGCTGGTAGCACAGTAGTTAAGGTGCCGGCCTGTGAACCCAAAGGTTGCAGGTTCGATTCCCCAGCCAGGGCACATAACCAGGTTGCAAACCAGGTCTCCAATCTGTGGCTGGAGGCAGATGAAATGCAACCATACATTGATTCTCTCCCTCTCTGCCTCTCTCCCTTCCCCTCTTTCTAAAAATAATAAAATCTTAAAAAAAAAAAAAGATTTTATGAGATGATTAGATGCTTATCTATTGCAATACACGGCAAAGATGTTAAGTTTTAAACAATCGTTGCCATTTTAGTGACTGTTTTTGTGGCGTACTTATTTATATTTGTATGTTTACACAGGAATAACCAAGTGCTGGAAAGACACTAAACTGTTCACATGATTACGCTGAGCATGAAATTATCGGCATTTTTCCTTTTCTTTTTCTTAATTTTGCTATTTATGATTTTAAGACCTTCTTTAATGAATAATCATGATGTAACATTTTTACGTTTTTCTGAAAGAGCTTAAGCCAATGGATAAGGAAAAATGAAAAGCTCTACTGGACAAAGGAGACGTGGATGTGAAGTGGCCACCGAGACAGAAGACTCCACAGCACTGCTACGCAGCATGGCGCGGGCCGAGGGCCACTGGGCTGGGTTAGACCCCAAGGCCCCAGGGGACCAACGGGCACACTCTTTCACGGACAATCACTTTCTGACAGGCTATTGTAAGATATTCATCCTAAATGGGGAAAGTGTCAGGCACAAACCTGCAAATTATTTATGAAAGCAAAGAATTCTGGTTCAAACAAGATGTCAAGTTACTAGATAATAATTAGCTAAACTAATGTCAAGCTACTCATGTATACAAAGGTATTAAAATAGTTTCTCAGTTTCAGGATATGAAATAATTTCTCCTAATATGAAGAGAGAATCATAAGATATAAAATTATACAAAATATAGTAATTGTTTCTAAACCTGCATACGTAGGAAAAATTGTAATATATGGCATTAAAGTGACCATGTTCAAATGACAGAACTATGAGAGGTACATCATTTCCACTTTTCCACATTTTGTGAATCCTTTTATAAAGCAAGTGTCATCAACCCCCTGACCAATGGCTGGGCTGTTTGGAGCATCACTCATGCAGGGTTGTGGATTCAGTCCCTGGTCAGGGTGTGTGCAAGAGACAACCAACAGATGTTTCTTTCCCTCGCTCTCCCTCCTGACTCTCTTTCTAAAGTGAATAAAAACATACCCTCGCAGGGAGATTTTTTAAAAAGCAACTATTGCTTTTATCATAAAAATAAATACATAAAAGTGCCATATACCAGCAGGTACAAGTCAAACAAATTTTTACCAGACAGATCAAGGTCACACGTAATGACAGAGAGAACTGAGAAGCTACGAAGAGACAAACACTTCATGAAAACAGGCAAGCATCTCAAACCTCCTTCAGGGCTAAACAGAGGCCGTAACTTGCCCTTTTAAAAACCCGGTCGATGTTGTCAAACTTCTTCGCCTCCTCGGGAAGTTGCGACCTGATGTCTCCACCGATGAAAATGCTTTCCAGGTACATCCACTTTCTCTGAACGAGCATCCAGATCTGCGGACACACAATGGCACCATGTACACAGGCCCCCAAGGTGTGCGTGTGGCAAAACCACTCCCCAACCAGGGCAGCTTCCAGTCAGCGCCCCCAGAGAGGCAGGCTGATGAGGCAAGCACAGATAGTTTAAATTCACGGCCACGCTCAACAGCCAAAGGGAACTTTGCGCAGCAGCCCCGGCCAGGAAACCCTTCCCGCTGTGCGCGGTGGTGGGAGGCCAGTGGCTCAGAGGGACAGAGGACAGACCGGGCAGAGGCTCATGATGGTGCGACCCGCCACTCCACTCCCAGGCACAGCCCCAAAGGAACTGAGGACAGGGACTCGGAAGTCATCCCACACATTCACAGCAGCACCTTCCCAGCAGCCCAAGGTGTCCATCACTGACGCAAGGGAAACAAGGCCCACCCACACAAGGGAACAGGACTCAGCCAGGACAAGGAACAAAGCAGTGACACCTGCTACAGCTGGGGATGACCCTGGAAAGCAGGATGCTGAGACCCCAGACACAAAATGTCGCATCACGGGGATCCCGGTGCCGGGAAATACCCGAAGAGGTAAGTTCTTAGAGACAGCCAACAGGCTGGTGGGCGCTGGGGCCCGAGAGAGGTGGGAGGAGCAGTGGCTGCTTCCGATGGCACGAACTTGCCGCGGAGACGAAGACAATGTCCTGGGACTGGCCAGGGTGGTGGCCACTCTCGCTCTGAACGTGCTGAGTGACTGGACTGAGCACTCCGCAATGGCCAGTTTACGGTACGTACGCAGATGCCACGCCAGCCAACCCCACGTTAACTAACAAAGGAAAACCGCCTTCCGCATCCAACCTAACGGCTGTGAAGGCTCCGTCAGCACCCCCCTGCCTTGTCCTCACCTCGATGACCTCCCCGATGAGGGACAGTGTCTTCTCCCACTTGTGGACGGTCTGAAGGAAGGGCCCCACGAATCTGCTCCCCGAGATGCTCTGCAGGTTGAAAGTGTTGTCATCCAGGCATTGGATGATCTCGTCCACAGAGCCCAGGATGTAGCCTCGTTCCTGGGTGCCCTTGTAGTACTTGACCACAGTAAACTTCAGGTTCTCCCACGTGTCCAGGATCTCCTTCACAGCCTGCTTGGGATGCAGAAGAGCGGTTTAGGCATGTCAGCTTACCAGACAGAGCCCCGATCCTACGCTGGCTCCCAGAGCCCGCCTGGGCCGGCCCTCAACCAGGGTCTGGGTCCGCTTCCCGAGCGGGCAGAGGTCCCGTCTCGGGGATGCAGTCGCCACTCACCAAGGGCTCGCTGGGCGCTGGGGGTGAGGGAGGGGCTGGTAGCACCCAGGTACGGAGGCGGGGACGGGGGCTGAGGGCTGCAGAGCCTCTGCCCTGTGACCTCAACTCTGAGCACCAGAGCCAGGGCTCAGACCCCGCGGTCTCCCCGAGGCTGCATGCTGACCAACCCTGTCCCTGGGTTCACTGTTGAGCAGGGCAATGAAATGATAAAAGAACGTGCCTACTCATGATTATTTTCAAGAAATATCCTATCAATATTGATGTGTACACAAACGCGTGTATGTCATGTATATGCATGCTTACGTACGTGTGTATGTATGTACTGTCATGTCATGTGTGTGTCTGTGTTTATATATTTTTGTGTGTCTTTGAAAATATACTTAGCGTGTGTATACGTAAATACCTGCGTACACATACACGAGCATCTTTAAGAGTGAAAGGATGTACCTGAATTGTTAATAATCTGTGTGAGGGACACTTTTGCGTCATTTGCTCATTTTCTCAGTTTTCCTCCATGCACATCCATTATCTCTTTAACATGGACAGTGAAATCTGGTGAAAAACCCACGAGTGCGGCGCCCCCTCCGGAGCCGGCCGGCCGCGGGCAGCCCACCTTCTCGATGGCCACCTCCTTCACAGCGGCTGTGACAGTCTCCGCGAGGACGTCCGCGTGCCTGTGGAGCTCCATGGCAAACATGTTCTCCAAGGTGAATGTCTCCGTCATTTCGAAGAACACGCCTGTTTTCTCCATGAGCTCCTTCCAGTGCCTGAGAATGCACGGGCACCGCAACCCTGACGCTGACCGAGCTGGGCAGGTGGACCCTTTCTGGCCAGCGCCCAGGGCAAACGCCCCTGGAACTGCATCTCCCAAGTCTTCCCAAACCAAACTGGCTGCCAGAATTGAACCAGGGGACAACACTCGGCAAGACATCTGACCTCCGTGTCTGAGGGGCGGGGGGCGCGAGAGGGGGCATGAGGTTCGCTCCAAGCAGAGCACAGTCACTTAATGCTGTGCAACCCCCCAGCCCCACTGGGAAGCGGGGCGGAGGCACAGGGGCCTCCCAGGGGGCGCAGCTCCCACCTCCCACTCAGCCCTTCTGTGTGGAGCCACGTCCAAATGGTAGCAAATGAGAGGGACCCTTCCTTCTCAGGGACCCCCAGACACGGCTCTTCCATTAAAAAGCAAGTGAGACCAATGGCCATGGGCACTTGCGGCTGCTTTGCATCTGCACGTGACGTGTCCAGACTGTGATGTCTTCCTTACGAATGTGAAATACCTTGTGAATAACGTTGGGCACGGGCTACATGTTGAAATGATAATGTCTTTCCTATATGGGATTGATTAAATAATACTATTAAAGTTAATTCCGCCTGTTTTCATCCTTTTTAGTGGCACTGCCAGAAAGTGCAGTTTCTCACCCGGGCCACATGCTCCCGGACAACACTGATCTAGACCTTCCCTGTGGTTTTAAAGACGGCTGGCTGAAGCAGCTGCAAGTCACACTCCACCCAGACAGGCCTGCTTTTGGTTTCACACAGGAGAGTCCTCGTGGGCAGTAACTCCACAGGAAGTTTGCATAAAACAGTATACGGAAGCACGACTTGCCTACTTCTAGCCCAGCGTCGGTCGGGGCTGAGACCCTGTCCTTGGTCACCAGATCACACGAGGCCAAGACAAACCTTCAACTACAAGCTCCCCTGCGCATGCAGGGCCGGCGGGAGACCAAGCACACCTGTCCCTCAGCGCCTCGTGCTTCAAGTCGAGCAGCAGTGGGACCGAGTCCTTGAACGCCTTCATCTTCGCCTCCAGGTGGTAGGCCACCGCCAAGTTCCGGACGTGCCGCGGCAGCTTTCGGAGGGCCCGGAGGAAGCCTTCGATGCCTTCCTGGAGAAACTGGACGTTCAGGTTGACCCAGAGTGCCTGGGACCATTCTTCTTTCGCGAGCTGGACAGGGGCGGAAAGGCCCATCAGCAGGACCCTGGACCACAAAGGCAGCCTGACCCTGAGAGCACTTCTTTCAGGATCATCACCCATCCGCCCACGGCAGCCTCTAACATGCACAAGAGCACAGACGAAAGAACCCCAACTTTCTGCGCCCTCGCTGAAGTAACCTGTCTCTGAGGGCATGTGGGTCCAAGCACAGGCCTTCCATTCCTCAGGAGAAAGGCGCGAATACGAAGTCAGAAGCGGGCGAGCCCTAAGGAAGGAGGCACGGGGCTTCTGCATGCACTGCATTCGGATGCCTCTCCTGGGTAAGAGAAGCTCAGGAGGCGAAGCCCAACTTAGGTCATCTCGCTTGACTGTTACAGCCAAGAGGCTCTGCATCCACTTTCCCTGAGAATGAACTTGGCAAGTGCTGTCTCACATGAATTTGTCACCCTGGATGGTTCCGATGTGCCACCTGAGGCACCCAGGCCTGACAGGCTCGCTCTGAGTCAAAAAACATGCTTGACAGCAAATTGGGTTAACAGATGAAATTGCTCTGTGGCCAAGGTTTTAATTCGAGGAGTAAATGATCGCTTGCTGGACGAGAGTGGACCCCAAATCTAACGGTTGCCCTGGGCCACACCGGCTGCCACCTCAGAGCCCTGCTGGATGGTGCCCGTGGCCTCCACCTCCCTGCTCTGCACCCCACCGTGCCCTGCACCCCTCACTTCCAGTGCACCTCCTGCAGGAGGGCCTTTGTTCACGTGTCACTGGGAGGGTTAATGCACTTGGTTTACAACTCCGTGCGGATCTGTGCTGGGGCTTCTGCGTGAGACTCATGCTGGAGCCAGAAGATGGGGTGAAACAGACGGTTCCCCCCACGGAGGGGGTGCTTGGTCAGTACCCTGGAGGCCTGGACACAAGACTCAGCAGGAGCCTCAGAGCTCAGACACGAGTGAGAACAACACAACCCGCCTCCTGGGCCCCCAGCCGCTGACTGCAGCCTCTCTCTAGGCAGAAGCCGATCCCTTACAACACATCTCTTTAGTCCCATGGGTTCTCCTTTGCTGAAGAACCCAGACATCCATCTTCCCTGGGGGCTTTCAAGGGCAGGCATGGTGAGGGAGAGGCAGCTTGTTTCTACTCTCCACCAGCATGGCACTGGGCTATAAAGAACCAAGTGAATAAATAAATGGAGGGATGAATCAATAACCAATCAACCAGACCCTGGCTGGTGGCTCAGTGGATGAGGCACCAGACCTCAAACCCAAAGGTCGCTGGTTCGATTCCCAGCCAGGGCACATAACCAGGTTGCAAGCCAGGTCTCCAGCCAGGTCTGTAGCTGGAGGCAGGTGAAAGGCAACCACACATTGACGTCTCTCTCCCTCTCTGCCTCTCTCCCTTCCCGTCTCTCTAAAAATAGTAAGTAAAATCTTTAAAAAAAAAAATCAACCAACCGATGGCATGAAACTGCACAGGGAGCATGCACTAAAGAAAAGCGTCCAAATGACATGACACTGGCTACTTCAGCTTCCCCTTCCAACAGTGCACCCCAAGGCCTAACCTCGCCCTAGCCTCCAGAGAGCTTCTCTGTTACTATCGTGGTAACGCATGTGTCGTATTTACTATTTCAACCATTTTTAAGTGTACAAGTCAGAGGCATCAGGAACGGTCACAACGCTGTGCGGCCATGGCCACTAGCTAGTTCCAGAACTCTCTCGTCGCCCACACGGAAACCCCGCACCCACTGGCCGTCTCCCCAAGAGCCGCACGCAGCGTCTCTGCGAAGCCTGGCCGGCCGCCCCGCGGCGGGGAGGAGAGCAAGGAGCAGCGGCGCGCCGGGCGCACCTTCAGCCTCTCGTAGAGCTCGTACAGCGTCTTCAGCCCGCCCATCTCCTTCTGCACTCGCATCAGCTCGGGGTACATGGTGATGGGAAGGTCGAAAAGTTTCTCAGCGTTGGCCAGCTCCTGGCGTTTCTTCTCATGTTTCACCAGCTCTCTCTCAAAAGTGGCTAAGAGTTCTATTCCTGGTAAACACGTAAAGAGAGGGAGAAACACAAAACACTTTAAACCTCGGGAGGAGGAGGAGGCATCCTGAACAGGGCACAGAAACTGTCACTCCACCCACAGACGCCGCTGGGGAAGACAAAGTTGGAATCGCCAGACCTGAGCTCGCAGTGACTAATTGAAACCGGGAGGCCACTTACATTTGCAAGCTTCTCTGGTTACAAGTTTCTCTCCTTAGCACTCCCCCTCCTCTCGGGGGTCTCAGCCTGGGGCAGACCCCAGAATCCCCACGGGAGCTTCTAAACACCTCGATGGCCAGACCACCCTGTAGAACACCGGACTCAAGACAGCTTGGACCTGGGCCCCGGCACCAGCAGTTTGGAAGCCTTCCCGGGGGAGCCCGAGGTACGGGCGCGGCTGAGAGCCACCACTGCGTCCGTCCGTAGCACTCAGCAGTCAGACACACTCAGACAGTGACCATTCTCACCACTGTCAAGATCTTCACCAACTGAGCCAGGGCCTTCACGGTAGAAACGTTTTGCAAAACCCTCTATCTGCTGCCGGTAGCTGGCAATTTCGCCTCGAGTAATCTGCAAAGAGCAGGGTGGCAAGAGCGTGACCCAGCAGGTCCTGAGGGACCGTCCCTCGGGAAGTACAACTGCGAAAGGTACCTCAGTGAACGTTCTCTTGATGGCACCCAGCGAGTGCTCCACGCTCATCGAGTCCCGGAACAGCTCCAACCACGTGCTCTCGATGGTGTCCACCAGTGCTTTCTCGGCGTCGGAAGGCTGAGCGGAAAATAAGCAATGAACTGTCAGCAATTTGGAAATTAAATTTCGGGTCAAAGCTACTGCCAGGAGACTTCCACTGACGGTTACAGCAGGCTAAGTGATTTGAACCAACAAAACAGCAGGTTGAAAAAGTAACAATTATATTGAGATCCATGCTCTTTTCATATGAAAAAAATTTTGTAATTGTATAATTAAAATAAAATCAGAATAAAGTAATCCTTAATAGTAAATAATTGACATAGCGGGATAGATAACTTAGAGAGAGAAACCTTTCACAAACTACATCCCAGCTTGAAATCAACTTAATCTCTGATTAAAATACAGTTTATCTAAGCCATGGCTGGTGGCTCAGTGGAAAAGGTGCCAGCCTGCAAACCCAAAGGTCGCTGGTTCGATTCCCAGCCAGGGCACATGCTCAGGTTGCAAGCCAGGTCTCCAGCCAGGTCTGTAGCTGGAGGCAGGTGAAAGGCAACCATACATTGATGCTTCTCTCCCTCTCTGCCTCTCCCTTCCTCTCTCTCTGGAAATAATGAATAAAATATTAAAAATAAAATACAGTTATCTGCCTTGGCTGGTGTGGCTCAGGCGATTGAGCAGTGGCCTGGGAACCAAAGAGTTGCAGGTTCACTTCCCAGTCAAGGCACAGGCCTGGGTTGCGGGCCAGGTTCCCAGTTAGGGGTGTGCAAGAGGCCAACCACACATGGATGCATCTCTCCCTGTCCTTCTCCCTCCCTTCTCCTCTAAAAATAAATAAAAATAATAAACAAGTAAAACGCGGTTCCTTGGCTCATGGATGCACCCAGCTGTGCTACCTGGCAGAAGCAAAGACAAATCTCCTCTGGAATGATTCTCCCTACATTCTGTCAGGTAGCACAGCTTCCAGCGTGAGCTCGGAAAGGACCAGCCCGGCCCTGGCCACTGCAGTGCGGCTGGTTGGGTCTCACCCCCCAAGGCAGAAGGTCACCAGCTGGATTCACATGCCTGAGCGAAGGCTGGGTCCCTGGCTGGGGCAGTCGGGGTGTGTGTGAGAGGCAACAATCCATGTTTCTCTCTCACATCAGTTTCTCTCCCTCCTCTCTCCCCTCCTTCCCTTCTTAGACCTCAGGTGAGGATGAAAAATAAAGTAGCAGGCATAGAAGGATAAAAAGTGACTTGAATGAAACCAAGAATCCAAGAGAAACATGAACAATATAAGAAGAACCTAACAAAGTTTTAGAGTACAGAGTTCACAATCATTTCACTTAATAAAGGAAATGAAAGGCAAGGCAGGATCTTTATGTTAATTATAAGAACATAACTTTTTCTACGGAGAGGCTCTCTAGCCATCGGCCCAGGGTTAACTGCTGGGGGAAGGTAATCAAAGCTGTCGAGCAATGTAAATGCTGAAATTCAAACTTTTTGCAAATATAACTCATAACAGCTGCTTGTCTCCCCCGACCAGTTCTTTTCTCCAGCTGGTCCTTCAGGTGTGCGTGTGTGTGTGCATGTGTACACACGTGTGAGAGAGAGGTGCACAGCTCACGGAAGTGCTGCCTGCAATTTCAGGCGCCCAAGCACGGGCTGCTGAAGGCCCTGCAACCCACGTTTAACAACTCAAAACAAAGAACTAAATCGTTACCTCCTGCCAGTTTGTTAGCATCTTCTCTCCCTCTCCCTCCTCCCTTACCATTTCTGCAGTCTTTTACTTACTAAACTAACACCAAAAACGGAGGAAAAAGGGAGACTGAAATGGTGTGCAGTTAGGAGACCAGCCTACACAAGACACTATTTGAGCCAGGCAAGATCAAGAAACAGACTCTAAATTTTCACCATAGAGGTAACTGTGGGGTTTGCCTTGCACGCAAGTTTCATCACTTAAAGGCATGCGCACGTCTGCGGCAGTGTTTCTGAGAGTCGCAGCGCTCACATAGAGGTGGTACATGGCCATGGTGCGGTACCGCTCCTGGATATCCTTGTATCGGAGTTCCATGAGCAAAGATTTGCTTCTAATTTCTGCAATTGTGGCAAGGACAAACTTGAGGTCCTCCAGGGTGTTGGGGCTCTTCCTCAAGTTTCGGGCCAGGTTCTGCAAGAAGGAAGTGGGAAGGACAGCCGTAAACACCAGGGCAGGGAGCAGGTACCAAACCCAGGCCGGCCCCCTGTGAAACGTGGCCCTGGGGCACGGACCCCCGCACCTCGATCTCTTCGTGGAGGTTGTAGAGCTCCTCCCGGGCCGACTCATTGAGCAGCCTCCCCAGCGACAGCACCCAGGAGCGGGCGTTCTCCTGCACGGTGCTGGCCAGCGGCGCCAGCTGCAGCCGCACGCAGTGCTCGTCCCTGATGAGGGGGTGGCGCGTGACCTCCCCAGCGATCCTGGAGTAGAACTGCAGCTTCTCGTCATACGCCGTGCACGGGGGCTTCTTGGCGGCAAACTTCTCCATCACGATGGTTTTGTCTAACTTCCAAAGGGGTCGGTACTTCTTCCATCTCTGCAAGTACTTCATAAGGTTGATCAGAATCCTGTGCACATTTTGGGGGATCATGACAGCTTGATCGATGATCTGAGGGTTCAGGGAAATGTCGATGTAGAAGCTTATTATAACCACCTCCTCCTCCTCGCCCTTCTGCGGAGGACACTCTATGCAGCTGCCGTTCATCCAGCGAACAAAATTCTGGCAACACGGGAACAAGGGCGAACAGTCAGCTCCAATTTTGCTCCCTGGGTAAGAGGAGTATTCAGTACCAGTTCTTACTAGGAACGGAAATCACTTATTAGTAAGTTGTGCTCGATTACAAAAAGGACCACAATTCCTTTCTCCTCCCATCATCTTCCCACCCGGGCTGGCCGGCAGCCAGGAGGGCCAGGAGCAGTTTCTGCAGGTTCCAAGCCAAGGGCTCGGGGAGCTGCGCAGCCCCCCTCCGGCTCTGGAAGAAGGCTGAGCTAGCCTGCTGGCTGGTGACAAGCCACACGCAGCAGAACCAGGTGCCCAGCCTCCAGCCAGCCAGTCCAGCGTGTGAGTGGGCTCAGCCTAACTCAGCCCGCAGAATCCTGAGCTAAGTAAACAGCTGTCATTGTAAGATTTGCAGTGCCTTGTTACGCCAGAAAGCCAACTTTTTAACTCACAATGGCCATCCACTTCCTGTAGGACAGACAAATGAGTCATCAGGTTCCTTACTGACAGATGAAGAAACTGATGCCGCAGTGCCCCAGAACCACTACGTGTCCTGGCCGCGTCCCTGCTGCACCCTCAAGGTCCCCTCCCGCTTCTTCATCCAGCTGGTTCCTAACAGCAAAGCACGTGCTCCACAGACCCTCCCTGTCCCCTGGGGACAGCCACCACCAGGTGCCCTGCTGACCCGACACCCACGCTGCACTCTCTCCTCGGATCGCAAGGCTGGAGCCGCCCAGCACTTGTGCAAGTGTGTGCGCTTTTACCATCTCCACTTCACAGACGAGGGCGGACAGGGCAGGTTACAGGATACGCGCAACTTACTTAGTTTCCACGTACGATAAAAGTGAAATTCACTATCTGCGATAGCTATGCTTAGTTTTATGCTGAATATAAAAAGGCTAAAATATATTTGACTTTCTATACAAACCAAGTGATGAGAAAGGCGTCCGTCTCATGTCTAGAGGGGGTGACCGCCCCAGAAATAAAGGTGGCCCTATTTCCCTGCTGTGCATAAGACATCCGCCAGCAGCCACGCAGCAAGCCCTGATGGAGAGCCAGCCATGTGCTGGACGCTGTTTGAGGGCAGAATTCAAAAGTGAATAGACACGCAGAGTCAGTAGAGAAGTGAGCAGTAGACACGAGCAAAGGCCCCAGAAGGAAGTGCTGGGATGAAGGCGGGTGGGGATGAACTGGAGACAGAGGGGACACCAGCACGAGAAGGTCTGGGGCAAGAGCTCCAGCAGCGCAGCCCGCCAGGGGCGACTGGTGGCACCTGCTGTGGGGACAGGAGGCTGGGGCACAGGGGAGCAGACGGACAAGGTGTGCGGGTCAGGGTTTGAGCGCAGTGTGAAGCGGCTTCCAGGCAAGGGGTGACAGGAGATGACTGGCATGTCCAGAAGACCATCTTAACCACCTGTGGTGGTGGACGGGTCACTCCTGCGTTCGTCCAGGTGAGGGCGGCAGCACCTTGGGACAGGCCTGCCCTGTGCCAGCAGGGGGAGGAAGACAGGAGGAGGCACATGCGGAAGTGAGGGTGTTTACGAAGGGCTGTGCGCAGCGGATGAGACAGAGCGGAGTCAAGGACGGAGCCCCAGCTGCTGGCTCCCACCACTGGGTTGAGCTGGTGCCACTTCCTGAAGCAGGGAACCCAGGGCAGGACTAGGTGCGAGCCTTGTCCAGGTGCAACCTGGACACACCGAACTCCAGACCCGAGGGAGACATGCAGCAGGCAACTGACCAGAGAAGTGCGGTCAGCAGTACAGAGGTCTGGGCTGGAAACGCAAATAGGACAGTTAAGTCCATGGGGCCTGGGCATGGTGGTGCCGAGGAGAGAAGGCAGAGAAGACAGAGGTGCCAGTGTCACGCCTCGGGACTGTCCAGAGCTGAGAGCGACGGAGGAGGGGGAGCCAGGAAGAGACAACACAGTCTGGACAAAGAACAGAGCGGGCCGAGGCTGCGACTGCCTCAGAGACCTGTGTCAGCAGCAGGTGGGCCCAGCCACCCAAGAGGCGAGGTGCCTCAAGCCGCAGCGCAGGTACTCCCGCCCTCACCTTGGTGACCTCCACACAGTTCCGGACACAGTGGACGCACATCTTGTTGATCTCATTTGAATTGGGATGGAGGATGATCTCTGGTGCCGTCAGAATGGTTTCCGCTTGGAACAAAGGGACGGTCCCCAAAATTAAGGAGTTGAAGGACTGCAAGTTCCTGCAGAAGGGGGATGTGGGGGAATGAAAGGACTCAGTCCTCGCAGAGTAAAATACACCCCACATTGATGACAGTGGCTCGGGTTCCAGGAGTCACGTGGAAAAGCCAACTGCGAGGGGCACCACGTTCCGGGGCGGCCAGGGACAGCCTGGGTATTAGCACACACCTTCCATCCAAAGTCTGGGAGGTAACCTCCTATCAGCAGGGCGATGCCCAACCGACAGTGGTCACTTCCAAAGCTGCCCGACTCTGGCTTGGGAAAAGCAGTCTTCACATGGGATTTGGTCTCCCCGGGAAGCACCTTCCCCCTCAGTGCGTGCCTCATCTCAGCTTTAGCTCAAATGTGGCCTCCCCAGGGGCTCCCCAGCCTCCAACCGGACCCCTTCACCCCTGGGCCATTCCCCGGCTGGCTCTCACAGACATCACCAGGGCCGTGTCTGTTGCCTTGTGAAGGCTGATCAAGTATACGGGACACTGTCCCAGCCAGGGCCTTCCTTCCGACCGTCGGGACACAGAAGTGGACCATGTGACCTTCCTATCAGCCTCCCTCAATGTGGGTGAGGCATTCAGGATTTTCCTGGCCACTGAGAGATGGCAGCTCCCTGCTGCCCAGTAAGAGACACTGTCCCCAGACAGCCTGGGGCAGGGGTCGGTTCCTGTCTGAATGTGGAGGGCCTGTAAGAACCTGAGCTGAAGGGCAAGTCACCCTCCACCCCTTGAGTAGCCTCCAGCCAGAAAGTGGCACCCCTGCCCATCTGTCCCTGCAGCAACCCCCCAATGATTCAGCCATGGAAACTATCTCAATCTACGCACTCGGGCCTCAGAGCACGCACAGGTGAGCTTACTTCAGGATGAGCCGTGTCAGGACCTCGTAGACACGCCTCTCCCAGTACTCATAGTAGGAGGCCAACTTGGGGGCCTTGCCAGTGTTGGTGTGGACCACCAGGCCCTCGACTTTGGTCAGCAGAGGCCCTATGGCCAGGTACCATCTGACCATGTGGTCCACATCTTTGGCTCTTTCTCGGTCGATGTGCTCAAAGAATTCCTTCACACCTGCAGAGGAAGCCACCTATCACCAGTCTTCGTAGGGGGGACAATGACTCAAAGGGCAGTCCAAAGGGCTATCTTGGCTATGCAAAAGCAATCCCCAGGCTCTATGCAAAGCAGAAAAGAAGTCCACACTGGACATCGAGATGGACCCTGCGCAGGAACTGAGGGGCAGCTGGGACACCCCGTCAGCTGGGGCGCGGGGTCACACATGTGGCCGCTCCCGCCGCTCTGGGCGGCCCTGCACTCACGCTGTGCCTGACCAGCCCCGGTTCCTGGCGGCTAGTCTGAGACAGCTTACCGTGCGGTGTCAACAAGCAAGGTGAGCCTATGAGCATCACCAATGACCCCCACAGGGGAGTGAGAGAGATCAGTTGGAGCAGCTTCACTCCATTTGTGGAACACGAGTGTACATGCACACATGTGCACATGTGGGTTCACGGTCACAGTCAGAGGGATTCTTACCTCTTCCATCATCAAAGAAACGAAAACTCAGACCTACCTGGGAGCTCATCCCCACTTTTAGATGCGGGGTATTTAAAGAGATTTACAGACTCAATCAACGTAAGCCTGGAAGAGATGTCATCCGAGTTCTTATGGATCTGATGGACCAGGGACTCGAATTTCCCGATGGCCTGTTTGCACCGAGTTATGTAGTCAGCAATACCTTTGCAGAAAAGAGAAACAAAGCAGAAAGGTATTTGGCCTTCGGGGCTCTTCCCATGCCCCTCCCTCCAGCGCCCACAGTGGTAACACCAGGCAGCCTCCCTTTCCCAGGAAGGACCCTGCTCATCCCCGGAAAGTGGAGCGTGGGGCTCTTGCCTCCACAGTTCAGCGGCGAGCGCTTCACCGGATCTCCAGAGAAGCGTGCTGCCTGGCAGCAGACAACCCCAAAAGGTCATCACGTAACACTCTTGAAGTGACAAAACACAGAAACGGAGAACAGATTGGAGGCTGCCAGGGCTGAGGAGAGGAGAGGGCTGGAGAGGAGTGGGCGTGGCTCTCAAAGGGGCTCTGTGCCCCCCTGTGCCACAGCCAAGGCCTGGGAGCCGCCAGCGTCAGGAGGCCAGGGAAGGGCACTCGGCGTCTCCCTGTGCTAACCCTAACAACTGTATGCGAATCCATAATCATTTCAAAAGTAAGATTTTGCCCTGGCTGGTGGCACAGTGGGTAAGGTGCCGACCTGCCAACCCAAAGGTCGCTGGTTCAATTCCCAGCCAGGGCACATAACCAGGTTGCAAGCCAGGTCTCCAGCCAGCTCTGTAGCTGGAGGCAGGTGAAAGGCAACCATACATGGATGTCTCTCTCCCTCTCTGCCTCTCTCCCTGCCCCTCTCTCTGAAATAATAAATAAACCTTTAAAAAAAAAGTCAGATTTTAATTTCAGGAATAACATGAATGGTCACTTGCTGTCCAGGGGAGAAAGCTTTGGGTCAGCAGAGCGTCCCAATGGCCACCTCTGATCTTTACAGCCCACGGACACCCTGAGAGGGGGCCTGAGATTCACCAAGCCCGCTCGATCAACGCTCCCAACCCACCCGTGAGCCGTGGCTACACACGCAGAGAAACCAGTGGCAACACACGTTACCTAGCGAGTTCCAGTTCAGCCGCTTGTACCCAGACCTGAACACGCGTATCAGCTCCTGCGAGTGGTCGTCCAGCAGCAGCGCCTCAGCCTCACTCAGTGTCCCCACCAGCATGTGGTATTGGTCCAGCATGCGCTGTATCCCCTCCATGTACCTGCATGTCCCCGGGAAGATGGTGGCACGGGGCAGGGGTGAGGGCGCCAGTGAGCATCTAGGAACCCACCTTAGAGCTGATCACTTAAGCCCAGGAACCGGCTGAAACTCTGATCAAGGGTTTTGCAGAAACGCAAATTTCTCATTAAGAGTGTTATTTATACTCATGTTTGTTGTTTCTAGATAAACGAGTAAGTACATGTTTCTTAGCTTCATTTATAACGGCCAACACTGACAGTTACAAAGCCCACAAGAAAGCAAGCTTGGGGAAGGGCGGTTCTCTACCACCTTCAGGGTGGAAGGCGTCCCAGGACCACAAAGCTCACGGCTGGTTTGAGAGAAGCAGCCTTGTACCTGAGAAACTTGTCCTCCTGGAGGGCGACGTTCCTGGC
This sequence comes from Noctilio leporinus, assembly GCA_004026585.1. Taxonomy (NCBI): domain Eukaryota; kingdom Metazoa; phylum Chordata; class Mammalia; order Chiroptera; family Noctilionidae; genus Noctilio; species Noctilio leporinus. Next base: position 456,100 of record PVIW01000325.1, on the reverse strand, counting down.
TAGTTCGGGGACAGGAAATCCCAGCTGCTCCAGGTACTTGGTTTCGTTCACGATCTCCCTGAGCGCGCTCGGGAAGTTAGTTGCGAACGTGCCCTTGTCGGCGCTCAAAGCGTCATCAGAGGAGGCGGAAACCTGCATGAAGAGCGTCTCATCAGCGTGGAGGGCGGGCTGAGCCGCAATCCCGTCAGCACCACCCAAGTCGCAGGCTGATTTGAAAAAGATCAATGCAGGTCTGCTGACACCCGGGCAGACCGGGGAGCTGGCTGGAACCAGCAAGAATACACATTTTGTTTGGTGAAGTTTCTAAGGAACTCCATTTAGCCACCCACCTTTCAAAAGCAGGACCACTGCATATAAAAACTCACAATCCCAGCTCCCCTCGAAAACCTGAGACAGCTGATGACGCGGGATAGGAACAGCTAGTGTGGAGGAGCAGCAGCCCCTTCCGACAGGACCCTCTGGCTCTTGTTGCTCCTGTGGTCCCCTCCTTCAGAATTCCAGGGGCCAAAGACCTGACTGCCCTCCCTCACGGCCAGAAGTGACTCACTGGGCAGGCCCAGAACGAAAGACAAGGAAGGATTACATGACATGGCTTCCTCCCGCAGGTAAAAGATGGCTGATGGCCGATGGCCTGCTGTGTGCTGTACATTTCAACTAATACTTCGTGCGTTTATATCACTGGCTCCAACTCATGTTTACGAATGGGGAAACTGAGGCTCAGAGTGGGGCCACCGGCCCAGGAGTCAGGAGACCTGCCCAACTCTGGGGCATTTCCAGACTAGCCTTTGACCTCACAAGCATGAGGAACCCACCACACGCAGCGGGTGTGCTGGCACGCATGCGGGGGACTCACCTTCGTGAGCAGACTCTTCTTCATGAGCAGAGGCAGCAGCTGCTCGGTGGCATCTCTCCACTGCTCGTACTTCCTGTCCTCGTAGTCCTTCATCATCCTGCCCACCTCCAGGTACTTCTGCTTGACCTGTCCAAGAAGTTAAGCAATTCTCACTTGGTCCTTAAAAATAACTCCTCTCTCTCTCTCTCAAGAAGAATTATCTAGCACATGCTGCAAAAGGCGGACAGAAGTTCCCATATTTTGGAGGGTCTGCTCCAGACAAGTGTGGCTGGAGGTCTGGGCTGCCCACGGGCTAAGCCCAGCTGCCACGCAACTGAAGGAAATCAAAGGACAGGGCTTCGTGGCACATGAGAACTACATGAAACTCCCACTCCAGAGCCTGTCATGAGTCTCGCTGGAGCACAGCCTGCCATGCCTGCTCCTGCTCCTGCTACGGATGGACCCTGTCCCCTACAGTGGCAGAGCTGAGCAGCAGCAACACACTGGATGACCTGCGAATCCTGACACACTTACTCTCTGGGCTTCTAAAGAAATGTTTGCCAACACCTGTGACAGAACTTACAACAACCCACACGGTGGGGAAGGGGGACAGGCAGGATTGTCAGAAAGATGGTGGTCACCCTCTAGAGAGGCTGAAGATCAAGTTCAGGGAGAAGCCCATTGCCTGCCACCTGTAAGATGTCACAGGTACTGAGACACCAAAGAGAAAGGATGCAAAAGGCCTTTTGAAACCTGAGCCCTGAATCAGGGCCCAGGGGGAGACCGCCTAGGGTGCAGGTGTGGACTTGGGAGGGAGCTGCTTCTCAGGCTCCTCCATGGAGCCTGGGAGACACAAAGGGGAGCAGTTGGAGCAAAACAACGCACTTCTCTTCCCCGGTCGCTGTCCAGGATCTCCTCTACTTCCTGAAACCTGAGGATGGTGTGCTTGATCCGGAAGAACAGAGACCGCTCCCAGTAGATGGCCCCTGCCACCGGAGGGTGATTCTTGTACAGAGGTGGGTTGTCGAGGTTCCGAACAAAGAGTTTGTTAACAGTGTCAATCTGGAAAGCAACCCAACGTGTTCTGTGAGCCACACACAGCACATCCAGCCAAGCAGTATCTCTGGGCTGGAGATACTCGACTCTCAAGAAATGAATGTTGGAATGTCAGGGGATGGTCCAAAAGAGCATCTTACTTATTATTACTTCATACTTTTTCTCATATTTTCCCATAACTTTTCTATGGTTTAATACATGGAATGTTCCAACTTGTTTCATGCCTGTGTACATTCATTTCACTGACTTATTAGAAACTAGACATGAATTGTATGTGCACACGCCCCTGCGATGTTATAATTTTTATGTATTTTGCTTATTTATTAAAGACTATCATCTTATAATTTTTTATTTTTTAAAGAATGGATTTATTATTTTCAGAGAGAAGGGCAGGGTGGGAAGAAAGGGAGAGAAGCATCTATGTATGGTTGCCTTTCACCTGCCTCCAGCTACGGACCTGGCTGGAGACCTGGCTTGCAACCTGGTTATGTGCCCTGGCTGGGAACTGAACCAGCGACCTTTCGGTTTGCAGTCCAGTGCTCAATCCACTGAGCCACATCAGCCAGGGCTACTTTTTATATATTTTAAAGTGGTAAAACACATAAAATAAAGCTTCCTACCGTAACCATTCTCATGCGCAGTCTGGCCGCAGTGAGCAGTCACCTGGTGCAGCCGTCCCCACCACCCGTCTCCAGGACGTTTCCACCCCCATCCTGAATTCTGTGCCCACCCAACTCAGCCCAGCCCTGGTGACCATTCTACTTTGTCTCGGTCTGACCACTGAGGACTCCTCATGTAAGTGAAACCCCACAGCAGTTGTTTTTTTGTGACATGCTTATTTCATTTAACATGATGTCCTTAAGGTTCATCCATGTGGTAGCAGCTGTCAGAATTTCCTTCCCTCTTAAGCTGAATAATAATTTCCTATTTTATTGATGGACCACAGTTTGTTTATCCTTTCATCCATCAGTGGACATTTGGGCTCCTTCCACCCACCCTTTGGCTGTCATGAATAATGCTACCGTGAACACAAATGTGCAGATCTCTCTGGGCATATTCCCAGAAGTGGAACTGCTGGCCCATGTGGTCCAGGTCTACATTTGGGGAGAAGCATTTCCCCTTTCCTTGGGTAATAATGACCCCCAGAGTGTTAAATATGCGGCATCACGTGACGAAGGGGGATGGAGGCTGCTAGCCCGCTAACCTGGATGACCTGGGTGGGTCATGGGATCGATCACAAGGATCCTAAAGCGCGAAGGGGGTCAGTGTGATTGGGGCAGGACTGGCCACTGCTGCCTGAAGGTGGAAGGAGATCATGATTCTCCAGAACCAGAAAAAACAGGGAAATGAGCTCTCCCGGGGACTCGAGAGAGGAGACAGTCCTGCCGACTGCAACCTTGATTGAAGCCCAGGGAAACTGCGCAGGCTTCTGACCTCAGAACTAAAAAGTGAAACAGCAAATCTGTGTCATTTCCAGGCACTAGGTCTATGGGAATTTGTAACAGCAGCAACAGAAAATGGAAGGTCACTTTCCCCCTTGAGTTTACACCACCTTAGGTCGATCCACTGACTTTACACATTCTCATTTTCTTTTCTAAATGAAACAATGAGCATTTTTGTCTGATTCTCCCAGCAGACACTGACAACTTTAAAGCAGAACCTGTGTTTCACGCTCCTCTGTCTCTCTGCCTAACGCGGCAGGTGGACCACACATGCACTGGGTGCATTTTTCTGAATTACCATGTGAACGCGAATCTGACCTTCTCGCGTGGTTAGCTAGGCCGCGCCTGCTGCGATCACTGAGGCTACTGCTACAATTTACTCAACCACCGCCCATCACAAGGTGAGGGTATAACGTCACACTTGATAAATTCTCACTGAACTCTCCACTGAGTCAACAAGCCCACTTTGTTTCGTTTATCTATATTTTGTGACATACTTGGGAAAACCCTCCAGTTTCACTGAATTTAGATGGAAAAGACAGATCACAGTGTGACTCAGTTGGTCACATGGTGCCAAGTATATTTTCACGACGACAGCGGCTATAGGTTTCTCACTGACCTCTTTGCAATACTGGGCAAGAATATCATTAAATTTCATCATCATCTGTCGATTAATAGCCTCCCGTGAACGAATATGCTTAAACTTTAAAAGCATGTCAAACGCTGCTTCAGCTGATCGAAGCGTCTTAAAGGATTCATCAATGAAATTTTTTGCTTCTTTTTCAATTACCTGTCAAAACCAAAAAAAAAAAAGTCAAGAAAACATTCCTCTGTAATTATCCTGCAAACGCAAAATGGCCAAAATAAAAAGAAGTGAAGAGCAGTTAGTGCCCTGGGAAGCCCCCCTTGCCCAGTGCTTCGGTGGTGGCTGGTGTCCGGCCAATGGGAGACAGGCTGCTCTGTGATGCTCCCCCGTCACCCGCCCAGCGTCCAGCGAAACGGAGAGGAACTTTTCAAAGTGTTGACTCGCAGACAAGGAAACGGGATGGGCATGCCAGCGGAGGAAGTAGTTCAGGACTTACAGGGAGGAGAGTAGCTGACTTTACAGAAGGCAGAAAGTTACACCTCACGTGGGCAACAGGGGTCTGTCTGCTCCCACGGAAACCGCTGGCAGTATCTGAACCAGGAGGGTCAGATAGGGTTCCTTCGCTGCCCCACACGGCCAGGTCCCTAGGCCCCCCTGCATCCCCAAATTTAACCAGGAAAAACAAGGTGCCTATGTCCAAGATCAGATCAACAGAGCAGCTACTTGCCAGAACTTCGATCTTGAAGTCATCCATCACGTATTTCCAGTACTGGGAGGACTTGATGCTGAAGGGGTCAAAGGTCAGGTTCTCCATGGGGGTGACCAGGCTGTCCACCCTGCACAGGACATCATCAATGCGCTTAGGATCCCCCGTCACTGCCTTGAGTTCCGGACCAAATATATTATAAAATTCCTCCATCACCTGTCAAAACAAACAACATGAGGTGGTCCCTTTTTGGTGATGGACCACTGCTAGGTTTGTACGGGAGGGAACAAGCGTTATGTCACAGCGGTACTTCCTTCCAGGCGAGGCCCTCGGTGCTACGTGGTACTATGCCCCCTGCATGCAGGACATGATCAGGCCCCTGAGCCCACTTATGAGTGTGTATGTTTAGGCCCGTCTCCACCTACTCCCTCCTCTTCCCATATTCCTCTCCCCTCACCACTTTACAGCCACACAGCCCCCTTTCCGTTGCACATTCCTCTCTGCCCCAGGACCTTAGTACTTGCTGTTCAAAGTGCCCAGCTGGCGCCACTCATATTTATGTATCACTAAATCATGCCTGAGCCTTAGGAAGGGGTCCCAGCGATGTCCCACTGTTCACAGGACTCGCCGCAGCCACAGCTGTGTACTTGACTACTGTGCTCCCCACCTTCCTCCCCTCTCAAGCTACAGGCTTGATATCTGTTTGCCAGGGCCAGTGTGTGACCCAGGCTGGCGCGCAGGCTCAAAACGGCTGTGTTTAAGGACCTGCTATCCACATTTGAAAACTCTGAGTAAGTTTTTCTTTGAACTTGTGCTTTGTAATGAGGTCTGATGGGAGGATGGTGAGCACCTGTGCATGTGTGAGCCAAGCAGCACCTGTCTGCTTCCTGTTCCTATGCATCCCATTCACATGCTGTGGTGCCCATGAGCACAGGATTTGGGAGAACCCACCGTGCTTCGGGGACGCTCAAGTTAGGAGAGGTTAGTGCATCACGTTTACAACAGGTGAGAGGACACCAGCAGCTGGGAGAGACCAGGTTCTCCCTCCAAACACAGAAGGCAGGCCAAGAAACATTCTATGAAACTACCCTGACCCAGGAACCCGACACTGCATTGCTGCTGGTCCCCTCCCTGCTTTAGCCAGCATCTTGCGCTATGCAAGACAGGAAAACACACCCTTTCCCTTTCGTCCTTCTGCCTCCTCAGAGAGCTACAGGCAGCTTGCTCTTGACTGGGAAGGTGAAGGGTAATTATTTCTTGGCTCCTCTCAGCCAATGGCAGATGGAAAACACTGAAGTCTCCTCAGGTGGCTGCTGACGGCCCTCCGTGTTGGGCAGCCGGGCAGCTGGGCAGTGAGGGCGCACCTCCAGCGGAACGGAACCCGCAGGGTCCCAGGAGGTGCCGCGTCCCCTGCTCTGGCAACAGGAAGTGCACATGGGAGGAGGACTTTGCAAAGTCCCTGAAGGTCAAAGAGAAATGCAAGGGGAAGGGGCATGTCACAGAGGACAAGGCAAAGCTGCTGAGATCTTGCGTGCTCTGGGCTGGTACCAGTGTTCACCCTCTGCCTCCCGGCCGCCCCAACACGGAAGGCCCCGTCAGCCGCCATGCAAGGAGGCTGCAGTGTGCTCGCATCGGCCAGGGCACCTTGGGGTGTTTTCCAATTTGTCACTTTCTGGGAAGAGCTCAGACATAATTACCCTTTCCCTTCTCAGTCAAGAGGAAACTCAATCTGGGGTCACTCTGGTATGTTTCCTTTGCCTGCAGCTGTGACTTCTCCTACAGCTGCAGCCAGGGTGGCACAGGCTGGGTTCTCGCTTTCAGGGACACAGGGACCGTGGCTCCAGCACTGACCAGCTCGGGGGCCTGAGCCTCCAGGAGTCCCTCAGCATTTCTCCCAGAGCTCACGCACGACCGGCTGGGTGTTTGGCCAAGAGCCCTGCCAGGCTCTAGTTGAGGCCACGGGCCTTACGTTAACTCTCAGGAATGCTCGTTCTGGGGAAGACTGAGTCCCCAAACACTGTTTGGACATAGTGTGATCTAAAACACACAACAAGGACTTCACCTCTGAAGACACACTGCTTTCAGAGAAGCCAACAAGGATTGGGGCCGACTGGACTTTGAAACCTAGCTCTGGTGTTCAGAGGGAGACAGTGGGAAACTGGGGCTGGGGCACTGTCGCAGGGTGTGCCCTCCACCCTCCGTCAGGACCCTCAGACGGCACTGTCCCCTTCACCCCACCAGCTCACAACAACGTGCTTTATCAGTGAGTTCGCAGGCAAAGAAAATTTCCAAATAAATGAGTAGAAATGTTTTTAAAAATTAAAAAAGCTGGTCCTGGCTGGTGGCTCAGTGGATAAGGTGCTGGCCTGCAAACCCAAAGGTCACTGGTTTGATTCCCAGTTAGGACACATAACCAGGTTGCAAGCCAGGTCTCCAGCCAGGTCCGTAGCTGGAGGCAGGTGAAAGGCAACCACACATAGATGTCTCTCTCTCCCTCTCTTCCTTCCCTTGTCTCTAAAAATAATAAATAAAATCTTTTATTAAAAAAAAGTTTAAAAAGCCAAAACACCTCCTTCCATTCTGTGACTCTGACCCCTTCACACACACACCGGAGAACTGGCTCCGGCCACCCCACCTGCAGGACGTTGTACAGGTCCTGGCAGATGTTGGCCATGTAGTCCGTCCTCTCGAACAGCCGCTTCCGGTCAAACTCCCACCGGGCTTCTCGCCCCGAAGCCTCGATCTTGGCCCTGGTGTCGAAATAGGCCTTTTTCCACATGACAAGGGTCTTCTTGGCCTCCAAGGTTTTGTGCTGTGCGCTCGCGCGGTTTTCTCTGTGATCAGGGAGACAGGTGAAGGGAGAAGACAAATGTGTGGGGGTCTGGGCCCCACCCCAAGGGAGTAGGGTGCTAAGGGGCAAATTCGACCCAAGGAGCAGAGCCTCCCGGATTCACAGCCTCTTCAGGGAAAGGTCACCGGGCTAGCGGCTGCTCTGTCACACATACAAGGATGCAGCAGGAATTCCACGCTGTGGCCCAGGCCGGCCTTCGCAGAAGCTGCCGACCCGGGTCAAAGCGGTGGCGTGCCTGCTAAGTTTTCTGGCTGAGCTGAAGGGGAGCAGGTGGCCTTGGATCTGAGGCCGGGTGTCAACAGTAGGGGTTATACCACTGGAGCGAAATCGTAAGACCAAGATTTTGGTGCCTATGTCATGTAGGTTTTTTCTTTTTTATGTGCCCGAGTGCTGACCAGCAAGCCAGGCGTCAGCCAGGGTGACCAGAGGACTGAGCGCATCTGCTCTGCCCTGGGCTGAGAGCCTCTCCCTGTCAGGGGTCCTCTTGCCCACAGCCAGGGGCAAGATTGCCCACAGCCAGGGGCTTTTTTATAGGCAAGTAAGAAAATATCTGTGTCTCCTTCAACATTTCCTCAGAGGCTGTTCTACCTGATGGAGAGTCTGGGGTCAGAACAGGATTTTCTGACCCTGTGCCTCCGTCTCTCCAAGGATAACAAAGAAAGAAGGTCCCAGTAACGTGAAATCACCTACCCGTGCACACAGGGACTCTGGCTCAGCCACAGAGGAGGGGACCAGTGACACCCGCCACAGGTGGGTGGGCCAGGAAGCACTGGCGAGGGGCCCGTCACAAACCACCTGACCCCCAGCGTCTCACTTGAACAGGGTCCGCAGGTTCACCACCCTGCAGACGCGCTCGGCGATGTCCCAGGCGATGCGCTCCATGAGGGGGATCATCCGCTCGTCTTTGTTGTAGTGGCGGGAGATGATCCACACCATCCTCAGCGCGCTCAGCATGGACGGGATGGTCTCCAGCACGACGGGAAAGCCGGACCCGTGCGCCAGGCTCTGAGTCGGGGACGGCAGGAGGGAGGGCAGAGGGGCAGCCTGAGCCTCGGGGCAGGCGCCATGGGGCCGGCATGCGCTCCACTCTCCCGTCCCTGCCAAAGGGCGCTTCCTGTGGGAGGCTGGGTCGCACCCACAGAAGTCTGAAAGTCTGCACGGAGGGTCGTGGTGACAGATACTCGCATACGGCAAGTAAAGCCATTTGCAGACGCATCCGGAAAGTGTGCACGCACCCGTGTCCCGTGCGTATGTGAGCAAAAGCGCCACCCAGTGCATTGGAGCTGCCACCCCACAGGTGCCTTTAGCCAGCATTTTGCAAGGTGTGTCCCGTGGCGAGAAGTGCAATGGGTGTGGAAGCCCTCAGAACTTACAAAACACGCTTATCGTGTCATGTTAGGGAGACATACATCACCGATACGGCATCAGTATTACCACCTAAGGGGCTGAAGGCACACTCACGCATACACACGCATGTGCAAATACCATGAGTAAAGTTGAAGTCAACTTAAAGAAAAGTGGGGCCAACCGCCAGAGCGCGCAGGAGTGAGGCCGTCCGGCTCATGCTCCCCACGCCACGTGCTCCGCAGGGAAGGAGACGCTGCCGTCACCACGTGGGCAGCAGGACTCTGCCATCTGGCCCTCAGGCCCTGGAACTGGACCCGGGGCTACACAGGCACGCACTATCGCTTGCACGCACACACAACAGGCACTATCACCCATACCACGTGCACAGCTACGCCGTGCCAGCTGGCGCCCCAACGCCACTGCTGACGAACAGGCGCGTTGCATGTGCCAGCCCGCACAAGCGCCCAGCAGCCGTGCAGCCTCCTCCCCCCACTCCTCACAAGGGAAACCGGCTGCAAGGCCGCACACACAGACCTGGGGCTCTGCGGCTGAGCTGGACCCTGGCACAGTGCTCTCCGCACACACAGCACCCTTGGCCACACAAACGGGGCTCTTACTGGACATGTTTGTGGGCTGGCAGCACCGTGCATGTGCCTGATCCAGCCCAAGAGGAAGAGAACCCCACGTGAAGTTACACCCCTGCACTGTTGGCAAATGTAAAATGGTGTAAAAAACAGGTGACCACAGACCCCAATTCTACCCCCAGGTAGGATTCAAACAGACTCTCTGTGCGCCTGGCCGCAGCGGCAGGGCGGTGTGGCCAACGGTGGTGGAGAAAAAGGGAGGTCCGCCCCACGATGGAACATGGCTGGGCCGCGGGGAGGAAAGAAGTTCTGACAAAGGCTACAACGTGGATGAGCCCTGGAGCACCGCACCTTGAAATGGCGCTCCACGGTGGAGAGAAAACGCACGTTGTCGGAGGCCTCCATGTGCAGCTTGAACAACTCGGTGAAGACTGGCTGCACGTTGGCCACGAGCATGGAGTCCGCCTCCTTGATCACATCCAGCACTTTTCTGACAATAGGAAGCTTCGTCTGCTCGTGCAGCGCACTGAGGGTCGCGTTCCTCTCCCTCCAGAATTCAATTTCGGCCAGAGGCCCGTTCCCCTGAGAGGTAACAGGAACAGAGAGCTGTCATCATCCCTGTGGGGCTGACACGCAGGGCCGTTTCTCCAGCATCCGCTCCTCCGTTCCCAACAGGGATGGACACTGGACCTCGGGCGGGCTAATCAGAGTGAGTCCCAGGACTTTGGTGGGAGTGCCAGACAAAGACATTTCATCTCCCCCAGATAATGAAGGAAACCAGCCTGAGGAGGATGGAACTGAGAGCCACAGGGAAACATAGCCAGTCTTGATCAAACTGTACCTGAAACCAGCCTGTCTCTGGACTTTCCAGTTACATGAGCTAACAGGTTCTTTTCCTTATTCAAGCCAGCTGAGCTGGGTTTCCTATTTTGGGGAGCCTGAGCACCCCAACTGGTCCACGGCATTCTCTATCAGCCCAGGAAGCAGCCTGGCACCACACTGACATCAGAGAGCCCATGAATGACATCTTGGGCATGTGTACTGCAAGCTTTTCAGGCGGGCACCAAGCAGTAAGAAGAGACACGCAGACTGTCTCAGGGGACACGCGGCGGTGGCAACAGCGTCTGCAAGTGCCGCCCAAGTCACCTGTGGCGTCTTTTTCAGCTGGCCCTCCAAGGCGGCGGACGTCTGTGTCAGCCAGCTGGCCACACTCTGCTCCAAGGCCTCAACGGTATCCGGGTCAGCTGCCAGGACGGACACCTCTCCCTCCACGCTGACGCTGGGCATTTCTAACTTGATCTCTCCTAGTGGAATAAAGGTGGTTGGTCACCCGCCAGTTTGGAAAAAATGATTACAGACAATAATGTCCCTGTTAATCCGCTGGCTCCTCCTTCCACACATCAGCACGATGTAGTCTTGACACATCCACTGCCTAACCTGTCTACATGTCAATCTCATTCATTAGAATGAAACAAAAACATCATAGAGAATTTGCCCTGGCTTGTGGCTCAGTGGATAAGGCGCCAGCCTGCAAACCCAAAGGTCGCTGGTTCGATTCCCAGCCAGGGCACATAACCAGGTTGCAAGCCAGGTGTCCAGCTGGGTCCCAGGCTGGAGGCAGGTGAAAGGCAACATTGATGTCTCTACCCCTCTCTGCCTCTTTCCCTTCCCCTCTCTCTAAAAATAATAAATAAAATCTTTTTTAAAAATTAAAAATAAATAAAATATGATAGCTAAGCTCACTGGCCATCTGAATAAAGAACCTGTAAAGATTTTTTAAAAATGTGATGATATGAGAAATTCAATCAAAAGTTAGGAAGATACAAGTTGAGAAACTCTTTAGTGGAATACAAGGACAAAGAGGTGGGAAATACAAGAAAAAAACGAAACGGAATTAACAGCATCCTTTCCACAGGAATGTTAGCGAGGGAACAGAGAAACAGTGATGCAAACACCACGAAAACTGCTGGGACGGAAAGGTGCGACCCCAGCCTGAGACACTCACCGGGTGCTCAGTGAATGAGCCACAGAGAGGCCATCCTGACACTGCAGAGCAGCAGGGACAAAGAAACGATCCTACACACTGACATAAAGTGGGGTGGAAAAAAAACCAAAAGTGCATCCAATTTCTCATCTGGACCACTGAATGCAAGAAACAAATGAAGAAAACAGTATTCAAAAATTCTACATCAAAATTATTTTCACATTAGACTTGTGTGCCCAGACAAGTTATTAACTAACTATGGAGATAGAACAGCATCATTTTCAGATATACAAGTCCAAATAAAATTATTTCCCGGCCCTGGCTGGTGGTACAGTGGATAAGGCACCAGCCTGCGAACCCAAAGGTCGCTGGTTCGATTCCCCAGCCTGGGCACATAACCAGGTTGCAGGTCAGGTCTCCAGTCAGATCTGTGGCTGGAGGCAGGTGAAAGGTAACCATACATTGATTCTTCTCTCCCTCTCTGCCTCTTTCCCTTCCCCTCTCTCCGGAAATAATAAAAAAAATCTTTAAAAAAAAAAATTATTTCCCGTGTGCATTTTCCTGAAAGTTGCACAAGGACACCCCCCGCACCAGCAGGAGTGAACCCCGCGAGGGACAGGCGGGCGTGCACGGGGGTGAGAGCCACGTCTCTTGCCCAGAGCACCAGGCCGCACGAGGAACCTGGGACCCCGGCTTTTGGAGGGGCTTTTGTAAAAACAAAAGGCTGTTCAAGATCTTCTTATGTTTTAAGGGGAAAATGGCAATGTGGAGAGCAGGAGGAGGGAGGGAAACTGCACAAGGAAGGAAGGGCTATCAGAGTGTCCTGCTCTGCGGTACACAACGACCCACGTTCATCACAACGTAACAACACTAACAACACGGTTGACTCGCCAGGGAAGGGCAGGAACGTAACCAGGAAGGGCAAAATCCACATCATTGTGCCAGGACATAGCACTCCACTTTCAACGTCAGAATCAAGACACGTAAAGTCACGTGTAGATTACAAGAAACAATGCTCACGCTTCTATTTTATAGCAGCACAGGAGGCAGAGGACAGGGTCACGCAGACACACAGGACCATGCAGGAGAGCGAAGGAGACAGGCCCCAGGGGAAACTGCACTTGTGGGGAAAGCAACACCCTGAAACGGACTCCCAAAACCCACCCCCGCAGCCGTATCTGTCGTGTTTCCAACAGAGAAAATGCCTGTGGAGTGGAGTGTTCCCAACTTGACTGAAGAGAAACGGGGTTTCTTTGCCTAGAAGAGCAGGGCCACCTGGACCCTAACAGCCCCTGATGATCGACACCCGGATGCCTCCCAGCTCTGACGCTCGTGCCACCAAGAAGCAACTCTGCTCCTTGCAAGCCAGCCTTCCGACCTTCCCATCCCCACACACAGCACCCTCCCAGCCAGTGGGGCGCAGAGCAGCTCCCCACAACAGACAGTCCTCACGTCTGGGGCCCCAGGACGTGGACAGTGCAGAGATAACTCAGCCCCAGGGCCCCTCTTGTTCATGAAAACCCCACACCCTCCAACCTCCCCCCTGTGGTCAGGCTCTCCCTGCCTGAGATGCACTTTCTCCCCAACTCCACCTCCTAAAGCCTTGCTCCCCTTTCAGATGAGCTCTAACACCACTTCCTGCAAAGTCTCCTTTGATTTCCTGCCGCTTCTCCAACATGGTTGCCCTCTTCCAAACTCTTTAGGCCCTTTTCTCTCTCTCAGGCTCCTTCTTCTGCCACAGTTCCTCAGGCACTGGGTTATAAGATCCCTGAAGACAAGCCTCTGTCACCCCCTCTTTCTCTAACAATGACCATTTCGATGTCTTTTACATCGTGAGCAGCTAAACAAGAATAATCATGACTTAGAACAAAAGACTTCCTGGACAGTTAGTTACTTTGCTCCTGAAAGTAAATCCATCCTGCTGAACGACAGCAGAGGAACATGAATGCTCACCTTCAAGCTGCTGCATTGTTCTCTGTATACTATTTGCAAATTTCTGGATGTTCATTAGAAATTCATCGCGTATCAGCTGAGTGCCGTGATACTCCACGGCCTCCCCCGGCAAGACAGGTAGGTCCAGGTCCCGCTCATGGGGGTCAGAGGCTTCTCCAGGTGGGAGTCCCATGCTTGCCTCCTTATGCTGATTGAAAGACAGAGCTGGCAAGAAAACCTGAAATGCCACGTTTTTCAAACAAGTTGTCTCGCAACGTCGCATGCACTGCCTCACGTTCTTTTTAATTGTTATTAATTACATTTATCTTACTTTTCCCACTCTGCTCTCTCCCCCCCCCCCCCAGGTCAATCGCCTCATGTTCTTACATTGCCCCGGCTTTGTGCATCGACAACGGATGTACAACTATAAGGCCAGAGCCCACCCGGTGTCCCCAGCACAGAGCGGCTGACTGCACAACCGGGGACGAAATGGGTCAGAGGTCTTAATCTCAAGAACACTGAGATTCCGCCTTTGTCTGTACTCACATGGCATATAATATCTTTCAGCAAATGAAGCATATTTGCATTTATAACCCCATACTCCAGCGTTTCAGGCATAATTTCCATAGCTTCCTTCATGTCGCTGGCCTCAGAGATTGCCTCTACAGGGAACAGATTCAGAGGGGGAGATGCACAGGGAAGTGGCAAGCAGTTACCGTTCCCAGATACACTGGAACATTCCAGCCATGCACTCAGAACACCTGCTCATTTCCAGTCAAACGCATGCCCTGGTCAATGAGAAACTGAGGCACACTGATTCACAGTGGTTCAGGATGGCACAGCAGCGCCTGAGAACTGCCCAGTGAGCTGATCTGGTGGAATGTCAAAAGCTGGGCAAGAACAGAAACAACTGGGGTTTCCTAAAAACATCTGCAGTCCTGGCTGGTATGGTCAGTAGATTAAGCACTGACCTACGAAAAGAAAGGCCTTTGGTTTGATTCCCCATCAGGGCACATACTTGGGTCCCTGACTGGGGGTGTGAGAGGCAACCACACATTGTTTATTTCCCTCTCTGTCTCCCTCCCTCCCGCTCTCATGTGTTGTAAACCCCAGAGTCACACAGGAGGGCACTGGGTTGAGACCTGCTGCCCGGGCCAGCACTGGAACGGGGTGGCATGCTCAGAAGGCAGCAAGAAGCCACCCAATGCCAAGTGTCTGCATGTCCCTTTCTTCCTGCTTGTTCCCACCCACTGGGGAGGAAAATGATAGAAGCTCAGTGCTTAGCTGTGAGGTCCTCATCCAAAGCGCCATCCAAATTCAGGAAAAGGAAAAAAAATGTAAGAGCTGTCCTAAAGTTTAGGGTGAGCCCTAGCCCTGGCTGGTGGCTCAGTGGATCGGCATTGGCCTGCAAACCCAAAGGTTGCTGATTCGATTTCCAGCCAGGGCACATAACCAGGTTGCAAACCAGATGTCCAGTCAGGTCTGTGGCTGGAGGCAGGTGAAACGCAACCACACATTGATGTCTCTCTCCCTCTCTCCCTTCCCCTCTTTCTAAAAAAAATGAAAGAAAATCTTTAATAAATAAATAAATAAATCACCAACAAAAAGAAATGTGAAAACTATAGTTCTAAACAGATCCAGATCGCCATAGGGGCACCTGTTTGCAGCGAGGTGGAAACAGGAAGGCAGAGGGTCACCTCGTCCCACCCACTCAGTTGGGGGGACATGCTCCTTGGGTGACTCCTCTCTCCCCCTTGGCACATGTCCTTGAATGACCTTGAAAGCATTACAGGCATTGATTTAGGCGTTACAAAAAAAGTGTTGAATAGGTCGTTCAATTTGCAAATATGAAATCCGTGCAAAATGAGGACTACACTAATAAAAAGTCACATTCTTGAGAAAGTGCAAAATCAGAGACACCCACACACACACAGGCATGTGCATGCACACCCACGTCATGTGCACATGACCTACCTTGCGTGTTTCTCAGGAAAAACACCACATTCTGGTCCAGAAACTCCTCGGGAACAGGCGTGCACAGCACGTGGAGATACGTCCTTTCCACAAGCTGTTTAATGATGTTCTGGAACATGAAGGAAACGGTCACACTGAGATTGTACACTCACCCAAGTGCCTGCTTGTGCATCAAGTGCATCAAGCCATCCACATGTTGCGTGTTCCAATTTGCCGTGTTCTGATGGTGCCTCCCTACAATGCCAACACAGCTGCACCGCAGGCCCCAGCTGGTCACCCAGGAGGTAAACGCACCCAGGCTGGCCTGTGAACTTCCTCATGCAGCTACGTTTCAATAAGCCGACCTGACGAAGTTTTCCAAGGCTTCACACTGCAGCAAACCAGACTTGGCCTCAGTTTGGGGGTGGGCACGTGCACGGGGCAGCTGAGTATGACCTCCTGCAGCAGTCAGGCTGCCTGCTTCCACTCCAGTGTCAGGCGCCGACACTGATAGCCGCATGGCACAGTGTCAGCTCTGCAGGCCTGAGCTGTCCAAACCCTGCACCTTCCAAAGCTTCCTCTGGCCCTTCACCAGCCCCTAGCAATGAGCTCTGAGCTTCTGGAATACCTGCCTGACTTGAGTGTCTTTGCACACCTGGGGACCTGAGTCCCTGGGCAGCAGACTTCACGCTGACGAAGGGATTTACGGTGACTCCCTCTTTTGGTCTGCCTGGTGCCCTGAGCCACTCTAGAGAAAACTGACCTCTGAGGGGGGCTGGGGACCAAATAACAGAGGTCAAATGTGTGGGCACTTCCACCTATGTGACTGATCACCAACAAAAAACATGAACATCCAGGCTCAGGTGAGCTTCCACCTGGCAACACTGTACACACATGGTCACACGCAGCTGATGGGAGAACCAGCACTGTCCAACTCTCACCCCAGGACGCCCCTGCCTGCGTCCTGCTGCACCAGCTCCGCCTGCCTTTCTCTTGTTGATTCCAATCTGCATCCTTCTGCTAGAAATAAACTATAACCATGAGTACAAAACTCTTCCAGGTTCTGGGAGTCATCACAGTGAACCCTTTGCTCTGAGAATGGTCCTGGGGCCTCCCGACATGGTAGTCTGTCACTTCCATTCCAATATGGTATGTTCCTTGTATGAACCGTGTCAGTCACGCTGACTCATCAGCAGACACAGAAATTCCCACCACCTCAAAGGAGAAGAGCGCCATGCTTACCTTGGCAGGCAAGTTTTCTAAATTCTCTTTGTCCATTTCTCCGTCCCCCACACCACTTAAACGCTGGTACACAGAACTGCTTCTCAACAGCACATTCTTCACTGCAAAACAGGGTTCAATGAGCAAGACAAACTCATCAGAAATGGGGGTCCCTCCCACCAAGACCAGACATGCATTTTGAACACATACTTCATTCAACAGGCATGGCACCCAAACGCTGTGCTTCATCTACAAACAGACCCTATTGTAGCCTTGATGTACGTTGTAACTGGGAGGTTTGTCCTGCACTGTTGGTGGGTCCTCAACTCAGAAATTCAACACGTGTGTCTTCTACTACAGTGTCCACTGAGTGGCTCCCCAGAGTTTCACTTAATAAGGAGTTTTTATCATAATGAGGAGAATCACAGCTAACATGTTAACATTTACTCCTTTTTCACTGTGAAACTCAAAATTTGTGGAGGGAAGAAGAGAAAATAAAAACGATCATGTTTCGTTCTTTTCCTTCTGCATGCCAGTGAAGATCCTGGGGTCGCCATGGGCTGCCACCCCGTCCAGTGTTACCGGTATCGTAAGAACAAGATGTATCCAAAGTCTCCCTTCTGCAGAGGCGTCCCTGATGCCAAGACCCACATCTTTGACGTAAGGTGGAAGAAGGCCAATGTGGACGAGTGCCCACTCCGGCCACACGGTGTGAGATGAATGTGTGTAGCTCCCACCGAAGCCATGGAGGCTGCCTGTACTTGTTCCAGCAAGTACACGGTGAAACTGTGCAGTGGCAAAGGTGGCTTACACATCCGAGCGTGGCTTCACCCCTTCCATGTCATCCGTATCAACAGGACGTTGTCCTGTGCTGGGGCTGACAGGCTCCAGGCAGGTATGCAGGGTGCCTTTGGAAAACCCCAGGGCACAGTGGCCAGGGCCCACACTGGCCAGGTCATCACGTCCATCCCCACCAAGCTGCAGAACAAGGACCCTGTGACTGAGGCCCTGTGCAGAGCCACGTTCATGTTCCCTGGCCGCCAGGAGATCCACATCTCCGAGACGTGGGGCTTTCCTAAGTTTACTGCTGATGAATTTGATGACATGGTGGCTGAAAAGTGGCTCATCCCAAACGGCTGTGGAGTCAAATACATGCCTCATCGTTGTCCCCTGGAAAAGTGGCAGGCTTTGCACTCATGAATTTCTGCTTCTATCTTATCAACCGCCAATAAATCCTACTTCAAATCCCCCCCCAAAAAATGATGTCTCTCTTAAGACACTATTATCGGAAAAAATGATCATGCCTCTCTCAAGACAGTTACTGGTGCACATCCAGAGACTCTGCAGGGCACCGGGTACAACCTGAGTCTCGGACAAGTCCAGTAAGCACAGAGAAGGGACACCTCCCCTGCATAGCTCAGCTCTCCCTTTGAAAAGCTCCATGCAGTTACAGTGGCTGTGGAATCAGGTCAGTGTGTGGGGTGTGAATCCCCCTCCCAGTGTTCTGCTTTTCTCATCCACTGACCAGACTGCAGCACCAGGCGGCACCATGCCTCAGCGCTGGCAGAAGGAAGCGCCACAGCCGCAGCCTCACCATTATCAGAACACAGGTCGCAGCGTGCAGTCAAAACGCACCTGAGTGTCTCTGTCACTGAGCTGTACGCACAAAAGTGGTTAAGATGGTACACTTTTCCAAGATAAAAAAGTGCACTTAAATGTTGACCTGTACTAATGCCGTTCTGTGTTGTTGGAGAAGACTTTCCTGGCCTTTCTCCCCACGCAGCTGCCTCCCTCCCAAGCCTTTCCTGTTCACAGGTTCACAGGAGACCCTCAGCTACTATGTCTCAACAAAAGCCAACTTAGACTGTACAGCCTTTATTTCTCAACATGTAGACCACAGTCTTTACCAGGGAGATTATATTTTGGTCAAAATTAAATTCTAAACCCTGGCTGGTGGCTCAGTGGATAAAGTGCAGGCCTACAAACCCCAAAGGTCGCTGGTTCGATTCCCCAGCCAGGGCACATAACCAGGTTGCAAGCCAGGTCTCCAGCCAGGTCTGTAGCTGGAGGCAGGTGAAGGGCAACCAGCCATACATAGACGTCTCTCTCCTTTCCCTCTCTCCCTCCCTTCCCTTCTCTGTAAAAATAATTAATTAAAAAAAAGCTTTTAAAATAAAATTAAAAGAAAAAGTATGCTTTGCTCCTATCATATAGAACAATTGGCATTAACAACAACTCTCTGGAGGCGGGGGTGTTTCCTACACCTGCAAGAGACACGGCAGGGGGTTCTGGTGGCTGCAGCGGGAAGGAGCCATAGGACCAGGCGCGATGGGTCCACAAGCCAAGGGCTGGCGGCCGCCCCGAGCCGCTGGGAGAGCGAAGGCAGGGCCGGGAGCCTTCCCTGCGTGCCCGGGCGCTGACGGCTCCGTCCCGGACCAAGGCCTCCGGGGCCTGGCGAAGGCGGTCCAGCCGCTGGGCGCCCACCCGCGGCCCCGGAAACCGGCCCCGGGCAGATCAACCCCCAGCGTCTCCCTCCGTGCGCCCCCGGGCCTCTGCCCTAAGGGAGACCAGCGGAACCGGTTCCGCGCCCGCGAGGCCTCCTCACTGCCGCCCGCCGAGTGCGTCCTCAGGCCGCACCTGACGTTTTATCCACGGACCCGACTTTCTGAGATGCCGTCTCTTCTTCCTCGTCTCCCTGCTCCGACGCGGCTGGAACGTCGCCGTCTTCGCAGCCAGGGACATGCAAAGAAAAAACAAACCGTAACTGTCTCCCTGCGTGACACGCCTGGGTCACGGCTCCCCTCGCTGAAGAGGGACCAGATGCGAAGGGCGAGCCCGCGTATTAGTCGGAGCGGAAGTGACCCCGGTTGACCCGGAAGTTGGGGGCAGTAAACGGTCCCTCCCACCCCCTGCCCTTGGAGTGTAAGGTTCCGCCCACAGTCGCGCCTTGGAGTGTAAGGTTCCGCCCACAGTCGCGCCGCGGAAGGCACTTTCAAGGGTGCGGCTTGAGAGCACCGTGGGGTTGGGGCCATCCAGACGGTGACCGTCACTGAGCCCGGCGGAGGCCTCTCTTTAGACTCAGGTCCTGGTGGACGGGCAGGCGGAGATGACCTCATGTGCGAGGCCCAGAACAAGTGTTGGGTGGAAGCCGCCTCGCTTAGTAAACCTGTCACCTATCCATCTGCCTCTGCGCCCGTCTTCCTGGCCCCGCACGTACACGGGGACCAGACAGAAATCGTCGCATGGCCGAGAGAGCGCTAATTGACTGGAAGGGAAGACTTGTGCCAACGCCCCCGGGGATGAAGGACATAAGCATGATCGCACAGTGAATCAGCCCAGAGGAAACATAAGTGAGCATAAGTGAGCATAAAAAGAGATGCCCGGCTCCACTCATGCCTACGGTGTCAATTTGAATAAGGAAGTGCATCCGCCTTTCAACGATGGGAGAAAATCGACGGATGGACAACATCGAGGGTGGCGAGGTCCCGGGCAGATGGCCCCCGCAGGGGTGGGCTGAGGGGGCCTTTCTGCAGAGCAGGTTGGCAGGACGCACTGCTTCCAAAGCAGATTCCACATTTACACATCTTTCCCGCAGAAACACAGAAAGTGTACATGATGCCCTTATTTATGACTTTAGGGATTTCCTGTGCATCTATGTTACTATGCACGTATCACTATATATAGAGAGAAGGAGACAGAGAACTAGATCGATCTGGAAAACATTTGGTAGGATACACACCAAACTAACGGCAGAGGTTGCCTATAGGATCCGTGCATTCATTGGTGGATCCCTGCACGTGACCCGACTGGAGGGACCCCACAGCCCCCATGAGCTACCTGGCCAGGGCCAAGTCCTTGAAATTGTTTGTATCTCGCGTGGGCATTACTGTACGACTGCGAGTCTGTTCGGAGATGGGAAGGACCGCTGTCCGCACCTCTGCAGCCCCTGCCACTGTCAAGGAGGGAGGAGGAAGGTCGCCCCCAGCACCCGCATCTAACTGTGGCCTGTCGCTGGGCAGCGGCTCCTACCCCGGAATCGTCACTGCCTGTGTGACCTGCGTGGTCACAGCTTGCTCGTCTGTAAAAGGGGGTGGCCATACCCCCACCTGAGGGCATTAATGCGCTGATCTAAGCGTTTGGAGCTGCACTGGTTGGGTCAGCACTAATGCGCGTGTGCTGACTAGTGTTTCCAGGCTGCCTTTCCAAGCCGGCTGGGAGGGCCAGCGGCTCCTCGCCCTGCGGGGTGGGCGGCATAACCGTCCGCAACCTGCGCGAGGCCGGGCCGGGAGGCCCCGGCAGGAGAGGCGGCGGCGGGCTCACCGGTCTCCACCTCCACTTCCTCGGGCACCACGGTGCGGTAGAAGAAGAGCGTGGCGGCGGCCTCCTCGCTGCTGGCCTGGTTGAGGAAGTGCAGGATGAGGTCCTCGGCCTCGCCGTCGTCGCGGGTCATCAGCTCCTCGAAGAGCTGGGGGTCTGTGAGGCCAAAGGCCGTGTACACGCGGTCGCGCATCCACAACACCCGCAGGTCGTCCATGGCGCCGAGCAGGGTTGTGCGCAGGCAGCCCAGGGACTGCAGGCAGGCGTCCTTGGCAACAGCGCCCCTAACAACGGGCGCCCGGGCAACGGCCGCCGCAGGCGCGGGCCGAGCAAGGTCTGGACACCCTGCCTGGCGCCCACGCGCTGGTAGATGCTGGCGAGAGGGTGAGCGCGAGCCTGGGGCAGGGCCAGGGCCCTGAAGCCTGCGTGCCGTGGGGCAAGGGGTCCTGACCCCCGACCTTCCTCCAAGCCCAGCTGCTGGGCCGCACACAAGCCGCTCGGGGCTGCAGCCGCTCTCGGACCACTGCGACCAAGGACGCTCCTGCACTGCGGCCCCCCGGTGCTCCAGGGCACTTGTCCCACGCCAGCGTCCCGCCCATTTTACTGAAAGGAAGCTGAGGCCAGAGAGGTGACAGACAAGGTCACCGTATCTCAGCGGAAGCAAAGCCGGAGCCCAGGGGGTGGGGCTGGCGGAGGACTTGTCCGAGTCCCCAACTATCATGGATTCACGGATGTGGGAAAAACAAATACTTTGGGAAAAGGTCCAAGAACCAACAGATTCCTTAGGGTTCAGGACAACAGATGGGGCCTCGTGTTTTGGCTTCCTAGCCAAGTCAGGGCAGAACAAAGCGAAACACTCACGTTTTTAAAAAATATATATTTATTGTTCATTAGTAAAAAGAAGTTCAATACTGATAGGAAAATGCAAATTCGTCCTTTTGTGCATTTGGGAAGCTTGGACTGGCTGTTCCCCTCACAGAGACTTGAGCCCCTAGATTTCCGTTTCCTTCTGAGAAATAAGCGGCCATTTCTATTTCTTAACATTTTAAAACAAAGCTAAGTATCAATGGCCTGTCTGGTGGAAAACTTGCTCGAACTGCCTTCCTTATTTTCATTAGTTGGAATTAAGATTTCTCTGTAATCTTGCTGGAGGTATATCAGGTGACGTGCAAGCAAACCTGGGTTGAAATTTTAACGAAGAAATTTATTTTTTTTAGATGAACACTACAGAGCAGTTGCTGAAGTTATGTTTTTTCCCAAAATGAACAAGGTCCTAAAATGTGCGTTAAGAGCTACCTATGCTATATTTATAACTTACTAAACTATTACAAATTGAAAAAACTGAGACCAGAATGTAGTTTTAAAATACCCATTCCAGAAATGAGAGACAGGCATCCAGTGAAAGGTGAGTCTTCTCAAAGCCGCACTGGCCGGAAGGGAAAGCCCACCGGCCTCACTGTGGCCCAGCCAGAACCCCTCTGGACCTCTTGGCAGACACGATGACCTGCCACATGGCTGACCCGCACCCTTGCAGGATGAAATCACATTCTACTTCACTGAAGAAATCCCTTGGGTTTTTATTTCAGGATTCATGAACATAGAATGAAAACTGCAGAATGTGGCCATCATGACATTTCTCTTTAGGAAAGGAAACATATTGAGCATCATCTAGACAACTGACCATCTGTCATCCTGCTATCTGCTATCAAGAGGACCAAGGCTGTCTTTAATACTTACACATAATAGTTCCACCAAAGACTTAAAAGCAAAACAAAGCCACTGCTCTGGTAATGTGACACCAGAACCAATAGTGCTGTAAAGAAAGAAAACTCTCCACAGGCTCCTAAAAGACACCATCAAACTCTATTTCTAGAGAGTTCTGTTAGACTATTAATTTTTTATACAATTACATTCTACAGTTTCAATGGGAAAAATGACCCTTTACTCTTAAGTTCTATCCCCTGATTGGAGGTGTTAATTAGAATTTAAAAGTGACCTGTGACAATTAGCAGTGGGAGCAAAAAAGAATTCCGGATAACACTGTACATGTCATGTTTACTCATCAGATAATAGTGCCGGAAACCCTGACCTTCCTAGGGATAAACTAGCTACCATTTTATTACAGCAGCCCCTGGGAGTGAAGTACTAAGAACTGCTGACCTGTGAGGGGTAAGTGTGAAACCTGGACGGCATTGTTCAGGTTTTGTGCTCACCCCCAGAAGTGTCCAACTTTCTGGGGAAACTTTGAGAGCAGAATAGCTTTTGAGAGTTTCACCAGCATCTTGCTCTGTTTGCTATTTTAGAACCAGGGACACAGCCCACCCAGTGATTCCAGACCGGCTCACGGAGGATCAGTGTAAGGTCTTTACAACATGTAACGGGGTTCACGTTAGAGTCACAGTGAGGTCATGCTGTTCGGTTCACACCCTCCGCAAACAGGCCGTGAAGCCCCGCGGCTGCTGCTGCGGTTTGGGGCCAGCGTGACCTGCTCTAGTGAGCAAAAGCCCCGCTCTCCCCGAGCCGGGGCGAAGAGGGCAACAAGGGAGCCTCAGTGCGTGTGGCGGAAAATGTGAGAAAAATACTGCAGATATCTTTTTTAACATAATTATCTAAAACCAGTTACAGTAAAATATGAAAAATGAACATGATTTACAAGAAGAGAGAACATATCAAAATGTTCAACAGGACCAACTGACATTCATTCAAAGTTAAATGTCAAGGAAGATGAATTTACAGACAACAAATTAACGGCTAAGAATTTCTTTTCAACTGATCTAAATAGTGTTTAAAGTTTAAATGAACTCTAAACGCTTCAATCGGACGTTTATTTAGAATTAAGTCTGAAAGTGAAAAATTGTCAATGTACTGTTCTCAAGGGTAGGTTCGATCTCTCCATGGTAGAATGTCTTCATTTCTATTTTGTTATAAAAATACACAAAAGGTTACTTTTTGCTTTTCCGTCACTCATCATAAACCCCTGGTTCCGGGTCATCAGCCAAGCCTATATGGCTTCTTCTGCAGTCACACTGCACCATGAGGCTCAGCATCCAGTTTCCTTCCAAACTCAGTTACCATGATTGGCATTATGTAACGAAAACAGGGTGGGAGGTCTTCAAAAATATATACAAATAGGATAGCCATTTGCAGTAGGTCCTATTATCCCATTTCCCCAAGTATTAAAATGAGACAAAATAGTAAAAACCACCTCCTACTTGTAATTCTAGATAGCATACAGTAAAAAATGTCCACCTACTTTCAGTCAGGTAGAATAATGCATCTTGATTATCCATCATGAAAATTTTTTTAAAAACTATACTTCAGCTGTTGGAAAATATTATCTGGCCTCAGGTGACAGAACAACTCTTTGCTTCTCCTCTTTAATAAGCTGAAAAGACATTAAGTATCTAAGACCATTTTCAATTAGCCATTTGAAATGGGCTTCTCTCCCCCAAGTCTCTATTTTAAAAAATAACTTTAACATAACTTTTGGCATTAACTTATATTTCCTCATTATAAAAACTGAAATAAACTTATGTATCTAAAATTGATAAACGTTACAAAATATTTAACATGAGGAAGAGGTATATCTTACAGAATTATTTGGCTCTATCATAAGGCAATCAATGAAGACAGAATGTTCCCTGTCGTACACTTGACCGAGTGAATCTGGACAACATGATCGCTCCGTCCGCCAGTGAGCCCACTGGGCACAGCCGTCTGCTCAGTCCCCGTCCTCACTGAGCTGCCACACAAGTCGTCTGAATGAGAAAGGGACAAACTTGGTGCCGGCACCAACGTAGAATTTGTTCTGGAATTCTACCCTAAAAGAAAAGAAAATTCCATGTATTAAAGAAAGGTTGCAAACAACATTTCCCACATTTCTAAAAGCAACTTTCATTAAGCTAAAAACAAAAAGTTCCTGGGCTGAAGTTGCTTCATTCCGTACATGCTCTTGGCAGAAATGCTTGTACTTGACATAAATCTACACGCAAACCCGCCCTGTTGGCCTTCTCGGCATGTGAGAGCAATGCTGACGCGCCACGCCACCTCACGATGCACCAGTCAAGAGCCCCTCTCGCCACCCTGATAACTGGACACACACTGGAGACCATTAAGAAATATGTAGAAGTATTTTACAAGATGAAGCAAACTGTCAGGCCCAATGTGAACTCAAAGCATGAAATACACATAATTATTTGGCAAGCGTAAACTGGCATTTCCTTGTCGGTGAAACAAAACACAATTATAACCCGGGAGACCTGAACACAGAGCCCAACGTGAGGAAGAACTGGCTGAAGGTACGCGCTAGGTTTCTGTGTGGATTTTCTATGCGCACATTTTCGGGGAGGGGTTAGGTCTTTTAAAATAATAGTTCCGGCCCTAACTGGTATGGTTCAGTGGACTGAGCACTGGCCTAAGAACCAAAGGCTCACTGGTTTTGGGTTTTTCTTTAAGCCTTTTTTTTTTAAAGCTTGTATTTATTATTTTCAAAGAGAGGAGGAGGAAGAGAGGCAGAGGGGGAAACATCATTGTGTGATGATTTTTAACCTGCCTCCAGCCACGGACCTGGCTTGCAACCTGAGGGTCCCTGGTTTGATTCCCAGTCAGGGCACACGCCTGGGTTGCCGGCCAGACCCCCAGTTGGGGGCACGCGAAAGGCAACCACATGTCAATACTTCCCTCGCTCTTTCTTCCTCCTTTCTCCTCTTTCTAAAAATAAAATCGTTAAAAAGTTAAAAATAACAAGAAAAATAGAAAACAATAGTTCCAACGCCACGTGTCCAGCTCACCAATGGAGGCGAATGGCGTGCAGAAACGCGGAAAGCCCCTCCATGATCAGAAGGATGAAGACGGTGAAAGTGGCGAAGAGCGCCATGACCGGGAGCAGCAGCAGGCCCCCGTACGCCGTGTCCACGCGGAGGCCCACGCGCATCAGCATGGCCCACAGCACCTCCGACAACTCTGCAGAAAAACCGTGCGCGGTCAGCTGGCGCTACTGTGCGGGAGGCACTGCCATTAGCTGGGCACTGGGCCCCGACGATGCCAAACTGCTCCCTGTAAACCACCGCACCGCCCCGCCTGCACACAAGTAACCTGCCGCTCAGTGTGGAGGAATTCAGGGCCCGCCTCCCAGGGGGAGGTCCAGAGCCCAGCTGGGGTGGGAAGGCGCTGTCCCAGGGCAGTTCTGGCGGGAGGGAGGAAGCGGGGCATCTGCCCGGTGCCGGCTGTGACGTAAGTGACCGAGGGGGTCCCTGCGTCAGCACCGACCCTCACTGCGCTCCAGCCTCCTCCTCTGCAATGGCAACAGGAAGGTGTGCGCCCCCCGGCTC
The DNA here is from genome assembly GCA_004026585.1 of Noctilio leporinus. Taxonomy (NCBI): domain Eukaryota; kingdom Metazoa; phylum Chordata; class Mammalia; order Chiroptera; family Noctilionidae; genus Noctilio; species Noctilio leporinus. The sequence continues at coordinate 429,959 of PVIW01000325.1, read as the reverse complement.
CCAGCCTGGCCAGGCCCTACTGCACCTCCAGTGTCACCACTGTCTGCCTCTTGCCTGCACCCCCATCTCTGCCGGCCACCTCCCTCCCTCGGGCCCCCACCCTGTGCAATGCCCCCTGGGTTTACCGCTGGGCACAGGGAGACGAGCCAGCATACGCTGCTGTGCTTTCTGTGCGTGAGGGGGACAGGGCACAAGTCCCTGCAGACTCTGCCAGGAGCTCGTGACCGGTCGGTCACTCGCTGATCACGTGTTCACACAGGACCTGGCAGTGCAGCTGCACTTTGTGCCAGGGACGCAACCTGCCATGGGGCACGCATGTGACATAGCCGAGCACCATCAGCCTCAGGCGGAGAGGGGCAACCTGTCATCCAAACCACAGGCCAGCACGGTTTTAGGATTCGGTCCTACGTGGTGAGGCAGGACTGAACGAAGCATGGTTGTGACAAGAACATCAATGGTGACAGCAGCATCCAGGCCGCTGTCCCCATGCTTTCCCAGATTGCCAGGCCCTCTGGGCACCAGAGTTTTCCTAGCATCCCGAGCCCATCAGCCACCCCAGGGCTCTGCGTGGGATGGAGGGGTGGCCCAGCACCTTCCCACTGGATCTGAAAGATGGTGCAGGGCTTCCTTCGCGAAGTTACAACGTCCCCACAAGATTGCCACGGTCTGCGGGGGACACTTACGTGCGTGAGCCAGGCTGAGGGCCCAGAGCCGCAGGTATGACGCTGTGTTGGAGATACAGCCCAGACAGTACTCGATGGAGTGGATCACTTGGGTCATTAGGATTTCTCCAAAATTGAACTGCAGGAGAGACAACAGAGCACAGCAGTCAGCGTGTCACGTGCATACCTGTGACCTACAGGTCGGTGTCACCCTCAAAATGACCAGAGCACTGGCTTCCGGGGCAGTGCTGGGCCAAGGCCAAGGTGTGCGGAAAGGGAAATCGCAAGATGAGTCCCACTTGCCAGTCCTCCCACGTCCACGCCCCCATTCCTCGCAGGGAATCGCAGGGGCTGGACTAGACCTGTGGCACCACCAAGCTCTGAGCTGGCCTGACACTCCGGAGCGAATCTCAGCAGGCACAGAGCACGTGAGGGAACCTCCAAAGTTCCCAGCCGCAGGGCAGATGCAGCTCATGATGCGTAAGGGGAGCATTCTACACACAAGCCCAGCGAGGGAAGGGACATGGCCCCTGGCGTGGAGAGGCCGTGGGACACTGGGCACGACAGGGCTCATGCTCCTTCCAGTTCTGCTTTTTGTTTTCTACATCCCTAGAATCATGAAGCATCCCAAATGAAAAAAACAAGTATGTAATGATTACAAAGGTGACTATAGGAAATTTGGTTCAGCCTTTTTCCCCTAAAGGAAATGAAGCAGATGGATGGGTGGACAGTGCAGTGTTATTTTTTTTTTCTTTTTTTAAGATTTTATTATTTTTAGAGAGAGTGGAAAGGAAAGAGGCAGAGAGGGAGAGAGACATCCATGTATGGTTGCCTTTCACCTGCTTCCAGCTACAAACCTGGCTGGAGACCTGGCTTGCAACCTGGTTATGTGCCCTGGCTGGGAATCAAACCTGTGACCTTTGGGTTTGCAGGCCGGCGCCTTATCCACTGAGCCACCAGCCAGGGCAACAGTGCAGTGTTCTGTGTGCCCAACCTGCACCTCTTCACTGGGGGGACGCTTCTTCCCCATCTAACCCTGTACCCCCAGCCACAGTTGTTATAGGCTGACCTCTGCTGCCCCAAATCCAGATGTTAAAGCCCTAACTCCCAATGTGATTGTGTTTGGAGAACAGGGTTTTGAAGGAGTTAATTCAGGTTAAGTGAGGTCATGTGGCTGGGACCCCCATCAAGGGGCTGGGGCCCCCATCAAGGAAGAGACACCAGGGATGGCTGTGCCCAGAACGGCCACGTGAGGACACACGGAGAAAACAGCCATCGGCTCTCTGGGGAGAAATGCGCCGCAGAAGCCACCCCTGCCAGCACCTCGTCTTGGACTTCCAGTGCCAGGACTCTGGGACCGGTTCCCGCTGCTGAAGTGCCCTTAGCCGGCCAACCACAGCTTCCCCCAGTGTCACACGGCAGCCGAGAGCGGCGGGGAGTGCTTTTCTTTCTGACTAGATGACTAAAGAAAGTCGAGCACAGCCCTGGCTGGTGTGGCTCAGTGGATTGAACGCCGGCCTGTGAACTAAAGGGTCACCAGTTCAATTCCCAGTTGCGGCGCATGCCTGGGGTGCAGGCCAGGTTCCCGTTTGGGGGTGTGCAAGAGGCAGCCACGCGTTGATATTTCCCTCTCTCTAGAAATAAATAAAACCTTTTAAAAAATAAAGATCTTCAGTTAAGAAGAGAAAAGGACAATGCAGGTCACATGACTTATGAGAAGAAGCCCGGGGCCATGGTCCCAACACCACATAGCCACCGTGCTTGAAAACATGAAGCGAACTGGCCAAAAACCCGACCCCGGCTCCTTGGGTTGGGGTCCAGAAAACGCCCACCCTGTCCCGCCTCAGGGGAGGCCAGTGCGGGCCAGGGCTCTTCCTCAGACTGCAGGCAAGTTGCAGCCCAGACAGGAACCTCTGAAAGTCACCTTCACGACACCTGAAGGCATTTCCTGTATCCCAGCTTACGATGCTCACCCCGCAGACCTCATAAAGCTGACACAACAAATGTAAAACAAAACTCTGACGTTATGACGGCAACTGTAAGACCAAAGCAGGTTCAGAGAGCTGGGTAAGGGCTGCTTTACTCCTGTTTTATTTCCCGTGAGAAGATCTGCAGTCCCACCGGGTAACAGCACCCTGTCCTGCTCTGGGGCGGGAATCTGCCGCCTGTGCGCCCCGCCTACAGAGTGGGAGACGTGAACACGGCCAGCGCGGCCTCTGTGTCTGGATTTCGTGTTCCGGTTCCATGCTATGACTGCCCACTGGAACCCCCAGCCCACAGGTACTGGGCCCCACACAGCACAGCCACGAGTATTTTCGTTAGCAAGGGCCGGAACGGCATGACAAGCTGGAGACAGTACCAATCACCAGCGCTCACTGCACAAGGCCACCAGGAGAGGGGCTCAAGGATTTGCGACATCAGCACCGGAGCCACACTCATAAAGGGGGCTGCAGCAGGGCTCTGGGCGTCCGGTGCCATCTGCTCCCGCCCAGCCTCCCTGTGAACAAACCCCACCACGACCAGGTCCACCACAGCCCACGAGGTACGTGCACCGTTCTTCGGTCTGAAGGCACCTTCTTGGCCTGTGGCCAGGACACCTCTGCCCAACCGTAGGACACCCCCCGAGTCTTCGAGCGGCTCCTCAAAAGACTGTTACCATGGTCTCGGCTCCAGGAAAGCCCCATGTTGACCTCGTTTTTCACTAGGGGCTGGGACGTTACCTCCTCGCTTGTCACTTCCCTGCCCCCGTCTTCCGCGTGGCTACAGCCCTCTTCCACGTCTCGGCTTCCCAGGAAAGACACTTCCTCCTCGCTGTCCTTCCGCACAAGCGTGTAGCCACCCTGGTGATAAGCACAGAGGCACAGTCAGCGCCTCTGAAAGCAAAGGTGGTGACAAACCCAAGTCAGAGCCCCTTCGCTTCTGTTCGTGACCTCTGGTCTCGTCAGGAACACACAGTTCTGGAAAGGAACATGGGTGCTGCTTTCCCACTAGGACAACTATTGTTTAAAACATCACAAAGAATAAAAAAGATGTACAAAAAGGGGATGGATGTCATACAACAATAAAATTAAATTTAAAAAGCAAAAAAACCCCACGTTAAAGAGCACGTGTCTGCAGGGTGCAGAGCGCACAGCGGGGTGAGCAGGCGGGCGGCACGCGGCGCAGCCGCTGTGGGAACTGGGGCCGTCCCGCCAGGCGGTGAACAGGGACTCACCACGGACCCCACCACCCCACCCGTGGGTGCGGACCCTGGAGAACCGAAAACAGGACGCACGGAGACGTTTACACGCCTGTGTTCACAGCAACACTACTCACAAGAGTCCAGCAGTGGCAACAACCCCAGGGCCGCTGCCGGGTGAGCGGCCAAGAGCGTGCGGCCTGGCCCCACCGGGGCCCGAGAGGGGAGGCGCGGCCGCACCTGCCGCGGCCGGAAGGACATGACGCTGAGCGGGAGGGCCTCTCACAGGCAGGGGGTACTTGCTCGAGCACCCAGAGCTGCCAGACTCACACATTCGTAGACAGAAAGAGAAGGGCGGTCGTCGGGGAGGGGGTGGGAGTGAGTGTCTCAGGGACAGTTTCTGACCGGGAGGGTGGCAGTTCTGCCACTGAACCGTCCACTTGAAATGGTCGAGGAAGGAAATTCATGTGACGCATATTTCACCACAATTTCTTAAAAAAGAAGTGAGAAACTGGACACATAAGAAAACAGTCTAGTAAAGCATTTAATGCTGGGAGATAACCAAGTGGTAAAACTTAAAAGCACAATTTTCTATTTTTTCCACAGTTTCTAGAGTTAAACTATATTATTTATATTGAAAACCGTTTTTAAAGAAGAAACCCCGAGGGAAGCATCAGAAGTAAAGCGCTGACGGCACTGAGTCCGAGCCACCGGCAGGCGGGTGGGCCGCACCAGGGTCCGAGTCAGGGCAGCGCCGGCTCTCCCGCAGGAGGTGGGGCCCTTGCTGTCTTCACCAAACGGTCTGACTCTGCAGAGGCCGTGCGCCTGCGAACACGTGTCAAACTCATACTCACCCTGCTGACGCCCAGGTAGCTGCGGCCGTGGCGCAGCCACCACAGGAAGAGGGGCTTCCCCAGGAAGAGGACGGGCACGGCCAGCGCGGCGACGGCCAGCAGCAGCCTCTGGATGTGCTTCTGGGGGTGCGGAAGGGGGAGAGGTCAGCAACCATGCAAGCGCAGTGCACAGTGGCGCTGGGCACTTGGCTAAATCGTCGGAAATCAGGTCAAATGTCTGGTTATTCATCCTCAAGGAACGTAAGCAAATACCGTCGAACAGCACCAGTGGGCCTCTTGCCCACCCGCAGCTGACTGCAGGGCTGAGGGCTGGCGCTGACAAGAACTGCATCTTTTGTTTGTCTGCACCAGGAAGACGTTTGCAGGAAAAAGCTAAAGAGTCGAACTCCAGCTAATCGGTTTCTGAAAACACTGTCAATGGGAAAATACAAGTACAAGCTACACCATTTTACATCCTTGGTTCTGCGGACTGATGTGTACGAATGAAAAATGTGGAAACAGCATTCTAAACAAAACTAAAAACATTTCCTTGAAACCAAGGAGGTTTTGCAGCTCCTGGAAAATGAATGAGGAGCCGAGCGGGGGTTTGCTGACACAGCCACCGCAGCAGGGGCCAGGCAGGGCCGGGATGTGGGTTTCACACACATGGCCAAGCAGGGCACTGTCCCCTGCTCAGCCCCGACACACAAGGGTCCCCGGGGCCGCGTGCACGGCTCAGCCGCTGGGGACAGCATCTGCAGATGAGCCCTTGTCCCACACGACCGGCACCACTCGAAGTGCTGGCAGGAGGGAGGCCACAGGCAGAATCATGCCAGGGGCATGAGCGGTGGTGTCGGGCAGACCAGGCCGTGAGCCACCTGAATTCACGGCCTCCCCAAGGCTGAGGGGAGAGGCGGGAAAGCCCACAGCCGGGTGAGCTGAGCGTCAAGTCAGGCTTCGCGCTGCTCACAGCCCCGGGCACATGGACACAAACCCGAAGGTCCAAGGTCAAGGAGCTTTAACAACAAAAATGGCAGCAGGGCTCAGGGTTAGAGGGCTGCTGAGAGGCAGCAAGCATGCCTTGCACCGCCGGCCAGTGCCCCCGGCAAAGGGCACAGGGTCCAGAGCAGGCTAGCGTCCTCCTGGGAGGCCACTGGGAAACAGTGCCCTGGGCACCTGGTGGGCAAGAGAGTGCCACCCCTGTCCCCGGGAGGGCTGCTGTGAGTTTGGGCAGGGGAAGGTGACTCACCTGGCCCGAGTAAAGTCCACCTGTCTCACTTCCTGGGAACATAAACATGTTGATGAACTCAATCAGGATGCTGGGCGCCACTTGGGAGGTTTCTGCTGAATAAGCCAGCCACTTGTAGAAGATCATGAATATCAGGTACCCAAATATGCAGAGCATGAAGAGGAGTTCTGGGACGGACACCAAGTAAATACTGAACTTCTTCCTGAAATGCCTGGAAAAAAAATAACCTATGAACCTGCAGCCAAGACTGGACTGAGATAAAGAGTAAATCCTTCGAGAGGAGCCACCTTGCACCCCAGCCTTTGCCTGAGGACTCGGACTAGTGACTGAGGGACCCACAGGGAGGGACGGGAGGACACCAGCAGGTCCAGCTAGAGGAAGGGGCGGTGACCTTCTACGCTGACTACACCAGCTCTTGTGGACAGGCAGTTTCCTAATTCATAAAAACCGAATGAGAAGAATCAGACTTTGAAATGAAAGTGAGTACATACATGTTGCCCATCTCTGCCACGTGAACATAATGACCTCATTTCCGGCCCTCCCCCTGCTCAGCCCCGGGTACGCAGCACCGCCCGGCACACACCGCGTGCGCAGGAAGTACCGGCAGGTGAACGAGCCGACACGACTGCCAGACCACGGCAGCTGTCCAGCGGCGTCACGTCACACGCGACCCCCACCATCAGCTGCCTCTTCCCTACACAGCCCGCCGCCGAAAATACCACACAAGGTTCAGAAACGCTGCCTTTAAAACATCTGTACTTACAAGTGGTTAAATATTCCCAAAACGACTCCAAAGGTCATGTGAATAACTCCTAAAATCACAGACATCTTCATTTTGAAAGAGTTTAAGAAAGCCAGGCGATTTGTGGCCAAGTTCCAAATCTAAAGACAAAGCAAAACAAGAAAGCTTGCACGTCCAGGATAAACAGGTGACAGTGGACAAAGCTCCTGTCTGAAGTCAGGAGGCAGCTGTCAATTTAACATTCAGACTTTCTGCTTGATGCCTTCAATCTGAGAATCGCTACTCTCAGGCTATTACACAGCAATTCCACCTTCAACACAAAATTCCAGGACCGCCAAGGAGCCAGGGTCTGCACATGCGCCTAGAAGGGCCATCGAGGAGGAACGGGAGCAGACAAGCACCCGGGGCTCTGGGGACTGGAGTGTTCCCTTTGGGGGAGCAGGGGCCGGGGCTTAGGGGAGTCTGGGGTCTCTGGTCCTGGGCAGGGACTACAAGTATGAGTTACAAAATCACAGATACATTTGATACATTGCCTTTAAAAAAATAAAGATTTTATTTACTTATCTTTAGGGAGAGGGGAAGGGAGGAGTAAGACACAGAGAGAAACAAATAGGTTGCCTGTCACCTGCCCTCAACCAGGGACCTGACCCGCAACCCAGACATGTGTCCTGACTGGGAATTGAACCGGTGACCTTTTGGTTGGCAGGCTGTTATTCAATCCACTGAGCCACCCCAGTCAGGGCGCTACTATCTTCTAAGTATACTTTACAATGAAGTTTAACTGCAAATGAAAAAAGGACTCGAGGCCACTCTGCGTGGCTAGTGCAGTTCCGGCGAGGCCTGCCCACAGCGTGGGCTTCAGACACGTGGCTGTGAGCAGGGTGGAGAAAAAGCCACGTGGCTGCATGGGAACTACCGAAGTTCAATACACACAAGTGTGCAGCATGGAATTGCCTCTGAGTAGGAAGCTAACATTACAAATATATATATTTTTAATCTTTATTTACTTACTTTTAAGATTTTAATAATTATCATTAGAGAGAGGGGGAGGGAGAGAGGCAGAGAGGGAGAGAGACATCCATGTATGGTTGTCTTTTACCTGCCTCCAGCCACGGACCTGGCTGGAGACCTGGCTTGCAACCTGGTTATGCGCCCTGGCTGGGAATCGAACCAGCGACCTTTGGGCTCGCAGGCCAGGGCCGATCCACTGAGCCACCAGCCAGGACTCTGAAGTTAACATTTTAAAGTTGAATGCAGACCTATCCTTTGGGTAAAATGAGCAGGTAAGAACATCTGTGTGTTTATCTGTGTATCTTCAGATGGACACTGTGGAAGGACACACAATAACTAACAGCAGGTCTCAGGGTCAGAAGGCTGAGTCCATGAGGACAGTCCAGGAGGAGGCTTCTCCCAACATTAGACCCTTTGTACGCAGAAAGTCTCCTCACAGACCTGTTCTTAAACCATAAGGGTACAATGCCAGTTTTACAATTAAACTAAAGCATGTGTAGTAGCAGGTGGGTACCAGAAATATTTGGGGGACCATTTTATAAAGGAGATGAGTTTCCAGCCCCTGTGTCACACACCTAAAACCAATACAAAATAATATTGAATGTAAACAGTAACTGAAAAGTAAAATTAAGCCCTAACTGTGGCTCAATGCGAACCCAAAGGTCGCTGGTTCGATTCCCAGCCAGGGCACATAACCAGGTCTGTAGCTGGAGGCAGGTGACAGGCAACCATGCATTGATGTTTCTCTCCCTCTCTTCCTCCCTCCTTTCCTCTTTCTCTAAAAGTAATAACATCTTTTTTTTTTCATTAAAAATTAAAAAATTAAACTAAATTAAAAGACAAAGCCCATGAACCTTGGTGAACTGAGAAACCCCTGCTAGCCACGCCGGGGGGCCGCAGAGGGGGCGGAGGTGACAGGGGAAGCACGCACTCACGGGGTCGATGCCGAAAGGGTAGGGGCCTCGGAACACGCCCGGGACACTCGGGTCCAACTGCAAGAGCCTGTTCTGCTTGACCATGCTGTTACTGAAACGGAGAGCAAGGGAGAAAGAGGACGGAGTCCCCAACCACACTCCCACCCAACTTCCGTGTGGCTACGGGACCCCACATGGCTGCAGGACACGTACTTCCAAAGTGCCATCTTGCCGGGCTCCGCGGCCGCGTGGCTGGAGCTGTACATGGCGGACACGTTCCAGGCGGAGCGGAAGAGGCTGAGGGACTTGGAGAAGCAGTCGTTGTAGATGAGGCCCGTGTACACCGAGAAGAGCCCCATCAGCAGGAGCACGTAGCGGCCGTTGAAGAACATGCGCAGGATCTGTGGGCGGTGGCGCGTGCTGAGCAGGCAGCGGGGTGGAGCGGAGCTGCTCCGGACCCCCTCTCCTCTGCGCCCCTCGGGGCTCTCCCACAAGGCGAGGTCACCGTCCCACAGAGGGGACCCACCCTCACCTCTGGCAGCTCAGCCAGGCGGTCCCGCCAACGCAACCGGCGCCCACGGGAGGATCGGCACGTGCGCGTCCTACCTCTTGCGACTGAGCCAGTCTCGGGTGCTTTTCGTTCCACACCAGCAGGAGGGCGAACAGGAACATCACAAAGCCGTGTCCGCAGTCCCCGAACATCACAGCGAAGAGAAAGGGGAACGTGACGACGGTGAAGAGCGCTGCGGGGAGGCACGAGGGGGCTGACGCACGGCCAAGGCGGGGGCGTCCCAGTCCACCCGCCCCAGTGCCCGACCGAGAGCCGACGGTACAAAACCACCAACAAAACAGGGCGGCGCCTGCTGCCCAAACAGCCGCCCTCGCAGCTGCCACCCACCTGGGTTCACCTCCTGGTAGCTGCCCACACCGTAGGCGTCCACGATGTTCTGAAAGCCCTCTGTGAACTTGTTGGTGCGGATGAGAGTGGGGGGAGTTTCCTTCGTTGGGATTGTGTTCATAAATGAGGGGATGGTGGCACCGCTCTCTCTCTTGCACGGGAAAGAAAAAAGAATTACCATCCAAGGGCCCCTCCCACAAACAGGGCTGCCGGCTGCGGCCGGCTGTGCGCGGCCCTCGTGGGAACGTGCTGACCCGCAGGGACGGGTGCAGGCAGCAGGGGAGGCCACGGGGGGCCACAGCCATCCGAGCCGGCAGTGACAGCTCCCTTCAGCTATAAGCAGTCTCGGGACCACCAACGGAAACCCAGGATTTAGTATCCATCCTTTGAAAACATCCAAGAGGAATTACCGCCTTACCGACCCGTCCTCCAGCGCGCGCCGCAGGCCCTGCAGGTCGGCCTGGGGGCACCAGACCTCGGCGATGAGGCAGCGGTTTGTGACGTCGAAGCTGCACATGTTCAGCGTGTGGTAGATGGCTTTCATCTTCTTCACCTGCACGGCGCGGGTGCAGACAGACTCGGCCGCCTTGCACAGCACTTGCCGCAAATAATCCTCGGTTTTGTGAAGGACCTGCGGAAGGACAGACGCGGCTGTCAGCGGGGTGGGCAGCTCCCTGTGTCTGTCCTCCAGGCCCCTGCCTGCCCTGCAGACAGGAAGGGGAGCAGCGAGTTCCTCTTCCTCAGGGACCCCAGTACCACAAAGAAGCAGGTTGAAAACCTAAGCTCAAGTGATCAGAAGCTCTCTCCAGAACGTGACCCCAGAGCCACAGGCAATGGTGAGAGGTCATGGTCACCGTGGTAGGTAGCACCGTGGCCTGGCTGGGTCCTGACCTCAGCCTAGCTCCCTGCCACCATCTCCCACCCTGTCCTGCCAAGATGCCCCACTCGCCTCAGCAGGTCATACTCGGCCTCTGGCCACCAAGAGCCCTATGGCCACAAGTGGGCACACAAAATGACAGGCTTGCAGGTCTTCTCCGATGGAGAATGACCAAGAGGAGCTTTCATTTTCAAGCCTGTCGCAGGCTACTGAAATAAAACTGCTGACGAGGAGGCAGCTAAGTGACCTTCAATCCTCTTGAAACACCTGACTTGTGACAACCGAAAGGAGCCACGTGGAAGCAGAAAGGACAGGTGGCAGGTGTGACGGCACCCGCCAGGGCGGCAGTGGCTCACTCACCGCACACAGGTCCTGGATCCGGGTGCTGAGCCCCTCCTGGATCTCCCTGCGCTCCTCGGCCGTGCTCGGGTAGGGGTACACGTGGCAGTGGTAACTGCAAGACAGGGTTCCGAGCTGTCATGCGTCAGGTAGGACCAGAGAGCCTCTGTGGGCTCCCAGAGGAAAGTGAGTCCCCACCGGGCGCAGCACTTGCCCAGCAGAATGAAAGCAGCCCCGTGGGAGAACATGGTCCAGAGCAGCGCCTGCTCGACACATCTCTACTGATCCCACAAATTCGGTGAGTTCTTGGATCCAAGTTCCCTCCCTGGCCGGGACGACTCCCCAGACTCACGCCCAGCGCCAGCCTTCAGAGACACACCACCCTCCTTGGGGTGGGAATCGTTAAACAGGTTTGAAACAGAAAAACAAACACCATGCACAATAATTACCTTTCTAAAGAAAAATAAAAGGGACACAAAAGCTCCAGCTGGCCAGCTCTGCCTTGGGCACGTGCTGCCATAAGCCTTGCCCGTGTTCCCAGTGCCCCTCGCCATCTAGAGGCCGTGTGACCCCGGGACACAGGGACACACAGGGCTGAGCCCGCCACCCGCACTGCGGTCACCCCCACCCGCCTCAGTGCTTCCCCCAAGTGCTGACGGTTAGAACTGAGGGCAGCTGGCTGGAGCTTCTCTAGCGTATGTGGAAGTAAACCGCTGTCCACGGGACACCCAAAACTTCCTGTGGCACCCGTGGCTGGGCACCCGAGTCAGGGACTCGGACTGCAAATGCACTGAAGCCTCACCCCCGGCGCAAGCAGCAAGGCCACCTGCAGTGTCCCGAGGCGCACACGGAGGCCTCCCTCCGCCCCTGCGCTGGGCTTTGCTTGTTGTGCCAGGTGCCGACAGTCGCAGGCGGGTCCTCGCCGTGACGCTGCCACGAGCCCGCTACAGCCCAGCCCCCGTCTGCAGATGAGGACCTCGGGACTCGGCGGCGCACCTGTGGTGCCCGAAACCGCCCAGGCACGGAGCCCACACGCCTCACGCCCCGCCAGGCCCCTGCGTGACGGGGAGAAACTAACACACAGTCTACACGCAGCTGACAGCAGCAGGAAGGCACCAAACGCTGTCACCTGCTTCTCTCTCCAGCCGAGCTGAAGCCTTGATTCCAAAGTAAAACATTCCCCAAACCTGAGAATGTTATTAACATAACTCGCCTTTGAAATTATTTTAAGTACTACACTGGCAAGAGAGGTCACAAATGAAATGTTTAAAAACACCGATTCTGGCAAAGTTGTCACACAACTCAACCCAGCAGCCTTCTGGCAGAGGGACAGGGAGGGGAGCCAACAAGCGCATGAAATCAACGTTTCCTTTTCTTACCAGTCGCATATCTTCTTAACCTTTTGGCCAATCTGCTCTCCCCAGAAAGAGATGAGAAATACCGACCGTCTCATGACTTCTCCCTGCAGAGTGAGTGGGGACACCTGTCACTCCTGCGTCCCCCACAAAGGCTGCCACCCGCCGTGCCACATGCGGGTCCCCCGGCTGCTAGTTCACCCCGCGCCACACCTGTCCCAACCCCCAAACTGGTGCGCGCAGTGCTGCTTCGGTCACTTGGAGACACTGGAGACATGCAGAGCAACCAAACTGGTGTCACCCACGTGTGTGCACCCTGCTGGGTGGGCACCGTGGTGCTCCGTCTCCCTGCTTCATCTCAGACAGTAAATATGTGTCCTTATCAAGATCTATTCAGCGCACAGGCTCCACATTTGTGTGTTTAAGGTGGTGACTTTGCTGTTAAAATGGCCCCAAGTTCAGTCCAACGTCCCTGTGTGCAGGGAGGTCAGATCAGCTTCATTCACGCGGGCTCCTGGCCAGGACCAGGGGTGGGGATGGAGGTGATGAGAGCCAATTTCCTGGTTATAGGATGGGCCAGCTGATCTGCCAATGGACTAGACACAGAAGGTGAGGGACAGTCCAGGGTGACCCCAGGTTTTAACCCCAGTGGTTAGCATAGAGAGCTGCCCCCCGCGGAGAAGGGTACACCTGGAAGGGCAGGTGGGGACAAAATTTAGGAAAAGTCAGTTTTAGGCATAAGACAGAAATGTAAAAGAGGATATGAATACAAGTGCGGTGTTTGGAGAAAAGGTCCCAGCTAGATTTGGGGGATGGCGTTTAAAGCCACGGAATCCACGGGGCACTGGGGCAGGGAGAGGGGAAGAGCCCAAGGCCGGAACCCACGGGCCCAGGGGATGGAAGCAGGTTGGGAAGCCTTGGTGAAGCAGGCTGGCGGGTCCCAAAGGCAAGGACACAGGTGGCGGGGAGAGGGGAGGCCATGGCCATGACTGACGTGGTTGGAAGACTGGTGACACTGGATAAAGAACTGACTGAGACTTTCCTGAGGCTGATGGAGGTGACAGGAGCTGGACTGTTTTCCAAGGAGAATGGGAAACACAGATGAAAACCTAAGGGTGGGGCGCAGTGGGGACAGTGCAGTGCTATGACCTGCCTGCCAAGGACATGTGACCTAAATCTAACCATGAGAACACATCAGACAATCCAAACTGAGCAACAGACAGGCTTCAGAAACACTGGCCTGTCCTAGTTTTAAATGCCCAGGTCAGGAAAGTCAAGGAAAAAGTGAACATCACCTCACGATGAAGGAAAGTGAGGATCTGTGACCATGAGGTCCACAGGGCAAGTCTAACCCACACTCTCTGCCAAACAGGACAGCCCTCGAAAGCTAAGTGGGGTCCCGGGCTCGGAGGGCAGGGACATGCCCGCGGTGGCCTCCCGGGCGTGCTGTGGTGGCGCAGAAGGAAGTCCTGATCTTAGGGCCTCCTCCGGAAGGCGAGAGGGAGGGACAGCAGGTGGACCTCACCTCGGCGGGTTCGCTGGGCACCGCGCCCACAGCTCTGCTACGAGTCTGTCGCGGGGAAACCGGGCAGGACAGCGTCCTCGTCTCAGGGTCCTCGAGGGGCTCGTCCAGCTCTGCGTAGGTCACAATGGTGTACCCTTTGCACACCCTCCACAGCATTTTCTCAAATGATTCAACTTTCCCTTGGTTAATTAGGCCAGAGACAAATCTACGAGAAAATGCGAGAAGCTGAGGTCAAGTGAAAGCCACTCATTCTTGTCAAACACGTTCACAGAACGACGACTTTCATTTCCAACAAGATGGTGAGAAGACACGAAAATCGCTCCAAGTGCCAAATATCTAAATGCGGGTAAAAAGTTTTTGAAACACCCTTTCCAATGCAGAGTGGCGCCCGCAATGACAGGTTCTAAGGTGTCCAAGAAGCAGGACCTGGCAGCCACTGGCAGAGGTGACGAGAAGAAAGGGACTCCTCCAAACCCTCCCCGCAAGGGGGGCCACACCCTCCACGAACGTCTGGGCGAGAAAAAGCCCACCTCCCGGAGGCGCCTGCAAGGACACAGGCTTGTTTCCCTCCGGGAGGAGGAAAGTCTCTGTGGAGAATTCATGGCCTCAGGTTAGAACTCACTCCTGCCTGCGGCTAAGCGCACGTTAAACGCATGGCGAAAGAACACAGAAACTCAACAGAGAAGCCAAGCTGAGAACTAATGTGATCGACCAGCAGGCTGGCAGGGGACTCCTGGGCACCGACCAACGTGCAAACAAACTCTGGTGGAACACGTCCTCCGCCGACGGACACCAAGAGAGCGAGGAGCCAGGTTCAGAGAGAAGTCCCGGAGGGGGCAGCTCCCCACGACCTCAGGCGGAGAGAAGGAACCAACGGCAGAAAGGCCCCTCCAACCCTGTGCACGCACCACCAGCTCGGCTCAGCCGTGGGCCCCCCGCCCAGGGCGGCCCGACGCCCGGGGGCCCGGCAGGCGAGGCTTGCTGTTGGAACACCGCAAAGGGCCCTTCCTGCCAGCTCACGGCGCCCAGAGAGGCAGCGCCCGTCCCAGGACCAGAGGTGCGAGCCCAGCGCGGCCACCCGGCAGGTCCCCAGGCAGCCTTCCGGCAAACTCTCCCCGCCCCCCAGGGTCGCCTACCCCAGCTTGGCGCCCAGCCTCTGCATGCTGTAGTCCAGCAGGGAGTCGCTGTCCAAGGGGGGGAATTCCTCGTACGAAGGCTCAAACTGCAACGAGAGGACACCAGCAGCCCCGCTGAAGGAGGGGCTGTCACGAGGCGCAGGGCCTCACGGCCCCTCAGACACGTCACTCAGCGCTGAGCAGGAGGGCAGGGTCCCCTCCCTCCACGGGGAGCTGCCCGAAGACCTTGACGTGAAAGTGCAGCTGTAACTTCAGTCATCCCCCATCCAAGGTCAAGTCATCCTTGACGTGAAACGGAGTTGGGAAGGGACGCACTTCTGACAGTCGAGTGTAGGAAGACTACATAGGCTGTCTGCTGTTGTACGTTATACATTAGGGTTTATTTTTGGTTTTGGGGATTTTTTTGCCTCCTTTATTCTTAGCAATTTGGAAATAACTAAATTTTAGAGATGAACTTCTGTTCCATTTTCTTCCTCCTGATCATCACAAAAAGAACGTTTCCAGCTGGACACTGAAGCATTTTACAGACAGGAGGCCCTGTTACTGCTGAAACCAACCACTCGGGAAAAGAGCAAGTCTGGTCTCAAGCACCACCCAGCGGACAAAGCGAAGCTCACTCGTCTCCCAGCAGAGGACTGGGCGCCCCCCAGGCTGTCAGTACCTCCACACCCCGCTGGACGAAGGTCTTGGTCACGCGCAGCACGTGCGTGTACTCGATCAGCTCCAGCAGGTTCTTCCGCAGCTTCTCCTTGTTCTTCGTGACTTCCCGCAGCTCAGCCTCCAGCTTCTGCAGCTGCTCCTGAAACCAACACACCCCGGAACGCTTGCTCCCCAACCCTGGCAGAAGACAAGCTCCCTCGGCGGCCCACCTGGAACAGCCTATCGCCGCCCAGTGGACGCGGGACATCGGGGTCTCAGCCTCGGGGACTTGCCAGGAGAGGCCGGAGCTGCCCATGCTGAGCCCTCGGAAGTGCTGGCGACTAAGGGGCACCCCCGAGCCCGTGGGCAGCACCACCTGGAAAGGGCCTCAGGTTTTAACGGAAAACTGCGTTATAGGTAAAGTGTATTGCAGTTGATCTATTGCTGAGGGTCAATCATCACAGGGCTCTTTAAATTCCATTCCCAGGTCTCATGAAGGAAGGCAGAAAAGCAGGAGCAACACCAAGGGAGGAAAGCAGCAGAGTCAGAGGACAGTGACCTCAGCCAGCACCTGGAAAGCCAGTTACCTGCATCTCCAGGACCTGCTTGACAGGCGGGGCAGGAGGACTGGTCTCGCCCTTGGGGAGTGGAATGTTGGCCCTGCTAATCTCCTGCATCAAGTACCCTGTGGACATGAAGGGGAACCAATCAGACTCAGACAGACCACGAGTCACTCAGGAAGAACATTCCACACCCGCATCTCCCCTAGGCCATCAACGCTGAAGTCTACCTGCACCAGAGCCCTGCCTGTGCCCAGACCCAGAGGTCACCAGCCAGCGACCCTTCCGAGCAGGACACTGCCCGGACAGAGCAGCACGCAGCGACAACAGAAACAAGATCTCGGGCAAATGCCTCCTGAATGTCCCCACCTTCTCTTCCTGTCTAAATCTGAAAGAACCTAGAAGTCATAGCCATCTCTGCACACACAGAAGAAACAGGCTAAGGACACGCTGGGAAGTGCAGGGCTCATCTAGTGATAGACCTACAATGGCCCCCCGTGACCACACAGAGTGGCCCTTCTCCCCACTCCGTCCCCTCCTTCCTTTCACTGATAGGCGCAGAGGACACCCAAGGTGGCCAGCAGCACGCTGCCTTCAGCACCAGGCTGGGCCTGGGCCTGCTGACCAGAGACGGACTGCAGGTCAAACCGGAGGACCCCTAGGCCTCGGCTGCGGTTCGGCTCCAGACCCAGCAAGAGCACAGACCCTGCCAACCACACCCTGGGAAACCAGCCATGGCTGGGGTCAGGCCCAGACGCCAGGACGCACGACCCCTCCCCGAGCGGCCACCGCGACTCCAGGCTCCCCTGTGCCCCTGGGTCCAGCTCCGCTTCCTCAGACAAACCTAGATGTTCTCGGCAGCAAACTCCTGCTCATGTTTGGTGGGGCCTTGATGCTCACAGGCGAACAAAGCCGCTTAGTTTGGTGACAGCACCCCGGACAGCAGGTGCCGAGGGAGGAAATACGTGCCCGTTGGGACACTCCCAGGTCCAGCGCAACCCGAGACGTGGGCAGGGAGCCCGACTCTCCGGAGGGCACCGGGCGCCTCTGTGGACGGCGCTGGGGCGCCTGAGCCTGGCCTGCGCGGCTTCCCTCCTGCCGTTAGAGACGGGGTCACCAAACCAACACTAAACCAGCCACAGTGAAGTTCTTTGGTTTATGTTTCCAATTCCATGAAATTTTTTCCTTAAAATAAAAGGCACACCTGGTAAAATCACTACCAGATATAACATTCTGAAGAAATGGTACTATTTATTCCCTTAAAAAAAAAAAAGAGACTCTGGTTTCTCTTCGGATCACCTAAGTCTCTTGCCTTTAAAAAGAAAAACAGAGAAAAGCAAGGCTGCCTTACCAATGAGGGCAAAGAACGCACAGGTGGTTGAGACGTTCCTGGAAGTGGCTGTAAATCGTCTGAACCCTTTTACACCTAAATTTGCTTGAGAGGTTTGGTTTCCAAGCTCATACCCTCTGAGAAACAAGTTCATGCGACAGGAAGTCCTGGGCTTGTCTACCACGTTAGCATCTTGCCCTGCCTTTAAAAACCTCATCCAAATAGGCCACCGGTCCAACCACCCGCACAGGCTGCAAAGCCAGGAGCAGGATGTCACCCTGTGGCAGCGACTCGCCTGGGGCCCTCACCTCTTTCTCTTTAGATGTCGAATAAAAACATAACAACAACCAACACAACAGTCACCATCCAGGGAGAGTGAATCAAAATGGTACCTACTTTCAGCAAACTGGCAAAAAACATAGTGTTTTTATTTTTTGGTGTGCCACAGAATTGGAGTAATAGCTTACGTCTGCCAGGAGATGAAAAAGGTTGAAAATTGCTGCTCCATCATACACAATCCATACATGTAAGGAAAAGATTACAGATAACTAAAACATTGGCTCTATCTTGAAAACCCCCATTAAAATATATAAAACCCACAATAGCCCTGGCTGGTGGCTCAGTGGCTAAGGCGCCGGCCTGCGAACCCAAAGGTCGCTGGTTCGAATCCCAGCCAGGGCACATAACCAGGCTGCAAGCCAGGTCTCCAGCCAGGTCTGTAGCTGGAGGCAGGTGAAAGGCAGCCATACATTGATGTCTCTCTCCCTCTCTGCCTCTCTCCCTTCCCCTCACTCTGGAAATAATGAATAAAAAACAAAAACCCACAACAATTACTAGCTATTAGAAGTAGGTCGCATTCTCCCCCCAACAACTCTCTCACTCCCAGGGTTTTTGTTCATCCTTCTAAAACAAACTTTGTGCTTCCACTGATTGAGATCATTTTCATCCCTATTTCAGTAGAACCTCAAGGCTTGAACAGATGATGCTCTCAGACTTCACAGACAGATGAAGCAGCCTGAGCTACTACTAGGTTTCCGTGGTGAGCGGTCACAAAGCAGTGAGCTAACACCTTTACCAAAGAGCCCCAGAGAAAAAGGAAATTGTTGCCAACCAAGCTGTCTGCCACTTCCTACCTTTGTTCACTGACACAATTTTAAGTCACATAGTAACATATACCCAATGCCTAAGTTATAGTTAACTACGAGGGTGGTTAAATAAATTAGGGCACATCAATATAATGAACAGCATGATGACAGATCAGTCAGTTTACTGGGGTGAAAAGGTGTTACAGTGAGTACTTACTATTGAATGAGACACAAACCTGGTAACAAAGTAACTCGACCATGATGGAGGGATAAGCAGTAAAAGGCTGGGAAAAGGAACATAAACCTACCTCACAGTGATCTTCTCTGAATGGTGAGCACTCGGTTTCCCTTTTCCTTTCTGTTGTTAATCTATATTTTCTAATTTTCTGAAGCCAATAGGGTTTGTTGATACAAAAATGATTATTTAGGTTGATAAAATAAACTTACCCAATATTCGCTCCAGCTCTTCACACCTCTTCACTTCCCCAACAAATTTTCTTTGGAAAGAACTTACATTCTGGTTGAGCTGAGAAAAAGAGTAGAGAATTTTCTTTAAACATTCTAAAATTTAAAAGCAAATTAGCCCTGGCTGGTGGCACAGCGGATAAGACACCAGCCTATGAACCCAAAGGTTGCTGGTTCAATTCCCCAGCCAGGGCACTGTAGGCCAGGTCTCCAGCCAGGTCTGTAGCTGGAGGCAGGTGAAAGGCAACCATACATGGATGTCTCTCTCTCTCTCTCTCTCTGCCTCTCTCCCTTCCACTCTCTCTAAAAATAATCAATAAAATGTTTTGTTTTTTTTTTTAATTTAAAATAAAAGTGAATTAATTTAAAACATATTATTGGCAAGGGCTTGGGAGGAGCGCCCTCAAGGACCACCAGGTGGGATCGCAAACCCACACCCTTTCCTGGGAGGCGATTTGGCAGCTGCCATCAAAACCGGCAGAAAAAAGACGCAGCCCAGAAATGCCTGTGGAGGAACGAGACCTAAGGAAAGAGCTATGAATATGGGCAAAGGGTTATCTGTAGAATCAATCTCAGGACTAGAGAAGCCGGCTGACAGCAGAAACCTGGGTAAAGAGGTCAGTCTGCACTCGCACCAGGACACCACCCTGCAGCTCGCAGGGACGGCTGCGGCTCCCTCAGCCTCACGGAGGAGCGGGGCTCAGAGGCAGAGCGCGAGTGGACAGGCCGACGCAGAAGCCCACAGCGGTGAGGCTCCATTTCTAGGAAGTGCCCTGAAAGGCCGACTAGAGGCAGAGGGCTGATGGGGCTGCAGGGGCTGGGCAGGAGTGGACTCGCTTGGATGAAGACAGGGATCTTACGGGGCCAACGGTGCAAACTAGTAGCTTTTCTAAGCATCAACGACCTGTGCAGTTGAAACCAGTGCTTTTTATTATACACATCAGCAAAGTGGCATAAGAATTATGATTTAGTCACATAACTTACGCACTTTTAAAAATACATGCCTGGGCCAGGGGTCAAACCCTTCTGGTTTCCAGGACGATGGTCCAACAACTGAACAACTGGCCAGCCCATTACGTGTTTATTAAAAGTATGTTTTAAGGTACTAAGGTATTTGATTATATTATTTTAAACTTTAGGTATGATAATGGAATCATAGTTATGAATTTTAAGTGTCCTTATCTTTGAGATACTAAAACATCTGTAAATGAAGCTATACAGCTGGGATTGGGGGTCAGGGTGAGAATGGGACGAGTGGTCAGAGTTTCTATTACAGGGACAGGGCAGTCACTGTTTCCACACGCTCTTCCCTCAGCGTAACTCCCAACACAAAGCTCAGAACAATAAAAAGTAGCGTCAAAGAATATTTAATAAAATCAGAAAATTACTCATAATCTGCATGTAAGAAAGATATTTTCAGTGTGGTTCCAATTATATAAATAGAGCCCTGGCTGGTGTGGCTCAGTGGATTGAGCACCTGCCTACAAACCAAAGGGTCGCAGGTTTGATACCTGGTCAGGGCACATGCCTGGGTTGCAGGCCAGGCCCCCATGTTGGGGGTAAAGAGAGAGGCAATCACACATTAATGTTTGTTTCTCTCCCTTTCTCCCTAACTTCTCCTCTCACTAAAAATAAACAAAATATTAAAAAAAAATATATATATATATACACATTTAAACATTTTAATAAAAAGGTTTGAATAATAACTAAAAAGTTAAAGTGTTTCTTTCTAAGTATAGAAATCCTACATTATTATCTTATTCTTTTTACTTATTTATTTAATTTTATTGTTGTATTGCATCCATCCCCTTTTGGCTCCCCTCTGTCTCTTCCCCACGCACTCACTCCCCCACAAAGTCAATCCCACCTGTTGTCCATGTCCATGGTTCCTCCATACTAGGTTCTTGTCTAAACTGCTCCCCTTCCCTGCCTCTTCCTCCCCCTCCCCCCTTATTCTTCTATTTTCCAGATTTCCCACAGTGTATGCTTTTTTCCACGTGTATTACTTTTACACGAAAATGGACGGTGATTGCTCACATGAAAGGCGCCTAGGGCAGGAAGTCTTCCCTCTCCCGCACTCGTGGTGAGCATTCTCAAAGCACATAATTAGACAACAGCTTGGCATGAAGCTACTCAAGCAACATCCGAGTGTCTACCCCACAGGTTCAGCTCTTGGTTGTTTTTTAAATTAGTTTTTAAAGAAATAACCAAAAGAAGGATAAAACAAATTCTATCTCACTTCTGTCTGCCGTAGTCACAATCATTTCTGGAACTCATACTTGTTGAAAGGAACCACTTTTTGGTTCCTAATGCTTGGGGGCACAAGAGGAAGCCCATGCAAAACCTGTCCACAGCGACACTCTTCTCGGTTCCAGCTTTCCTTCTTCACTATCAAACCTTAATCTGTCTCACTGGACACGTGCTTCTCCAAACACAATCCTAGCCAAGAGGCAGACTTCTGTGGCAATGACACCATCGTGACTGGCTTGACAGCCACCATCACCATCTTACTTGCATTTCACTCTTCCCTCCCTTTACGTGGGTTCTCCGCAACGTCTCACTGCCCTTCCCTTTTCAGGGAGCAGCACCACCCTAATCCCAAGCCAGCGGCAGGACGCGGAGTTAAACGCAGACCCATTTGGAGGCTGACCCCCAACCCAGGGAAGCTGGCAGGGGAACTCTGGCGCCGTCTTCACTAACCTCCCCACCAGCCACCTTCCCACGAAGGGCTGAGGGACAGCAAATCATTCTGACTGCCACTGGGAGAGAGGGCCTGACCCTTCTCAGAGTCCTACCATTTGTTAAATGACCTTGCTTTTCCAGATCCTCTTGTTGGCTGACACTACAGAAGCCCTCAGCCTGCCTCCTTTCCCTTCGAAGGATTATTTTTAAAAAGGGTAAAACTATTCAGCCTGTGCTAGCCGGTGAACGTGAAGTCAGTAAGGAAGTCCAGAAAAGAGCGAGAAAACGTCAGACGTAGATGTGCTGGAACTCTCCACACCAACATCCCCACTGCTTCTCACACACACACCCCCCACCAGAGATCCTTTTAGCATTTCAGTTTCATTTTCCTCCTAGAGAAAGAGGCAACACATTCGTTCTTCCACGGATTTTCAGTGAGCACACTGCTACCGAACAGGGAGGCAGGCGGTGAAACTGAAGTCTTCACGATGCTGGGGTTCTGGCTGCTGAGATTTAAGCAGGTAAGTCTCTTGGCACAGCGCTAACAGGCTGGACCAACTCCCCTGCCATAGAGGGAGCTTGCTTCCTCCATCATGGCGGTTTCCTAGACTCCAAGGCGCTACTCTGTTGCTCAACACAGCACCCGTCAGGTGTGTGGTACCAGGAGCTGACAGCTGAGTGGCTCCAGGAACCGGGAACAGAGCTGGGCCTGCCCTGCAGCCTCACCTGTCATGCGGGGTTTTCCCTTGACCTTGCACCTACCTTGTGGTGCCAGCCGAAGACCACTGACATCAGACCTCGGGGCAGGTGTTCCCCTTCGAAATGAAGGGGTCCTTTGAAAGATGAAGGGAAACCTCCAGGGGATGAGAGGTGTGGCCCAGGAAATAAGCTGTCCACCTAAGTGACTTTCAGTTCCATCATAAGTATTAGGTCCGGCTTAATCATCCTCCTTCCACACCCTGTGCTTGCCTATCACACTTCATAATCAGAGTACGTCTCCTCCCAGGCTGTGAGCAACAAAAACACAGGGACCTTGTCCTCCTGCTGGCCCCTGAGTCCGCGGCAGCAAAGATAGCATCTGGAACAAAGCAAGCACTCAATAAAAGCTGCGGGTTCACGCAACAAACGCAGGCTCAAGCCTGCAGAGGCCAAAGGCTGCGGGAACCAGCAGTGAACAAGTCAGGCAAGAAGGCCCTTACCCTTGGGGGTTCACAGTCCATGGTGGAGACAAACAATAAACAAGTAAACAAATACATAAACAAGTGCTTATTGTTGGTTGGTGAGACAGCTTCTATTCAGCAAACACTGCTGGCACTCCCATTCCCTACCAGGCCATGGTACATCATCCTCCCTCAGTGAACAAAACCAAAATCCCTTCCCTCACGGACCTTACAGCTAGCTCACTGCCAACTCAGGCTCTGGGCTCCCCTGGCACCCCCGCCCCTGTCTAACCAGGGCCAGCTCCATCCCATCAGGCGTTCGGCCCAAGTGTCACCTCCTCCAAGAAGCCCACCTTGACCACCGCCAGGCAAGACACCCTCGCACCGCCTCCTTTTACATTCTTTATAGCCATTTTCTTGCTAACGTACTTATGTGTCCAATCTCTGTCCCCCGCCACCCCCCTAAGTTCCAGAAGGACTCGGAGACCTTATCAGATTCATTGCCCTGCTCAGCCCTGCGCCTGTCACGGAAGCATCTGACAGCAAGACCCGAAGCTGCAGACCTCACGGAGCGTTCCCAACTAAGCCCGGAGGCCGGCTCGGCCGGCTCGGCCTCCGCTCCGGCCCGGCTCCAGCCGGGATGTGGGCTGGGGCCTCAGCCTCCCAGTCCGGGCAATGGGGCCAGCGCCGCGCCCGGCCCAGGCGCGGCGGAAAGGAGGCCCGAGTCCGCGGCGACACTCACGTCTCGGAACTGGACCAGGCCCTTCTCGCCCAGCGCGCTCAGGCACTCGTAGGCTGTGCCCGACTGCAGGAAGAGCTGCGCCAGGCACATGCTCTCGCTCCGGAACATGGACCCCATGGCGGGCCGACCCGCGCGCTGCGGGGCCGACGGGCGGCGGCGGCTCTGGGCAGCGCAGCCCGCGTGTCAGCCGGGGCGGCCCGGGCCTCGGGCTCCGTCTGCGGCCTGGACGCGGCCCGGCACCATGGGGCTCGGGGACGCAACACCGCGGGTCCTGGCACCCCGGCTGCCCCTCCAGCACCAGCCTCCGCGCGAGGTCCCACCCCCAGCGGCAGCGGGGTTCCGGTTCCGCCCCTCGCTGGCTGGCCAATGGCGCCCGGAGTGGCGGACGGCGGCCCGAAGGGCCAATCAGCGCCAACCCGGCAGGGTAGGCGGGGCTCGGCGGGGCTCGGCGGGGCTCGGCTGCCAGCCGTGAAGGTGCGTGGTCCCCAAGCCCGAAACCCCGAAGCCCCGACGCCAGCGCACCGCTGGGGGCTTCGGCGAAGTGACAGCCGCGCAGCGTTCCTCCGGGGCGGCTTCGGAGCCCGGCCTCACCCCATGTCCCGCAGCGTTTTCTTAATGAACGCCTGCGGTTCCCGTGGCTCGGGGTGGGTTTTGTGAACTTAAGACAAAATTAGGGGTCTAGACTGAACGCAAGGTATAAATTTTCAGGGGCTTAAATTCACTCGTGGTTTACTAATATGTTCCCTTTCCAACCCACATGTCGTTCCTTAATCACTTATTTTGTGCTCTTGGACTATACATTTCTAAAGTTTTATGAGTTGTTAATCCTTTCTATGGGATAGGCGAAATTAATCCATCAATTCTGCAGAAATATGTAAAAAAGACTGACTCTCTTAAGGGGCAAATAACATATTGGACCAAAATTCCTGCGGCTGAGTAACCTACGGTGAAAGATAAAGCTGCCCTCAGCTGGTGCACGGCGCACCCGCTCCCCGCAATGCCAGTCCTCGCGTCTGCACAGCTACAGCCGCACATGCAGAGGATGCAGAGCACGCAGTACAAGTTTCCTACAAAAACAAAACACTTCCTTTATTAAAAGTAAGCAGGAGTACAACAGATTGCTCAAGCACAGGTCTGCAGTCAAGCCTCGCACCTCCGGGGCCAGGGGTCACCCAGGAGCACGGCCACGGCAGAGACGGCCACCAGCAGCAGGCCCTTGGCCACGCACTGAGAATAAGGCTCCCCTGCAAGGTAATGCAGCAAGTGAGCACCAGTCCTATTCAACTTTTTAAAAATATTTAGGTAGAAATAAGCAACAACATAAATACTGAGCACTTTAATGGCAACATTCTCAGTAAATCTTTTCTTCTTAAACTTTTATACAGCCCTGGCTGGTGTGGCTCAGTGGTTTGAGCACTGGCCTGTGAACCAAAAGGTCGCTGGGTTGATTCCCAGTCAGGGCACATGCCTGGGCTGTGGGCCAGGTCCTGTGAAAGGCAACCTATTAATGGACCTCACACACACTGATGTTTCTCTTCTTTTCTTTCTCCCTCTTTCCCTCTTTCTAAAAGTCAACAAATAACAACAACAAAAAAAAAACTTTTATACATAATAATACCCATTCCAGAAATCAGCTTGAACCTACCTTGATAATACCGGGTCAGGGGATATAAAAGCTGTGGCCAACACACTTCATTTCTGTCACAGTCATACTCTGTAAAGTTGATCTGGAATCTACAAAACATTTTAGAAGGTTACAATAGTCACAACAAAGCATACTTTCAGTGAGAAGCATCAAAAGCTGGTTAAAGAAATAACTTATTTTCAAATATACATCTTGTTCTGCTTCCTCAAATGCCAGTGAGGGCAGTTACCTTGTCAGGGGCTGGGGTGACCTGGCAGGAATCTTGATGAACTGGACCGACGCGCTGAGCGGGAAGAGGCTGGCTGTGGGCCCGCAGGTGAGCCCGCATTGGGACCGCCAACTCATGGAAGATACCCTGGGAGGGGGTGCAGGCAAGCATCTGAATTCACTTCCAGGCTGCTGCAGACACTGGGTAACTCACATGCGACAACAGAAACCGGGGGCTCTTCAACAAGTTCCATACGACCCCTTGGTGTCGTGCAGGTGTTCAGATACACACACGGAGAGGGCAGCATGATGACCACTCAGAGACCTGTCCCCAGCCACAACACCACTGTGTTGAGCCAGCCCTGTGGTTCACCTCTCCTCCCCCATAGGACCCAATCAGCACTGGAGCCTCTGAAGCGAATGTGGGTTTTCACTTGTCTGTCTCAAACTGTAGGTAATGCCAGTGACAGCAGCAGCTGACCACACCTAAGGGCTCTCCCTGTCCCTGCCCGGCGCAGGGCAGCACTGCTCGTGACCCTCAGAGTGGCGCAAGGTGTTTGGTGCTTCACACCTGTACTCTGCCCACCCAGTGTCTCTTCACCTCTCCTTTGGGCACTGCACCCCAACTTTCCCTTGAGGACCGCTCTCCACTCTCAGGTGAGTGGTCCAGGAAGAACCCCCTGAACCCTGATACGAGCCAATGAGAGCAGCCGACAGCCCACCCACAGCGATGGGCTCCCGAAGGAGCTTGTGACCAAATCAGACGCAGCGAAGGCCCGCCCTGGCGGATTTTGAGGAAAACGGGAAAAAGGCACCTCCTTCCACTGGACTTGGAAATTGACATGAGCCAAATGGCTGCCCCTTAAGGACCTTCCCCAGGAAGGAGGCCCACCCCCAGGAAAGAGGAGCAAGAGAGGACCACTTGGAAACCAGGAACCAGGAACAGGACGTAGGTGGACTCAGATAAAGTGGGACCTGGCGCATGAAGGTCGCATCCCCGTTTCACAGGTGAGAAAACTGCAGCTGGGAAGAGGGTCCGCCCCTGCCCAGCTCACCCAGCTCCCGACCAGGAGGCGCCTGACGCGAACCCTCGCCCTGCTACCCACACCTCTTCCCTCTGGGCACATTCCCGGTCGCTGAGCCAGTGACCGCATGGATGGCACATGTGCGTAGTAGCACTAAGCAGCCCCTCGCCCCCATCAGTGTGCCCTCTGAACAGCTTGCAGGGCCCTGACACAGCTTGATAAAGACTTGTGAGAACAAGTTTCCATTACAAACAGTTAATACGTTTTCCACTGCGCGTAGGCTGCTCATGTGAACCTGGCAAATAAACCACCAGATTTTAAACGAGCAGCCCTCCCTGCACTTTCCTGGCCCTCAGCCACGCTGTGCAAGGCGCTGTCGCACCTGGTCTCTGCGCCCAGGATCTGCGGCTGCGTGACCCCCTGCGCCACGCCGGCGTCCGCGACGATGATGCGGATCCTCAGCTGAGCAGGAACGTCCAGGCAAGCGCCAGCCACGCGGCCCGCAGCGGGGGCAGCACCGCCGTCAGGGGCGTCTGCACCTGCAGACACGCGGCGTGGTGCATTTAGGAAAGTGATGTTTTCTACAATGCTATGATACCAAAAAATTGGAAACATGATTACCCAGAAATCACAGCAATGAGGTTTAAACCTCCAATAGGTGTTAGTTGTCTGTCTCCCCATAAATGTCACCCCTTGAGTTCAGGGCAAGGCCAAGTGGAAGAGGTGAACAGCAGGCGCTAAGGGGCTCGGCGGGGCATCCTCTGCTCCCTCAGGGACTCTGAAGGTCGTGACGCTGTTCCCCCTGGAGTCCCATTTCCACCCCTGATACCTGCGTTCAGCATCACTGCTCTTCTGGTTATAAACCAGGCCCCAGCTGACTTTGGCTTAGACACAGAAAAGGAACCGTATCTACCTTGAAGGTACAAACGTCATCTCCTCGGGTTTCTTATCTGCCCACCTGGGCTCTCAGCCTTGCGATTTCCCACTGTTCACCTCACGGGTATCCTACCAACTCCTTCCATCTCCCGGCCTTCCCACGGCCCATCCAGCTGACCTAGATGGCAAAGCTCAGCGCCTCACATGCCCCAGCCTCTGGATTCTGTTCCCGAATGAGCTTCTAACTCTGGACCTCATGACTTGAGAAAGGGTGGCCACCAGGGCCACTGCCAGGATCAGAGAGCCCCTGGCCACCCTGGGTGCTGGGGGAGGGAGTCGTAATGAACTGGACCCAAACACAAGGGCTGGGGAGGCGCAGGCCTCTGCCCGGATGGGGCTTTGTGCAAAGCCTGCCGAGCGGATGAGAGCTCAGAGGGCATGGGGGACAGCTGCAGCCCACCTGCCAGGCAGAGGTGAGGGCACAGGAGCGACCACAGGGACAGGACGGGACTGAGGAGCGCAGGGCCTGCAAAGCCACCAAGCCTTCTGGCTCCAAGAGGCAGCTGCGCTGACTAGAGCCACGCAAGCAGCCTTCTCTGTTCAGTGCACGTACGCTCAGGTCTCCCAGGACTTGCTGGCTGGGAGGTGGGAGGTACGAGGATCGCCAGCCTGCAGTGCGAACCTCTGACCACGGCAGCAGAGCCACAGCTCGGAAACGCGAACGGCACGGTGGGGAGCTGCTGCTGGGGCCATCACACGGCCGGCATGCGGCTCTGACTTACATATTATTTCCAGCCAGCCATCACCAAGGTCGCTGTAATTGCAGTTGCCTCTTCCTGCAACATGAGTTGCTTCCATTAAGGAACCAAGTATCTCCATAGCCTTCTCTCTGCAAGAGTCGGACGTTGGTCAGGGCCCGGTTAGCCACCAGGTCCCCCCCAGGCCGCATCGGGAGCCCCGGCTGTGCCGGCTAGGGAGAACATGCAGGGCTCATCTGTGACTTGGATTGAAACAGCTGGTGACTTGTGTGGCGTCATGTGGTTTACCGCCTCTGCTGATGGTCGCCGTGCGTGGGGAATGGGGAGAGCACACATCATGTCACCTGGATGAATTCATAGGCCAGGGAGACCCCAGAAGAAAAGGAACCCGAGTGTTCGGCTAGAATTCTGAGCCATACAATCAAGGGAAGACTACAGACTGGAACTTGGCACCTTGCCCTGCAGTTCTGTCACTGGGGGGGACACACTGAGTGCCCTGCAGGGGCCAGGCTCTGGCTGCGATTCAGGCCTTGCACCCTGTGGCCAGGAGCCGCTGTGGGTCACTGACACGCATGGTTTTCAAACCTTCTCAATGTCTCCCCCAACTTTTCTTTGCTCCCCAATGAACCACACCACTCAGATGGAATGGGTGTAAAGTGCACACACCAGGAAGCACCATGAGACACCACTTCACACGGACTAGAACGGCTGTTATTGAAAAGGTGGAACAAGCGTTGGCAGGATGTGGGGAGATTGGACCCTCTTACATAGCTGGGAGGAATAGGAAAGGGAGCCGCCACTGTGGAAAACTATGTGGAGGGTCCTTAACAAATGAAGCATAGAATGATTACATGACCCAGCAACTGCACTCCTGGGCGTATGCCCAAAAGGACAAAAGATAGGTGTTCAAGTAAAAACTGGTACACAAATGTTCATAGCAGCACTATTCACAACAGCCAGAAGGCTTTGGAAGCACCTCACCCGTCCAGCAGCAGCAGCAGAAGGGATAAACAAAACACGAGCACCCAGGAGGCAGGGTACGCGTCAGCCACGCAAAGGAACACGTGCTGATACCCGCTACTACGGGGGTGGGGGCACCTCTAAAACCCGTGCTAAGCAAACGGAGCCTGACGCAACAAGGCGCCCATGGGCGATCCCATCTGTGTGTGATGTCTAGAACGCAGACTGGTGGTGGCCGGGGGCCAAGGGGAGGGAGTGGGAAGTGACCGCTACAGGGCAAGGGTTTCCTTCTGCAGGTGAAGATGCGCCAGACCCAGACAGAAGTGGTGGCTATACAATGTCATGACTGTACTAAATGCCACTGACCTGTCCGCTTTTAAGTGAGCACGCTACACGCATCTCACCTCAATGTAAAAAAAAGAAAAATGAATGAATGGGCCGTGGGTGCAGGGACAGGGGAAAACAAAATTAAAACTGAAAACGTTAAAAAGGAACGTCTATCTCAAAACACTTTCCAAACGCCACACAATTAGGAGGAAAGAGCCCTGTGTGTGTAGGGGCCTTCCGCACTCAGTGCCCGCCCACCGAGTCCACCTGCTACACCCTTTCCATGGTCGGGGTCCTGGGTTCCAACGGCCTAACAAACTTCAGCAGAGAAACCTGTGAATTTGGATGAAATGGCTTTTGTCCCAAGTGAGACGTTTATTTCCCCTGACGCTGATGTTGGAATCAACTCTAAGTTGTACTGGAAGTTTCCCGTTTCATCACTATCACTTTCACACACATTTTTACTCAGACCCTGACTATTCACATGCCTGTTGTCTCGAGTGCTCGCGTGGTGAAGGAACTGTTAGCCGGCCACGCAGCATGCAGACGCACCTGAGCTGGGTGCAGTTCTCATCCACGCCAACTTCCAGGAAGCACCCCGAGGCGGCGTCTTCCCCGAACAGGACGGGTTTCAAAGCTGCAGACGCACACAAGCCTCTTCCAGCTGTGAGAGAAGAAACGAGTGCATCCTCTTACTCCTTTTGCTTAGGAAAAGATTCATTTCCAAGTTTTTCTTGAAGAACAGTGAGAAAGCAACGAGCAGACGGGTCTCCAGTTTCCAGAAGGGAGGTCCTCACTCTGACCCCCGAGGGCTGGACACAGGCACCCCTCTGTCCGGGCACCGGGGCCAGCGCCGTGCAGGGCTGTGGAAATGGGCTCCGGCAGTGGTGTCACGCCCGTGCAGGCAAAGATTCTCAGTCCGGAACAGAGATACGCTGCCTCCAGGCAACACCGCTCTGGGCAACAGGCAACAATGACAAGGGATCCCTGAGGCAACCCCAGTCAACCTCTCTAGTGACCAGCGCACAGGTGCAAACCATGCTCACATTCTTTACAAAAAGGGCAACCAAAGTGACCACCCCTGCAGCCAAACACGCGCGATGAACTTGGGGGTAACTGCTTCCTTGATCAGGTCAAACCTGGTGGTATCCCCACTCCAGCCTCCCCAGGAGCCCGCGCAGGCCCAGTACCTGGGCGCCAGAGGTGCCAGGCCGTGACGTTCCTCTCCCCGCTGGCGTCGAGCACCCGGACAGGCCTGCCAAGCTGGTAACCTGGACAGCACAACACACGTGTGGTCCTGCAGCGTCCGTCCTGCAGCCGGCCAAGCGCCAGTTCCCCGCGCCACACCCAGGGGAGCCCACACCCGCGGCACCCGTGGGCACAGCTTTGCCTAAACAGCCTTGAGAGAGTGGGGTATCTCCTTCCTTTGTGGGAACAAAGCTATTCATGTGATGGTTAAGATGAGTTTTAGAAACAGAACCTGCAGAGTGAAAAGCAGGCATGCGTGCATCGTGGATCTTTCTGCTGAGCAGGCCACTTAATGAAACCTTGCTGAGTGACTGTTGTGCCTTCCTCAGAGGCGCTGGCCAAGGACACTCAACCCTCTCGAGGGCCTTGGTCCAGCCCAAGGTTGGCGCAGGTCCTACCCCCATTCCTCTGCTCTGAATCCCCATTGCTGCCTCCGCCCGTTTACTATGGAAATGTTCACATGCACAGGAAAATCGAAAGTAGGACCATGAAGACCAACAAAGCCACCATCTAAAATCAACAACTGTTGACACCAGGCCATATCTACCGTATCTGTACGATATACACCTCTTCATATATACACACACATATACATTATTTTGCAGGACCATTTGAAAATAAGTTGCAGGCAGACATCACCACCCTGACCTCTAAAGCCCCAGCCTGCAACTCCCAAATGGAAGGGCACCCCCACCCCCCAGTACGGGGCTACAGGCCCTAAGAACAAAAGGCACACGTGACAGGGAGCCAAAGCTAAAGGATGTCTTGCGTTCACAGCAACTTCTACTATCCACAACAATTTGTGCCAAAAAAAAAAAAAAAAAAAAAAAAAAAGTTGCTATCTAAAAAAGAATACAGTGTCACAAAGACAAAGGTCAGAGTCACAAACTGAAATGGGAGTTATTTAGAATCATCCTATCTTATTGGGTAGGAATGTTGAATAACATTGTTTGTAAGATCAGTGACTGACACCACCTTACCTGGGTTTCCAGATGTTTCCTTTTCATTACCACTGTTATAGCTTAAAAATTTCACTGTGAATCTCTGTGTCATGATTCCTAGAAATAAAACAAACAAAAATGGCACCTGCACCATGTCACTAGGTAAAGAAATTATCCCCTATAGTGTTATTTTCTTCACTTATAATTGCATTTTGACATTCAAAAAAGTTACTAAATCAAATAAAAACAAGAATGACTTAGTCTTACGTGCTATAATTATGAGAATCTTAAAGACAACAAAAAATCATTTTAAAATGAAAGCAGGGACCTGGCTGGTAGCAAGATGGGTAAGGTGCCAGCCTGTGAACCCAAAGGTCGCAGGTTCCATTCCCAGCCAGGGCACATAACCAGGTTGTAGGTCAGGTCTCCGGCCAGGTCTCTAGCTGGAGGCAGGTGAAAGGCAACCATACATGGATGTCTCTCTCCCTCTTTGCCTCTCTCCCTTCATCTTTCTCTATAAAAATAATCAATACAATCTTAAATAAAATAAAAGCAGTTACCTTTCTGCTGGGCATTAATTTCTGCCCTAATAATTCTGACATGTACGTCACTGACTGTGTTATTATTCCATCTGAAAATATAATGTTCTTCCACATTCACAATTCTGGGGGCTGATCCAGGACTTAGAAGTGCTTCTGCAAAAAAGACAACTTGCATAAAGTAAAGACCCTTTTCAAGCTCAAGTCCATTGCTGGTCCTCCCAGGCTGGTACTAGGTACCTGCTCAGTGCTATCACCATGTCCTGAGCAAGGCCTGTTCCCTTTCTCTTCTTTCTGCATCCTGCCGCCACTCATCTCACAGCTCGCAGCACATGCTTGGTAGGATGTGCATTAAATGGAAGATTAAAGAATGTCAGAGTGGGGCCTGCTGCCTAGTTCACTACTGCATTGCAGCCACTCCACTAAGATCTGATGAAGTCATGAATAAATTCGAGAATTACAACACTAAAAAGAAGTACAAATAGTAGGACCCTTCTTGAAAACAGAAGCCCGGGCACTGTCAGCCGAACTTTGAATAACTTGTCTGCATTGCAGCTGCAAAGTTTATAATTATCACAAAAAAGCAAGAAGTGATTCAACTTGTGTTGAAGGTGAGACAGGAAGAAGCCCGATTTGTGTAAGTTAGACCCAGAAATGAACCACTTGTGAAAAAAAAGCAAGAAGTGAAAATGCTAATCCTAAAAAATTATTTCACTATCTAAAAAACATTTAAAAGTTCACAGACCCTGAGAACCAGAAGGGGCCCAGGAGCCCAAGGCAGCCACGACTGTAGGGTAAGGTGGGTCAAGATCAGAGCCCACGGGCGTCCATGGCGGCCAGGACAGCGGTGGAAGTGGGTTGAGGTCACTTAGATGAGCAAGGGACAAGCAAGATGCTCGTGGGACAGCTTTCTAACTGTTGTGACCCTCCTTACGTTCTTCATTAAAATGCATTTAATCAGAGGCTATGTTTCACTTGTAAGGAGTGACATGTGTGTTTGTGTGTCAATGATATGGACGTGGAACATCAAAATACCTGTACTGGTGATGAATGTGTCCAGATCAGTTGCTTCCTCATAGGTGACTTTCGGTGTAACGATGCCTAAAAAGACATAAATTAACCCTGCCCAGGATGGCTTGGCCTCACAAGAGCACGTTTACGTATGTAAATGAAGCTTACCCAGCCTGTCCAGAGCGCAAATTACAAAGCTCCCTCCTGCTCTCCCAGCACCCTCAGGTGGGAACCCCGTCCCCCACTATCCATGGCTTCTAATTACAACTGAGGCAAATCCCAGGTCAGCACTAACAATCTGGAAAGTCACTGTCACAGAACTGCTGGTGGGGTAAAATGTGCAATCACTTAAAAAATGGCTCAGTGGGCCCTCAAAAAGTTAAGTGACCCTGTGTCCCCGCAACAGCCCTGCTCGGTACAGAGCTGAGGGAACCGAGAGCTGCTGTGCACGCAGATGCTTGTACACACGTGCTCACACAAACACACTTGCACACGGGTGCTCACAGCAGCACAGGCCCTTGCACACAGGTGCTCAGCGGCACCAGCCATCACAACCAACGGCTGGAAACAATCCGAGTGTCCACCCGAGGATGAAATGAGTGGGTAACGAAATGGGTCTATTCACATGACAGGTGAATCTCAAATACACGGCCTGAGGAGAAAAGCCAGGTACGAAAGGCCGTGTATTTACTGTATGACAGTACTTATGTGACGTGTCCAGAACAGGAAAAGCCGCAGACCCAGAAAGCAGACCGGTGGCTGGCACAGACCAGGACAGGCAGAGAAAGGCCGGTGACTGCTTAATGGGGACAGGGCACCCTTTCAGGGTGAGGACTAGACAAAGGTGACATGTACAACACTGTGTGTGGGTGGAATGCCACTGAACTGTACAATTGAAAATGGTTCATTTTATGCTCCGTGAACTTTCCCTCAGTTCCTAAAAAAGAACTGATATGCAGTATGCTATCTTACGGAAGTGAACTTCTTCCAAAGAAAACACCCCACCTCCCTCAGTCAGCAGATGAGTTACTCAGTTGATGCAGCAGAGCTGACTTTGTTCTCATGCCAGCATGGTTGACCAAAGCACTCAGGTCTGTGTCCTTTTCTTGAACCAAGATGACGCACCTCCTACAGCCCCGCTCTTGATCCTGGCACTGACCGCGCCATCTCGTCCTTGGTAGACTTCCAAATCGGTAGGGCACCGAACATCGAAATTCTGAAGGAACCCCACAGGGGCATTCTGCAGGCACTGCCCAGCCAGGGACACCTGAGGGTGAGGGAGACCCCAACAGATCCATCACCCCCATTCTAACCACAAAACAGGCCGTCTCCCCGCAGGTTCCTTCTGCGCCTGCTCACAGGCCACCTGACCTACCTGACCAACATCAGTGAAACGTCTAGTTAATTTGCTAATCAATGCCTGGGAACCACTGGTGAAGGAATCACAATAAGTATTATTCCATAAAAACCACGAAGGTTCCCTGCTCTCTTTCATTTCCTTGCTGAAACATGACTATATTCAACTTCATTTCTTTCCCTCATTACAGCCAGATTTTCATTAAAACCATAAACATGGATTCATATGAATAGTAAGGAGAATTAGCTTTTAGACTCCTATGCTTTGTTAGGGAAAGGGGAAGGAGAGGAGAGAGAGAGGAAGAGAGAAATATTGACGTGAAAGAGGTTGTCCTGCGTTTGTGCCCTGACCGGGTCACACTCACACCCCTTCTGTCTACAGGTCAATGCTCCAACCAACTGAGCCACACCAGCCAGGGTTAGACTCTACTGTTTTGTTCCCATTAATATTTTTTCCACCGAATTTTGAACTTAAAGAAAAAAAAAAAAAAAAGGTTTCACGTAAAACTGTATAGCCTTAAAATTCTGTTCGAAATTCTGGCATATTACTGAGGCTATTAAATTATGTATTTATAGCTAACTAGAAATTGGTAGACTAATGATAGTGAAGAATGAGTTACTTCAATGGAAATTTATAGAATGTCTTTTGGTTTTATTAAGTTCACGCTGAGATTTAGCAAAGACAGTGATTAATTTAAGAGTGACGATGAAAAACAATCCAGACCATAGTTGATTGCCTAGAAAATCCATAGAAAAAAAATAAGCCACGTAGAGCGGTATTTTTAAGAACAATATGAGTTAAGTTAAAAATAGGATGAAAGGCCCTGGCTGGTAGCACAGTGGTTAAGGCACCAGCCTGCGAACCCCAAAAAGGCTGCAGGTTCGATTCCCCAGCCAGGGTACATAACCAGGTTGCAAACCAGGTCTCCAGTCAGGTCTGTGGCTGGAGGCAGGTGAAACGCAACCATACATGGATGTCTCTCTCCCTTCCCCTCTTTCTATAAATAATGAAATAAAATCTTTAAAAAAATTAAAAAAAAAAAAATAGGATGAAAAAATAAGGCCCTGGCTGGTGTGGCTCAGTGGGTTAGGTGTCCTCCCGCAAAGTGAAAGGTTTCCAGTTCGATTCCCAGTCAGGACACACGCCTGGCTCTCGGGTCAGGTCCCTGGATGGGGGCGCGTGAGAGGCAACTGATCATTTTTTCTCTCACACATAGATGTTTCTCTTCCCTCCCTTTCTTCTTTCTTTCTCCCTTCTTCCCCCTCTCTCAAAATATTTTCTAAATCTTTACGAAAGAATAAAAGGCTCTGGCGTGTTAAAATTGAAACTATTACCTGAGGAATAGTAAAATACACCTTATCTACAGTCATCACTGGATCTCCTTGTTTGTAACCGAAGTCTGAAAAGTCCTTTGGGTCAGTGTGCAAATACACCGCTGAGGACGCGTGCTGTCTCGGGGAACTGTACATACATCAAGAGGAAAGATGATTACTACTACATTTAAAAGAAATTGTTTAATGAAATTTTATTCTTTACTTTAATTACCAAAATCGTCCTTGAACTAAACATCACTAACTACACTTTAAAGTGGTTAATGGTCAAAAGGAAATAACAAAGGGGTAACGGTTAATTGTATGCTGCATGAATTTCACTTCAGCACTAACAACACTAATGTTGTGCAACTGCAACAATACCAACAGGTCCCCACCAGCTCCCCCTGCCCAGGTGCCACGGGCATGAGGCCATTTGTCTTCGGGGAGGCCCACTTCTTTCCAGCACAGAGTAACCTCACTAACAGGAGTCTGGAGTGGAGTCCAGGACTGGCTGGTTGAAGCACAGGATCTCTGGAGAGGTCTGCAGCCAGGGGCCCCCCAGATCCCGGGCTGGTCCCACCCTGGAGCGGGCACTCACATGGCCCCGTGGTAGAAGTAGCCTAGGAAGGGCGAGTTGGCGAGGGGCGACTGCACGCACAGCAGCGGGAACCAGTCCCAGGGGGCAGGCACCGTCTCCGCAGAGCAGAGCTGATCGAAGGGTGGATTCACATCCCCTCCAAACACCCCGGTGAAGCAGGCTCCCCTGAAGAGCTCTCTCGCTGCTGGGGAGCACTCCTGGGCAGGAAATAGGAAGGAGCAGCAGTAGGACGAGGTTCTCAGTGGGTCAGCTGACTGGTGGGCAAACCCCTCTCCATGTGGCCAGGGGCACCAGGCAGGGCTCGGGAGTCTAGCGTAAGCTCCGGTGGGTCTCCGAGGGCTTTGTGTCCTCATGTTGGAGTTCCTTTGCCCACTCCCCCGAGCCTACAGGCCAGGAACTTCCAACCTCCAAGGGACCACACTTTTGCAGGGAACACAGATGTGCCCCTGAAAAGTAGGAAGAGAAAGCTAACACGCAACACACCAGACTGATAATGCCAGGTAAGAAAACACTCAGTCTGAAAACAATATGCAGCACAGAGCGCAACTGCAAAGCTGATGCCGGGGGCTGGCTGGGGTTCTTCCCACGCCATCAGGCGCCGTGACTCTGGACCCACTAATCAGAAGGTGCGTACCTGGTCACAGCAGCAGCGGACGTCGCAGGCCCCCGCCGTTAAATTACAAGGACACGGACCAAGAGGCTGATACACCTGGTTGGGGCTAACAGTCATGTTCTCTGAAAAGTAAGCAACAGAGGAGTTTGGCAAGAAACAAACCACCTGTCAATGTTGACTTTGAAAAGAAAGCCCAATTGCTGTTTCACAGACCCCCACTCCTGAGCACTCCCAGGAAGGGGTCCCTGAAGTGGGCCGCACTTCACACTCCGGCCAAAGCCTGCAGGCACCGCCCCCAAACCCGGTGTCTGGGAATGTGCTGCTTATCACAGCCAAGGACGGCGCAGGATCCAAGGTGGCTTACGAAGATACAAACAGTACAGCACGACAAATCTTCAATTAAATAAAAGAGCACAAAGTGAAAATTTGTAAAATAAGAAAATAAGACAAAAGGAAAATAAGTTTACAAAACAGACTCGAGTTAAGTACACAAATTACATGGCACAGGCATATAATCAAAAGATAACGTTTCGCATGAATGTTTTCATAGTCAGAAGACTTCACTTGCCTGATGCATTATGGGCCAGAGAAGCGTTGGCATGGATTTCAGCTTGAATGAGCAGGTGCGCTGGACAGGATGCACGGTGAGAGGCTGAGACCAGCAGGGCCTGGACAACACACGGGAACTCTGACAAGGGACCTGCCTCATGGGAGGAGCAGCTCTGCAGATCCCTCTCCAACCTCACCGTCACTTCCAACACGTTCTGAAAGCAAAAGATCGCTATCTTTTTCACATCTGCGGTTAGGGAAGACACAATAAAATCACACACCAGCCTCAGTTCATGTCACAAAAGAAGAATGCTATACAAAGATAACATGATCCCGGTTAATTCCACCCATAAACCTTGTGCAATAAGCCACCTCTGATTCCAAATCCTCAGTGTAACCTAAAAGCAAGCAACTCGGATACTCACAGAAAGCTAACCACGGGTCTGAAAAGTAGCTGTTTGGCTAGCCCCTTTTGAGTTTATCATCCCCCCCAGTGAAAGATTAAATGTATAAAACAAGCTGCTGAAAAAAATTGTAAAAAGATTTTATGTTTAGTTTTAAAGAGAAGGGAAGGGAGGGAGAAAGAAGGAAGGAAACATCAAGGTGCGGTTGCCTCTCCCACACCCCCCATGGAGGACCTGGCCCGCAACCCAGACATGTGCCCTAACTGGCAATCGAACTAGCGACCCTTTGGTTCACAGGCTGGTGCTCAATCCACTAAGCCACATTAGCCAAAGCAAAAAAAAAATTTTAGATAACTAAAATTAAGAAAAAACAACCACAAATGGCTCCTGGAAAAGGTCCCCAGTCCCTGAGGTGCCAAGTCTGTCCTGCTCATCCTCTATAAGCTCTGGGGTTGGTATCCTGCACTCAGGAACCAAGAATTACACAGAAGAGGTCTCATCTCTCCAGGCTTGAGTGTCCTCGCACATGTGCTCAGAGGTGGATGAGGACAGTGGTTTCAAGGGCTTTTCTGAGTCACAGAATCGTTTGATGACCCGATGAAAGCCGGCACATGCGCACATGACTTGACACCCAGTTTCAGATGCCTCACGGACCCTTCGCAGCCAGTTGAAGGAACCCTAACCCAGGAGGAAGGACCCGGAACTGGATGGGTAGTTCCAGCACTGGGACAGGTGCACCGTGTCCACTCCAGAGGGCACTAAACGCGGGTCTCCACAGATGCCCCCAGGAAAGGTGCTGCCTCTGGCCTTACCATACCGGGGGTCACAGTCAAAGTCCAGTCTCCGGTGTCATTGCTCAGCACAGTGTCATTGCTCAGCACGCCACAGGCCGGAATTGGCATGGACCCTAAAGAAGACGACAGTGCAGGAGGTAGCTCAGCAGCCCACAGGGGAGGGGGTGCGTGCACTCCCCGGAAGGGAGCCCCTTTGCAAGCCAAGGATTGGGCCATGAATAAGCCATTTCGTGCTGTGTGGCTTTCAGCAAGGGACAGCCTCTCTGCACATCAGTGACATCACTTGTCTCCTGGGATTGAAAGCTATGACTGTTTGTTTTTTTTTTTAAGATTTTACTTATTATTTTTAAAGAGAGGGAAAGGGAGAGAGGCAGAGAGGGAGAGAGGCATCCATGTATGGTTGCCTTTCACCTGCCTCCAGTTACAGACCCGGCTGGAGACCTGGCTTACAACCTGGTTATGTGCCCTGGCTGGGAATCCAACCAGCGACCTTTGGGTTCACAGGCTGGCGCCTTATCCACTGAGCCACCAGCCAGGGCTGAAAGCTATGACTATTCTTATCCTGACGCTGAGGAGAGGCATGTAGCTCCCAGGGACCACAAGCTTCTTCAATGGAACCTGTCCGTCGGCCGCCCGTGGTCCACAGCACCCATCCCTCCTCCCACGTCCACTGCGCCGGGGCAGCGGCAGGGGACCCCGCTGCCGCCTCGCCAGTCTCCCCGCCCTCCGCGCAGACCGGCCGCACTCTTCTTACCCGCCTGGGCCGGCAGCAGCGACAGGGACACGACCGTATCCTCCGTGGCTCCCACCAGGGTCGCGCTGACCACGGGGCTGGACATGCGGACGAACGACGGGACGAAAACTGGGCGGGATGGAGACGGGAGCATTAGCAGCTGCAGAGTCCAGCCTACGCGTGGTCCCGAGTCAGCGGTGACCCCGTGACCCCGGCGACCCTGCAGAGTCCGAGTCCCGCCCCTGAAACGCCTGGTCCCTGGCCGGCCCCACAGGCCCTGCTCCCCGGTTCGTACCCAGGTCCCCCGACAGCGGCCTCGGGACGCCCTGCAGAAGCAGGAGCGCCAAGAGCAGGGGGGCGGGCGGTGTCGAGCGCATGTCGGGGCGCTGTGGCCCGCAGGACAGACGCGTGCCCGCCTAGAAGCCCGGAAGCCCGGGGGTACCGCGCAGAGGGTGCCCGCGCCCCTCTGCCGCCATGTTGTCAAGTGAACGCCGGGAGCCATAGCAACCACCAATCGGCTATGGCCTGTGGTGCGGCGCACCCTGATTCGACGAGCCGTAGAGAGCCCGCCCCTGGCCGCGGCAGCCTGGCCCCGCCCACAGGCCGAAGGCCACCCGAAGGCTCGGAACCTGGAGGAGCCGCGGAGTTTAAAAAGTGCAGCTTCGCCCAGCCCGGTGGCCAAGCTGGTTGAAGTCTCTGTACCCAAACGACGCCGGTTCGAGCCCCGGCCCGAGGGCCTCCGAAACAGCAGCTGACCTGTTTCTCTCTCTCCCCCCGAATAAGATCACTGTGAAAATGAAACGAGGCACCACCCCCGGTGAGCTCGGACCTCATCGGGCGCTCGACACTGACCGCTCCTTCGCACTCCGGGGCGGTGCGCGCTCGCAGAGAGAATGCATAAACGGTGTTCAGCGCTCCGCACACCCGAACACGTTTGCCGTTAATACTCTTTGTGTTCAGTTTTCTTAGTTACATGGATGTTAATGTATCAGCAAATCTAACGTTCTGAGCATTATTTTTTTTCTTCCTTCCTTCCTGCAAAATCGGTTAATTGCTGCAGCTGTAATATTAGCATTAACTCAGCAAAGCGCTGAAATCTCTTGAGGTCTGGGAATAAAGACTAAGAGAACCTCACTAAAAGGTTGTCAAGGTATGCAAATATTCCTGTTACTTGCTAATCATTTCTTAACAAGAGAGTAACCATTTACAGTGAGGGAAACTGGCATATTGAATTATTTTTAATCCACGGGCCAAAATGCTTTCATTTAGATAAAACATAAAGTAATTAAGGCGAAACTAATGGTCATGGGGTATTTTTAATAAATTATAAACCCTTCTTTTCACCAGGTTCTACTTTTCTAGACTTTTACCTTCTTACTATGCTGGTGTGGCCCAGTGGATTCAACATAGGCCTGCAAACCAAAGGGTCACCAGTTCAATTCCCAGCCAGGGCACATAACCCTGTTGCAAGCCAGGTCTCCAGCCAGGTCTGTAGCTGGAGGCAGATGAAAGGCAACCATACATGGATGTTTTTCTCCCTTTCTTCTTCTTTCCCTGCCCTTCTCTAAAAATAAGGAATAAAATATTTTTAAAAAAGATCATAAAGCATCAAATCTTTCTTCTAATTCTTTCATACTTAGAACTCATATTAACTACTTCATACCAATCTATTACTGCATAGGATTTGGAACATATTTTCATGAATAATTTGGCAAGATTTGAAATTAAAGTTTTTCAGAGCTGAATAGACTATTGTCTGGTATTTGACCAAATCCAATTAAAAGGTACAAAGTTGAAAAAGAGTTGAATAAACTTGAAATAAACAGGTAAGAAAATATAAATTTTTCATTTTATTATAAAAATTATATAAAGTAAACCATAAACACAACACAAAAAAGCAGAATTAAGACAATACGTAAGAGTTCCAATGAATTAAACGAAAACTTTATCGACCTGCTGAAAATTATTCATCTTTCATATGTATGATGCTTTCTTTCCTAGACTTAGACTATAAAATATTTTTTAAAAGATTCTCCAACCTAAGGATTAACAAATACTTGTAAAAAGTTATCAGCAAAATTTTTGTGTATTTAATAAAGTTGTAAATCCACAATACAAAAATCTACCTGAAATAATCTAACCAAAGACCACCAAGTTACTTAAGTGAGACTCCTTTTCTCAGATATGAAAAGAAAATGTAAATCTCATTTACATACAAGACTGGATACACAATTTGTCAATACACTTTTAAAACAAACCAAACCAGCCACTGTTTCTGAAAAACCTTCCTACACTATTAAAGGACTTTACATATCTTTAAGGTTACATTGAAAAATAGTTTTTCATTGTTGAAGTTACAATTTTTCTTTTGAACTTAACAGAATTTTCCAATAGCAAGTCCAAAGCTTCTAAAGAATAGTTCTCCAACATTAATGATTTTCTTCTTTTCCTCAGATAAAAAGGAAATTCAATCTGTGGGTAACACTTAACTATAAAGAATCCACCCCCCCCAAAAAAAAACCCCACCCTTTCACAACCCAGACATTAGCTTTCATTAAGTAAGCTCTTCACACAGCTACTTTTTAAGAAAAAGTTGCTTCCAGACTCCTGCACTCACTCACCTTATTTAAAATCAGACTTTATAGTATTCAATGGCAAACTATTACAATTACTTGGATATATTTGGCCAAACATGTACTGATGTCACATAAAAGGATGAATAACTGCTAATACCTGAAGCTAAATCTCAATTTAGATAATAACGATTTTATTTACATGACTATTGTCAAAGTTAATAGCAGATTCAACTAAAATGTTCCATATTGATTAAGGCCATTGCTCTAATTTTTCTAAAACTGTGTTCGAATTTCATACATAACGTTTCACAGCAAGAACCTTGACTTGGGTCCTAAGTTCTAAAGCCTACAATCAAGACAGACTGATTTGACAAATGACCATCCCAATAAAAAAGGTCACAAGTATGTGCTTTCTTCCCCTTTCGGGACCAAAATCAGTCTGAAAACATTTAGGGTTCGTATTCTGCAGAGAAGAATTCCCTCACACAAATCAGCCCCCTAGGAGTACAGAACGTGGGTGATCTTTTAGAACTATAACCTGTAAGAAACTTCATTAAAATTCTTACATGATGTGTATTTTTCCAGGGCCTTCCTACAAAGACTTCCTTACACATCTATGAATAGCTCTGAAGGACGGAGAAAGTTTCATCACGCAGACACTTTCAGCTTCTTCTTCTTGGCCTTCAGAATGGGAGGCAGAGAAATCTTAAAGGCAGTCCTGAATGACACAGAAGAAGAACATCCTTAAACGCTCGGACAGCTGTCAGGCGGAGCCAGCCACACAGCCTCACAGATACTTACTCGCAGGTGGTGCAGATGGGGCTGAAGTTGCAGAATACTGGACGTGCAGGAAAAAGAACAGGATGGTTTATAACCGTATAGTCAAGACTTTCCGATGTGGAAAAGGAAAATTCCGTCAGGAACTTACTTGACAAGCACACGGAACAGACGTAGCCGATTTCGATGAGGTTCCTGTGACAGAAGCACGCCGCCCGGTAGTCGACATGAACTGGCGGGGGGAGGGTCAGCTGAGATCTCTGGTCCTGATCAGGGAGGAAAACCCACTGCAGAAAGAAAACAGGCCTTTGTATTCGTGCAGCCAGGACGGAGCCCTTCCACCCCACACACACTCACCCAAGGCACTGCTCCGTAGACTGTCTTACCACATTCTGCCCGCCTCACAGGGCTCGGACCCTAAGCCCAGCCCGCTAAGCTCTGAGAACCTGGGTCACCGCTTTACTCCCTTCTCTCCACCACCAGCCCCAGCCGTCTGCCGCCACTTGCCCAGGAAACTGGCTTCCTGGCACAGGTGTCAGGCTCAGGGTCACAGGTCACACCTCCTTACCAGTAAATACTGCAGGAGGGCGGGCATCTGAGGCACCTTCAGGTATGTTCCCCCCGTGATGTCACACGCCTGCAAGACACACAGTGCAGTGATCTCTTCCACACCGGCACATACTGAGCCTTTCCAGAGGGTTGCCGTCCCCCCAGTTCTTCAGGTCGCCAGGAGAAGAGGCCGTGGTGCAGCAGAGCACGTCCCCGAGTGCTTGAGGACCAGAAACCGGCAGCTCCATTCAAGATGTTCACACCTATTTCCCCTTTCACTCTTTGGAGACTACAGTGTAGGACAGCAAGTGCCCCTCCTTCTGCCTGTCGGCTACTGATGAATTTTTATTCTTGCCATGTTTCTTCATTTTCACTAGTTTTTAAACGACTCTGAGACACAATCCATGTCATTAAAATCAACCCTTGGAAAGTGCACAATTCCCTGGGTTGAGTGTGTTCACGATGTGCAGTCATCACCAGTATCGAGTCGCAGACCATTCCCAGCACCCCAGAAGGAAACCCACACCCATTCACCAGTCACTCTCCGCTCCTCCTCCCGGCCCGCAACAACCACCCATTGCATTGTGTCCATGGACGCGCCTCTCCTGGACATTTCAATGGAATCTGGTAGTATTTGTCCTGTCGGGCTTCTCACTCAGTCTCATGTTTTCAGTCCAGGCTGCAGCAGGTGTCAGAGTTTCGTCCCTCTGGGTGATCAGTCATAGTCCACTGTGTGGATGGACCACACTTTGTTTACCCTTCATCTGTCGATGGACATTTTCCACTTTACAGCTATTATGAACAGTGCAGCTGTGAATATTCATGTACAATATTTCAAGTAGGCATGTTTTAAGTTCTCTTGGATATGTGTAATTGCTGGGTCACATGGCAATACCATGCTCCACGTTCTGAGGAAGTGTCCACAGTCTTCCCAAGTGGCTGTGCTGTTTTACACCCCAGTGAACACTATGGACCTGCCACTGAGCTGAAAAAACAGGACAACTCCACAGACTCTGTAGCCGGTGTACTTCCTGACTGCGTCTCCCTCCGCCACTCCTCATCCCCAGCCACAACTGAGACAAGGTTTCCTACAGTTTTGTGCTTCTAAATGACCTTTTAGGAAATAATAATTCTTATGGACAAGAAACATATGTCAAAAGTTGGGTAATATCTTCAATCTTCCTTTTTCTCCACTTTCTGATTAAAGTAAAACTCAGTTTCCTAATTTTGACTTAAAGCAACATCCCACAGCATTATCCAACAGAGATGTAACATAAGCAACACAAATAATTTTAAATTTTCCTGCCCTGGCTGGTGGCTCAGTGGATAAGGCACCAGCTTGCAAACCCAAAGGTCGCTGGTTTGATTCCCAGCCAGGGCACACAACCAGGTTGCAAGCCAGGTCTCCAGCCAGGTCTGTAGCTGAAGGCAGGTGAATGGCAACCATACACTGATGTCTCTCTCCCTCTCTCCCTTCCCCTCTCTCTGGAAAATCTTTTTAAAATTAAAAATAAAAATAAAATTTTCAAGCCAGGTAAAATGGGAAAAAACATTT
The DNA here is from genome assembly GCA_004026585.1 of Noctilio leporinus. NCBI lineage: Eukaryota > Metazoa > Chordata > Mammalia > Chiroptera > Noctilionidae > Noctilio > Noctilio leporinus. The sequence continues at coordinate 385,222 of PVIW01000325.1, read as the reverse complement.
TAATAACAGATTTAACTCAATGTATCTAAAATACTATCAGTCTATTGATACTATCAGTCAACAGAAAAAAAATCATTAATAAAATCCTTTATATTCTGTTTTTCATATGAAGTCTCTGAAATTCAGCGTGTATTTTACACTTACAGCACATCTCAGTTCAGACCAAACTCATAAGGGCTCACCCACCATATGACTACCACGTGGGACAGCAGAGATCTGGAGTATGACCCTATTTTCCTAAAATTCTCTGCTCAGGGATTGTGTCTTCCACCTATATCTCTACACAGAGAGAGCCATCATTCTGTTCACCTAATAACAGTATTGTTATTAAAGATTTTCCTTACTCACTTTAAGACAAAGAAGAAGAGAGGGAGAAAGAGAGGAAGAGAAGCAATTAACGTGTGGTTATCTCTCACATGCTCCCAGCTGGGGACCCGGCCCGAAACCTAGGCACGTGCCCGGAAAGGGAACTGAACTGACGACCCTTTGGTTCGCAGGCCAGCACTCAACCCACTGAGCCACACCAGCTAGGGCTGTTCACCTAATATTAACCATGGTAATTTTTGGATGATAGGATCTGAAAGAATTTAACACTTCTTTAAAAAATACTTTTCTGTGCTATTGAGTTCATTTTAATGTACGAATCACTTTTACAAAGTCAATCAAATCGTATGTAAAATTAAGTGACAAGTTCGGAGGAAGCAGAGATGTTAGTTCTCTATCTAACACAGGCTAATGCCCCCAAACGCGGGAGGGTCAGTGTCTGGCCCGAACAACAGGTAAGAGAACAGCCGCTTTCTTGTCACCACCAGTGTCACGGAAGCATACACACCTGCTGGAGGAGTCCTGAATCAGAGTCCAACACGCAGGCATCGATGGAAACGTTCTGAAACAAATATTCCGAAAATGTTGGGGGAATGGTAACTATGACCACCTCATACCCATAACCCATTATGTGCCAGATCGACTCTTAAAACGGCTGATGTAACTGGCACAACAGCCCTGCAAGGCAGACACTTGAGCATCCTGCAGCTGCAGCGCCCGGCCTTGGCCAGGCTGCGGTCAGAGGCCAGGGAGGCACCGCTGCGACTCCAGTGTGCCCGTCCCAAGGCCCGCGGTCCTGTCACTTCATCGCGCAGCCTCTCCAAGGTGGAGGATGTTATCCATGACTATAGCGTTTTAATTAAAACTGAAGTGTTTTGTTATGAGTGACAACTCATCAAGAGATGCAGCAAACCATAAAACCAGGGATTCTCAGCCCATGGGCTGAAGGGGCCACAGGAATGGAATATGCCGAAACTGTATTAAAAACCATTTCAGGGCACATTTTTCTGGGGGCTCATCAGATTCTCAAGGGGCCCGGGACTGAAAACAGAAGTGGCTGTATTGAGATGGGTTGCGGATTCCTCTGCAGTCAGCGCGCCTCCCCTGGACCAACCTGCCTCTGGGCTGCGAAGATGACGTTCATGAAGTTCATGTACTGCAGCGCGCTGTCCTCCGCGGCCTTCACCACCTGCAACCACGGCTGCGTCAGCACCGCAGGCCCGGCGCCGCCCGCCCACAGCGGCCACCGTGTCCTTCTCCTGACTGCTCTGCCTGGCTCTCACCGTGCAAAGACACGTCGAAGTGTAACGAGGACTGGAAGAAGGCCCCCAAATCCTGCTGCTCAAGAGCCAGTCACGCACAGTTCACAGAGAGCACCCCTGGGCGCGCGCTCCCACCCTGCACACGCCCCAGCAGGCCCGGCTTCTCACCAGTGCCTGCACCCTGCTTTCGTGGCTGCACCACCCTCTGCGCTGACCTCACACACTTCCTCCACCTGCCCAATCAGCCCTCGGGGACACCGAAGCAGCTTGCAGTGTGTCAAGATGACACTTGGGCGGACAGTCGTGTCCCCTCTGCATGGCTCTGGGATGAGCTCCTAAGTTAAATTTCATCCTGGTATAGAGAAACGCCAAGCTGTCCTCCCAAGTGAGGTTCTGTTTCATCCTCCCACTGGGGTTATGAGGGAATAACTGACCGCCCCCCACGACCTGGCGACCCAGGAAGCACCAGGGTTCCATCTGCGCCGAGCAAGAAGCATGTAACGAAACGAAGGTGCCGCAGCGTGAACCGGCCCTTCTCACCTCTCCTCTGGCGTACTGCTCAGGAGGCTGCTCCTCTAGACTAACTTAACACTTGTAAACATTTACAAGAGCTCCTTTTTAGTTGTTTTTTAATCCTCACCCGAGGATGTTTACTGACTTTAGAGAGAGAGGAAGGGACAGGGAAGAGAGAGGGGGAGGGAAAGAGGGGAGAGACAGACAGGCAGAGAGAAACATGGACGGGTTACCTCCTGGAGGAGCCCGGAGCCGGGATCAAACCCGCACCCTTTCAGTGACCAGGACAAGGCTCCCACCAACCGAACCACCGGCCAGGGCTCCCACTAGGTTTTCTAATTGGTTATAATTGACATATAAACTTAAGTGTTGACTTTTTTTTAACTTACCAATATCCTTGACTTCATCTCCTGGTTATCTGTAAAGAGATAAAAGCAGATCACAATTTAACTGGATCTCGTGAAATGTGTTATAAGTTTCTCCAACCAATTTTAAACAGGCCACCAAATTAAAGTAGTAAAATAAATATTAGTTTTAGAGGAAAACGAAGGTTCCTACCTTTCACTTCCTTGGTTATTCTATGAATGTCTTATTTTCTTAGCATTAAGGAATTAGAAAATATTATTTAACTTCATAGCTCTTCATAGTCAACAAAAAGCCAACCCAGCGACCACAGAGCTGAAGAAGTGTTCCGTTTGCCACGACTGGCGCCCACAGTCAGAGGAGGGACTGGAGAGTGCCCGTGAGCAGCTCCAGTCAGCCAGACCCCGTAACCTGACCATGCGGCTTTGCCCCGGAAAGTGAACCTTCCACCACCTGACGGTCTATGACGTCCACCACATCCTAGATCTGGGCGCTGGGACCCGGAATAAAGTACCAAGTCAACCCACGCGACCCGAACTGGGAACCACACGTAGGTGGCCAGGCCCTGCCCCAGGGTAGAGCAAGGCGTTCAGGGTCAAACACTGCTCTCAAAGCTGGACGACAGAACCAAGCCCCGAAAGGCTAAGTGACAAACAAGGACGTGCCCTGAGGACCTGGGAGCAGAGCCCTCTCGCTTCCCCATCAGCCCCGCAGAGTGTGGAGAAGCTGCCCAAGCGCCGGAGCGCCCGCTGAGAGTCCTCCTGCCTCGCGCTCCCGCAGCACCAGTCCCGGGAGCCCCGCTCCTTCCCAAGGCCGCTCCGCATGCCTGAGGCACCAAGGATACAGCAAAGAGCCTGGGCCAGGGATCCCGCCAGCAGAGTTTCTGTGTGCTGGCCCTTGATGTCACCTATAAACAACAAAAAATGAAACAGGAAGTTTCTTGAACTAAGGTCATTTTCACACCAAAGCGTTCTTCTTCATGAATGAAATTAACACCACACTGTCAACCTGGGTTTTAAAACAGCAATCTGCTCTCACTGATACTTAAGTAAGTAGTTTTTAAAACACTTTCTCAACATAACCAATCCCGGTGCTCGGGGGCTGAGGCAGGGGACAGGGGCCGGCGGGCACAGCGCTTCCACGCGGGAGGGTGAAAGGCTCTGAAGGCAGCCAGGGCGGCGTTAGCACACGTGGCTACTCGCGGCCGCAGCACCGGGAGCTTCAAATGGCGGAAATGGCGGATTCTATGTGGACTACACCACAATGAAACATAAATAGCAAGTATCCTGGGTGACCTGGACAAGTTCAGGTTATCCATGACGTGCTCTAGCCTCCTGCCCCATTTCCCCACCTCCCCTCCCGGCTTCCCCGGGACCTGCCAGCCAGTCAGCCGGAGAGACCTCAGCTGTGACGAGCAGGGACGCGGTCTGAAATGTGCTTGGAGCCTCGTTGGAAAAAAAGTCACTCAAGGAACATCAAAACTCTAAACCTTCAGCTGAAGGCAGTGGCGAACCAGACCCCCGACCGGCCGCAGGACATGCCCAATTACCGGCCTGCAGCTGACCTGCCACAAGGGCCTGAGCACCAGCCCTGGAGGCCAGAGGCTCTGAGTGCCATTCTGGAGCCAGCTGTGGGAGCGTCACCTGGGGCCTTCATGGAAATGCAAGATCTTGGGACCCACTAGACCCAACAAATCAAAACCTGTAGAGTGGAGCCAGCGCTTTCTTCTAACAAGCCCTCCAAGTGACTTAACCACATTGCGGGCATGTAACTTACAGATCATAAAACTCTCCTTTGAAATACACGAGGCAATGACTCCAAGTGCCGTGTCATTTCAGCACATTTCCCTCACCCCAAAAGGCCACGCTGTCACACAGAGGGATGTTGTGGCAGCTAGTGGGCGAGGCCAGGAAGGCTGCCCAGCACAGGACAGCCCCCAGCACAAGAACAACCTGGCCCAAACCGTTAGTCCTCCTGAGGATGAGCTACATGATAGGTAATGAGGAGTGAGGCTTTGAAGACACTCTAGAGGGTAAACGAAGAGGATTTTGTAGCTGATTACAAGTTGGAAAAGTGGTTGGATGCTGGTGGAGGAAACAGGGAATGGAATGGGTGTAACTGAGGAGAAAAGACAATGAAATGATTCTGGGGACACCGCGGGACCCTTAGGGGCAACTTGTGCACTCAAAAGGAAGACTGGGATAAGCCCTGGCTGGTAGCACAGTGGTTAAGGCACCGGCCTGTGAACCCAAAGGTCGAAGGTTCGATTCCCCAGCCAGGGCACATAACCAGGTTGCAAACCAGGTCTCCAGTCAGGTCTGTGGCTGGAGGCAGGTGAAAGGCAACCATAGATTGATGTCTGTCTCCCTCTCTGCCTCTCTCCCTTTCCTTCCCCTCTTTCTAAAAATAATGAAATAAAATCTTAAAAAAAAAAAAAAGGAGATAGAGGCAAAGCCTGGGAAGTATTTACAGACAAACAAGAATGGAGAATACACAGCGAAAAGAAAATAACGTGCAGAATAAAGGCATTTTAAAGGGCAAAATAAAGGCAAAGTCAGAAAAAGAAGAAAAAGGGTCCATGCGAGGAAAACCAGATCAACAGGACAGTCTTAGAAGCCAGAGTGTGTTTCGAGCCTCGGAGGCTGGGCCCCAGCGTCAGGGAGTACCGCACAAACTGACGAAAATGACTCGGAAAAGGAGAGAAAAGCAAGAAGGCAGCATCAGGAGCCTCACATCTTTGGGCTTAAAGCCTCCAGGACCCCCACATTCAACACCTTTTGCAAAATAAAGTAAAAGCTCTTACTCCTCGTCATTAGATCTTTAATCTCTTCAACAATCACTTCATTTGCTGCTGTTAACAGCTCGTACTTCCCGTCTTTGCTTCCCACGGGGTTGAACTCCGAAGGAGCGTTGCTGGGGTCCCCAAAGAAGTCTCCAAGCCTGCCATTCTTTCCGGGGTACAAGAATCGACTGAAACAGAGGAGCACAAGGAACTGGCTACACCAGGACTCAGTGCCTCACTAACTAGATGAAATTCAGTAGAGAAAACAAACCCCATGTTAATTCTGGCCAATAAGATTCTATGATCTATTTCATTAAAAGAAGAAATGTATACAGCTGGCACACTGGAAACATGAGTCAAGCACCACAGAAAGTTTTCATGATACCAGTTTTCTGGAGGCTGAGAGGAAACCAAGGGGACCTGGGCTCGACCTCTCGACATGTTTTGGTGGCAGGGGCCTTTTAATGTACCTTCTCAGTGACACCTGGAAGAGTCACACCAGCTTCTAACTTACTGTTAGCCTATTATTTAAGGTCTATTTATCCACCCCAGTAATAACACTCTGGTCCAAAGGTCCCTGAAGATTCTTCTAGTAATTCATGACTCTTACAGTACTTAGGTAAACCACGTCTGGGTTTTCTAAGAGTGAAAACTTAGCCTGTCATGGTTTTTGTTGATATCTTAATCCAATCAGCATCTCCGTTTCCGATTCTGAGAAAACCGTGTGACGATGGCCAGTGTGGGAGCAGTTACAGGTCTGCGGGGTCTGGCCACACCACAGAGGGGTAAACGCTAAGAACCAAGGCAACCTGACAGCTACCCCCTAACCTCACCTGAAATATGTGGGTAAACAAGAGCCACTTCTACTGCAATGGACATTAAGACAGAGAAGCTGGTTCTGCAGTCTGCATGTAACATGACAAGTAAACGTGGTCAAAAGTAGCCACAAAAACCTGACTGCATGTGGCCATATCTGCACATCAGCTGCACATCTAGTCACCATCTTGCAGGGACGTGGACCTGGCCAGTTTCACACCAACATTAGAAAAGGTTGCTACTTCTTCCCTGAGCACATGATACAGCTACTGACTTCGGTTAAGAAGCCAGTTTCTAAGAAATGTTCTCACTTGTAAACTCTGGAATCACACACAGAGCAGTGAAACACTCACTCAGGACAGGTAGGCAGAGGCCTAGACTGGCTCTGGGGAAAGCAGGGTCCCGCCCACGGGGCACAACCGCCCCACGCACAGCAGCAGGGCAGCGGCAGCCTGGCCCCATCGCTCCCCCTTTGCCTGGAGTCTACAGGTGAAGCCGGGTGAGGTCATGGGGCACCGCATGCCACGCGACTGTGCGTGAGCCACATGTGCAACACTCGCACCTGTCAAGGCACTAGTTCCCGACGCAGCCAGGGACATTCAGTGACACGGAAGAAACATGTGCCACAGACGGTGGGAACAGCGCTGGGCGAGTGCTGGCTGGCATAAAAACCTGGAACGTGAAAAAGTGAGCAGGTACTCGTACAGAGGTCCTACCTTTCCTGAATGTGACTTGCTATCACTGCAAGTTTGTTGGACCGATTCATGAATAAGTGAGAATTCCCCAGCACCATTACTGCGTCTATACATTTTGATAAAGTAAACTATTGGAAAAAGAAGACATTAGAAAGGTTAATCAACTATGCAAATATTTACATCAGTTCTTGAAGTAATGAAGATTTCACTCAAAGATTAAGTCATTAGCTGCTGGCTGCTAAAAATGCACCCAAAGCCTCCCTCCTTCAAGGCAATAAGCCAAAACACCTGGAAATTAGTTTTCTCATTCTACTCTGCATCAGTACATTATCCCACAAGTATTTTTTGTGTAACATTTAGGGGATAGCAAACACCACACCTCTGTGATGAAATTACTAGGCAACCATTGCTACACATGAATCATGTGCTGAAATGCTGATTAGATTGGTGACGTGTACAAGTTTCCCATTCATTCATTCATTCATTAAGGATGCTGAGCCCATTATGCATAACAGCCCTTCTTTCCCAGAGGTTACGTTCTCACAAATATTACTAAAAACATAGCTGGGTATTTTACCTGGAATAACACGTTTCTCTTTAAAAGAAATACTTCAGGCAGAAAATAAATTGCTGATAAATTTCACTTTGTTTTTAAAAAGTCAAACGAACCTATTACAACTACCACATGGCAAAAAAATAACTGTCAGCAAAAGTGAAAGACCACCTATTGGAAGGAACTGGTGTGTGACACACCCAGAAAAAGAAATAAAGAGGCCGCAGGTCAGCGGCTGCCTGGGCCCAGGGGCAGACGCTGTGCATGCGAGGACACAGACAGCAGGGAGCTTTCTGTGGTGACAGAAATGTTCTGAAACAGAACAGTGGTGATGGTTACATAACTTTATTGTGCTTCAACTAAAAATCGCTGGGTTGCACATTAAAATGGATGAGTTTTATGGTACTTAAGTGATACCTTGCACAAGCTACTCCTCTGGAAATGAAATATCCACAGACCTGAATAACCCAGAGGCCCCTGAAATCTTACCTGGGATCCCTTTAATGCTTGCTTTCCCCACCAAATCGGGTTGGTGTCAACTACGATCACTAGGAGATTCAGTTCATCTTCTGAAAATATTAACAAAAGTAAAAAACATCAGCCACATCCCAGTGAACCAAAGCTGACATCCTTCACACTTTTTCACGTTTCTGATCTAAGAGTTGTAAGAGGAACGGAAGGCCAAGTGCTTTGAGCACTTGAAGCTCTGCTGCCGTCAGCAAGTGCTTCTCTGCTTTCCGCACCGCTGCCCCTTTCCTGCCCAGCACAGAAGCTCCGAGAGGACGGGTTCCCCGGGTTCCCGTCTGTCTTTCTCCATTTCTCCTCTGCTCCTCGCATGCTGCTCGTTATGCAGGATGCATAATAAACTGCTGTTACGTGAACCCAAAGATACCTGCATGTGAAATGCCTGGTCAAAGATAGAAGGCACTGATTAGCCAGCAGTAAGAACCACTAGTACAATTTGGGATGGGGGGGGTGGGGCCGAAAGGGAGGAATCAGGAATCGGTTTGGCCCTGAGCTCATCAAATCACCTGGGAGCAACGCCAGCTGTGACTGGGAACCTGCAGTTAAAAAGGTGAAAAGCAATTCCTATGCAAAGGATACTTTCCTGAGAAAGGAATCAGGCTATACTCCAAACACAGAGCAGATGAACAAAGCACACTAATTTACTCAAACATTCACACCAAGTAGTGCAGGCATTGAGCGTACAGTGTCCAAGCTCTCAAGGGGCCCACATTCTAACTAGGGTGACAATGGAACTTGTAAGTACGCGCCGCTCACTCAGTAACACAAGCAATGTCGTCTCTCCTGCCCCTATAACTTCCTTCCATCTTGCAGTCCCGTCTCCTCTCTCAGGATAATCCCCACCCCATCTCTGATTTCTGCTTACGTACCCAAGTCCCAGTTACTCTACAGGGCCACCTCTTTCTTCCAAAAAACCCTTCCCAGATCTTCCAACAGGTCCTCCCAGCTCGCGGTCTCAGGAGATGCGGACAGGCAGCCTCCTCTGCACCAGGCCCGGGCACGCACAAGCCTACAACCCCCTCCACGCTGACAACGTCCCAGCAAGGGGCAGATGGCTGCCTGCTTTCACCCATCACAAGAGGTACCTCCTCCCTTTTGCTATTTTTTGAAATCAGATGGTACCTAACGACTAAGCAGCACGGCGGTATACCAAATAAAAGCACGTTTCATAATCAACCTTATTTTAGAGTAGATGAAACGTGGTCTTCTCGTTTCGCAGGTGAACGCAACTCGCTGGAAGTCGCAAGCCTGCTAAGCCAGCAGCCAGGCCAACACCCTATTCTGCGGAGAGACCCTCCTGGCGGCCCAGACCGTGACTCCCGACGCCCCGCTGCCCAGTTCCGACCCCGCCCAGCACCCCCCCTTCTCAGGACGCTCGGCTGTCGCTGCTTCATCCCACAGGCGGCTGTGTCTCCCGTCCGCTCCTTGGAGAAGGACTTCCGTCCATCCTGCAAGTGGCGCCCGCCCCACCCGCCTCCACTCCCAGGCTCCCCGTTTGCGTCTCACTGTAGACAGGGGCTCGGCTCGCCGCAGGGCACGTGCACCGTCTCGGCTGCGAGAGCACCGGGTCCCCTGGGCGCCCACCCAGAGGGGCTCCTCCCCCAGCAACGCTGAATCACAGCGTCCACTCCGCTGCTGGAGCAGCTCCGGTCCCCCCCCCACCCCACGACTGTCCGCCTCGCCCCGGGCGGGGCCCCGAGGCGCTCTCGGTCTCCGCTCGCAGGGGGCCGGGCGCCGCGGCCACAGGCGCGCACGGGCGGCAGGAGCCCGAACACATTTCCTGAGGGAGCCACTCGCTACCCGCCAGGGGCCGAGAGGGTCCCCGGGCCCGAAGCCCGCCCGCCACGTGGCCGGTCGGCCGTGCCCAGCTCGTCCCGCAGTGGGGCCCGCGACCCGTACGCGAGACCCTCACCGTCCGAGGCCATAGCGGGGCCGTAGGGAGGCCGGCCGGCAGCCCGGACGCGGCGCAACCCCACTTCCGGCGCCGCCGAGGGACGCGCAAGGTGATTGGGCCCAGAGCCGGCGCCGCGCCCAGACCCCGCCCCCGGGCGCCGGAAGTCGAGTGCGGGGCGGAGCCGCGCGCGGTCGGTCGGCAGCTCCGGGCAGGCGCGGTCGCGGGACACTTGCGGACAACGCGGGGGGCTCCGGCCCGTCGGGCGCTGCGGTCGGGGGCACCATGGATGACAGCGGTAAATCGGGACGGGCTGCTGGGTCCGCAGCGCAGCCGCGCGGGCCCCCACCTCGCTCGCCCAAGCTCGGGCAGCGCGCGTGGCCAGCGCGGCCGAGGGGCAGCGTGCGGCTCCTCTAACCCCGGTGGTGCCGCACCAGGGGGCGGGCCCGAGAGCATCCGCAGGCGCCCCTCGCCCCGCGCTTCCTTCCCGTGCCCTCGCCGGGAAAGGGGGGCTTCGGCAGCAGCGTGCAAGCCTCAGCGGTGTTGCTGTCCCCAACGGGGAGTAGGAACGAGACCCCCCGCCCTGATGACTCTGGTCCCGGAGGCAGAAGGAGCAGGCGTGTTTGCTGCGCTCATCTGCTGTGCTGATCCAAGTGCTTTATTACGGGAACTACAAGAATGGATTAATATATGCAGCGTAGCTTTCAAGTTTAAAACAAAAGTCAAGGGGGGCTGGATCGCGACACCCGCAAGTCAGTCTGCAAGTGAGCAGGCTTGACGACTGTCTGCAGGAGGAATGGACAGGGAGGTTGAGGCTGGGAAGCTCTCAGTACTCTGGGTCTAGATGAAGCGGGAGCATGACCTTTCAGTGTTATTTACCAGGCGTCCTCCCTGTTCCCGGCAAGCATCGCCATTCCCCTGCACACCTTGAAAAGGAAGTTTTTTAATTAGGTGCTTCCTAACCTCAGCAGTTTCTGACAAGCTCTCTGGCCTTCCCTCCTGCTAAATGGCTTGAACCGCATTTTTTTTTTCTCTCTTCTAGAGTTAATTAAATACTTTAAGCTCCAAATGGAAAAAGATCCTGACATGGCCTCAGCCGTGGCTGCCATAAAGACTTTGCTGGAGTTCTTGAAGCGGGATGAAGGTGAGGGCCCTCCTGGAACACACTGGACCTTGGGAAAGTCTTCTACTAACTGTCAGAGAGAGGGGGAGACATACAAGCACCTACATAAAGTAACGTCACTCCAAGCTCAGCTTCTTCCTTCATTTCACTCTTCCTTTTTAAACTAGAGAAAGCCCATGAGTTACTGTTAAAATGGGTTTCCCTTCGTAAATGAAATATACTTTGAATCAAGAATGATCCTTTTATATCAAGTTGACCGTGAAGCCTAAATTATAGCAATAGTTCAGCTTTCCGACCGTTCACGGAGCCGTCTTGTGCCAGGTTCTGTACAGATGCTGCAGAGAATGTTCCAGAATAAATTCTGGTGTTAACATCATGCGTTATGATCACCTGCTAACTCAGGCATTCCAGATGTGAGCACCTGGGTATCGCATGGCATCTTGCGTAAGCAAAATAAAAAAGCCTTTTTCAATACAAAGGGCTGGCCCAGATACCCGTGTCTCCAAAGCAGATTTCGGTGGCTTCTCACTGTACCTACAATAGCATCCAAACACCTAATCCTCACCTACACCACCTCTCAGCCCTCATCTGTGCTGCCCCTCAGTCCGCTGTTCTGACACTCATACCAAGTGTGCCCCCATCTCAGGGCCGTTGTGTTGTCCTGGTCCGGCCCTGGCACCTTTTCCCCTGGGTCCATATGCAGCTGGATTCTCTCCTCTGGTCTCAGTTGAAATGGCCCCCACTCCAAGAAACTATCCATTTGCTCTACCAGAGTGTCCCCTTTTTCATCACTCTGCTTTTTGTGACCCACTACTGTCTGTAATTAACACGCTTATTTCTTTGTGTAGTTGGGGATCGTCCACTGGAAGGGGAGCTTCGTCAGAGCAGGGAGCCTGCCTGGCCTGTTCACTTGCGCATCTAGAACGGTGTGCGGCCGGAACGTGCACCCAGTAAATACCAGCTGAGTGGATTGCAGGCGCACCAAGGGGCTGTGATACTGGGGTAAACGTCACATTTCTCATGTGATCCCTCCAGGGGAGACCATCCAGGGCCTGCGAGCAAACCTCACGAGTGCCATAGAAACCCTGTGCGGCGTGGACTCCTCTGTGGCCGTGTCCTCGGGCGGGGAGCTCTTCCTGCGCTTCATCAGCCTGACCTCCCTGGAACACTCCGTAAGCCCTGCCCTCCCTTGGGGTCCGTTTCTACGCCCCCATCTTCGCCCAAATCTTCCTCTTGCCCTTACTTGGTACCTCTCTTCCTAGGATTTCTCCAGATGTAAAAAGATCATGGTAGAGCGGGGAAAGATTTTCCTCAAGAGAATATCACTGTCACGGAGTAGAGTTGCAGACCTGTGCCACACTTTCATCAAGGACGGGGCGGTGAGTGACCGCGCCACACGTGGGAACTGGGAGCCAGGACTCTGCAGCTGGCCCCCCGGGGTGAGATCCCTCCCTTGCCATGCATTGCTGTGTAACCTGGGACAGGTTACGCTCTGCTGCAGTTTGCTCACCTGCTGCCTGAGGGGAACAACAGCACCTGCCTCACTGGCTTGTGAGGACCAATGAGGTGTGTGTAAGAGGACTATGCCCTGGGCCTGGCGCATGGTATGCATCACACACACACGTAGATGTTGTTGTCACAAGTGTCATTTTAGACAGGCAGAGAAAAACTCTGGGACAGCATGGATGATTCTTGATTTAATAAGATGTCTTACTAAGGAAGTATTTTTATTATTTATTAAATAAACACAGAACAGAGTTTATGCCTGGTTTAACGCTCTCTGTCTTCCTGGTTAAGGTTAGCACTGGACTGAGGTTTATTTTTCAACTTCGTTTTAAACGCTGTTAAAGAGACACAGAGCTAGTTGGTGTGGAGGAGGAGGAAGCAGGAGCTGCAGGTTCAGTCTGACCCCAGCACAGAGCTAATTAAACCTCTGCAGTGTCTCTCCTGCTGTCCCCCACCTTCTGCCATCAAACGTCACGGACCGTGAGAAACTCTTCATGTGATTTTCTCTCTGAAATCTTGTCCTGTTTTATTACCCTGTTCCCAAACTTTGAAGTATGTTATTAAGTAAATGACACAGTAGATGCGAGTGGAACTTGTACAAAAGCCAGTTGCAGACAAAGCCATTTTTGGCTGTGGAAGCAGGAAGATGACAGCTCTGTGAGTGGCCTTGGCCTTCTGCTGGCTGACTCAGCTCACTGTCAGTACAGTGTGGGTTTCATGGGCTCTAGTGTCATCGAACGTGCAGTGGCTGCCTGCATCAGATTGAGACCAAATTCAGAGCAGAGATGATCACATTTAAACGTGCAGGTGATCTGCCTGCAGATCTGTTAAATGCAGACCCTAGTTCAGTGACTCTGGGACAGGGCCTGAGAACCTGCATGTCTAACAAGCTCTCAGGCAAGGAAGGAGCTCAGGAGCTACGTCCATCCATCTTGCATTGTTCTCCAGAAAATCCAGGTAATGTGGCATCAGTGCGACCACGTGACAACAGCTGGAGCTCCGCCTCCACTTCAGTGCTGCTCCATGTGGCCCACTGTGGCTGTTGATGCTTTCTACCCGGTGCCTGCAGGCCCAAGTGTGCACACGGTGGTCTGGAAATAGGAGGGTCAACCCCAAGGCATCTAACGAAGCCTTCAAGTAGAAAGGCTTTTGTCCACTGCAGTGGGGGAGAGGGGGGTTCTGTGTGCTGTGAGAAGAGGAAACTCCTCACATACATCTCTGGCAGAGACCTTTTTTAGCATGTATGTGGGCTTAAAGCTCGGTGCAGCACCTTGTTTCTGACTGGAGCTGGCTTGTGAGACAGCACAGAGAAAAGCCGTTGGGTCCCAGGGCCGCGTTAGCGTGGCCCAGGTGTAGGTCTCGCTGGCAGCTTGCCCTCTGACGGAGCGTTCTCGGTCCACAGCGAATATTGACTCACGCCTACTCCAGAGTGGTCCTGCGGGTCCTGGAAGCAGCTGTGGCGGCCAAGAAGCGTTTCAGTGTGTACGTCACGGAGTCGCAGCCTGACTTATCTGGGCAAGTGTCTTCCCGTTGGGTGACGTGCCCTGCAACCATGGTGAGAGGAGACAGCACATGCCCTAATTTGCCTGCTCCGTGACTTCCCAGGGGGCACCATCTGGGACCGCGGGCTGTAGTTAGTGAAGTCAGGGGACAGCACAAGATTTTTTTATCAAAATTGTTCATGTCTCATCTATCCAGAAGATGATGAACACTTGCTCCCTTTTTTCTGATTTTGCATGTCTTACCCGAAGTCCCTAAGTGCAGTTTCCCTGAAACACACGCTTCCTTCTAAAGAGCCCAAATTCTTGTTTCCTTAGTTCAGAGTCTTGGGATCTGTCCCTAATCCATTAATATAATCTGGGTTTCAAGTGAATGTGATTTATCATTGTCATTTAAGTGACTCATTCTGCATCACGCTGGAACTGTCTTGGATATTCTCTGATGTTCTCAAAATGTCATTTTCAGGAAGAAAATGGCCAAAGCCCTGAGCCAACTTAACGTCCCTGTCACTGTGGTCCTTGATGCTGCTGTAGGGTGAGTGCCCGGCTCCTCCAGCCACAGTCAGTACTCCCCGCCACTCCCAGGGTTGGCGGGAGCGGGACTTCCTGACTGAAGGTTGCATCCCTCTCGTCAACCTGCACTGGGGAGTGTCCCACCCCTTAATTAATAGCTGCGTTAAACCTGCAGCTCCTTACAGGCTTTGATGTTGTGCACAGAAGGCGGGCGGGCTGGAGGATGCTGGGTGTGGGAGTCGTTGACAGAGCTTTACGGTACATTTTAAGAGCAGGCGCTTCCTCTTGCCCACATGGCCTAAACTGAGGTCGCATGTAAGTGAACCTCTCAAGAGAAAACAGGAGCAACCATCTGTTTAAAACACGTAGGCAGATGAGCAAGGGAATTGGAATGTGCTGGAAAGTAAGCACGTTGAAGACGACTAGTGGCTGCTGTGGCTCAGTGTCCCCCCGAGAACTGAAAGGTCACCAGTTTATTCCCAGTCAAGGCAGGTGCCTGAGTTGTGCACCAGGTCCTGTGGCGGGGACAGCTGATCATTGTTTCTCTCCTTCCCTTCTCTTCTCGAAGTAAACCTTTAAAAAAAGAAAAAAAAAAGTCTTGGCTGGTGGCTCAGTGGATAAGGCACCAGCTTGCAAACCCAAAGGTCGCTGGTTGGACTCCCAGCCAGGGCACATAACCAGGTTGCAAGCCAGGTCTCCAGCCAGGTCCCCAGCTGGAGGCAGGTGAAAGGCAACCACACATTGATATTTCTCTGCCTCTGCCTCCCTCCCTCCCCCTCTCTCTAAAAATGGTGAGTAAAATCTTAAAAAAAAAAAAAAAAATGCATTGCCCTTTACCCAACTGAAAGATGCTTGAATTACAGAACATTTTCTAACCTCACTTTGGTGAGTAAGTTTCAGTTTCGTGTGTTGAAGCCGGACAGAAGACTGCACCGCGTGCACCTGTGTGCTCGTGCTGGGTGGCCACGCAACGCAGACTTGCCATCAGACGGGCCCTCGCGTGCCTGGTCGCAGTGCGGGGCGGTCGCAGGCGCGGGATGCTCTTAGGGAGAAAGTTCCAAGAGGAACTTACTACGTGACGAGGGGATAGTAACCCCCGCAGGCGGCGACCCTGCTGCTGAGCCCAGAAACCCGTGTGAACACTCTGCCTTAACTTCCTCAGCTACATCATGGAGAAAGTGGATCTTGTCATAGTTGGTGCTGAAGGCGTTGTTGAGAACGGAGGGATTATTAACAAGGTAGGAGCCTCAGCTCTGCGCAGTTCCTTGTCCGTGGGCGGGGAGGCGGCCTGGCCCGGCCCCGGCAGCGGCTCAACTGCAGCTCTGCCACGTGGGCCTGGTTCCCGAGGCCAAGGCCATCGCAGGGGTCGGTCCAACTGTGGTCACATTCCCTTCTGCTTTGGAAACTGAGCTGTGTGAATTAGGGGAATGTAGTTTATATTTCCTCAAAGCATGTTTTAACTGAAATTGAGTTTGTTTTTAATGAAGCACGTATGACAATAATAAGATGTGTTAAAATTTCCCTATGTGTTGTATAACATGGAAAGATTTCACGATAGTTGTTTTTACGTGTTAAAATGTATCTTATGTAAAATTAGCCATTTTAACAATTTTCTAAGTGTATAGTCCGATGGCATTAATTATTCACATTTCTGTGGAATCCGGCCGTTTCAACACTTCTCCATCCGCCCAACAGAAACTGTCACCATGAAGTGACTTCACACACACACACCCCCCGCCCTGCTCATCTGCCTCCGTGATTTTCACTAGCTCATTCGGGTGAGGCTTGTTTCCCCTCGTGTGCTGTCTTCAAAGCTCTCCTGGGCTGCAGTGTGGGCCAGCGTGTCCTCCCTCCAGTGCTGAATCACGGACCGTGACTGGTCTGTCGTCCGTCTGTTGATGGACACCTGTGTCTACTTTGTGGCCACTGCAGTGCTGCGGTGAACATGGGGTACCAGTATCTGGTTGAGTCCCAGTGTCGATGCTTTGGTCCACCTAAGAGTGGACACGCTGGGTCAGGCGGTGGCTGTGTCCACTGTCTGAACAACAGCCCGTCGTCCACAGTAGCTGCCCCCTCACAGTGCCACCCGCAGTGGGCAAGGATCTCTGCCTCCATGCCAGGCCTTGAAAACTCAGGCACAGCCATCCTAGTAATAGTTCATCGTGGTTTTGACCAGCATTTCCCAGGTGACTAAGGATCCTGATCATTCCTGAGTTTATTGCCCATGTGTGTATCTTTGAGAAAATATGCTGTTTCTTTTTCAAAAGCTCCTTTTCGGTTCCAGAGTCAGAACTACGTAGGTTACGTCCCCTCAGGCACTGTGCTGCGTCCCCTGCGGTGTGCTGTAACGTCTCACCCTCTCCCTCCTCTGACCTCTGACCCCCAGATCGGAACCAACCAGATGGCCGTGTGCGCCAAAGCCCAGAACAAGCCGTTCTACGTGGTGGCGGAGAGTTTCAAGTTTGTGCGCCTCTTCCCACTAAACCAGCAAGATGTCCCGGACAAGTTTAAGGTAAGAGTTTTGCATGTTTGACGGGGTGTTTGCGTCTAAGTGGAAACCTCTGAAAAGCTGCTCAGACTGTTTCAGTGACTCACTCCTCGTGGCTCCTCCCGCCAGCGCTCACAGAGATCAGCGGGTGGATGTCAGGCTCACGGACTGATGTGCCCCTGAGTGTCGGTCTGGTTACCAGTTCCCAGCAGCAGGAGCCCCGGCAGGCAGGGAGGGCTGCCGGTGAAGAGGGCGAGCTTTGGAGGCAGCTGCACCCAGCTCCCTTCTTACCACTTAGTGACCATGTGCCCTCGGGCAAGGCCTTTCCTGTTCAGCTCTGAGCTCCAGTTATCTGTGTGATGGAAAACGGTGATCAGGGCTGTGATGGTTCTGATTCAGTCACGGGGAGAGCTTAGCATGGTGCCTGGCACATGGTCAGCTCTGCAGGCTGTTAGCTGGGCGTCTGTAGGACTTAGCCCTGCTCACTAGTGAGGGGACGTGTGACAGGGGCTTTGTGGCCAGAGGCCACCGCAACATGGCCTGCTGCTTGGCTGGCTTCCCCCCGTTCCTGAGGGCACGCTCAGGCGGAGCCCCACGTCTGGGAGGCGCAGGCTAACCTGAGCTTCCTGTCTCCTCAGTACAAGGCAGCCACTCTGCAGTCCGTGCGGACTGGACAGGACCTCAAAGAGGAGCACCCGTGGATCGACTACACCTCCCCTTCCTTGATAACTCTGCTGTTCACAGACCTGGGGGTGCTGACGCCCTCTGCCGTCAGCGACGAGCTCATCAAGCTGTACCTGTAGCCACGGGACCCTCCTGCCTTACGCAGGGGATGCCTTGGGCCCAGGGGAGGAGCCCCTTGGCCCTCGGTGAGCCAGGCCAAGATGAGTTTTCTTTAATGAAGATCTGTAGAGCAAGGACTTAAAATCTGTAGTCCCACTGAAATACGTTCATGGTTCCCATAAAACTCAACCTAAATTGTACTGATGAGTCCCAGATCCTCTCCTTCATTTCCTGTTGCCAGAAACATGTTAGATCGCTGGCCACTTAGCTGATGAAAGATGATCCCGAGGCCCCGCCCCACCCCTTCCCCAGTACCGCTGGCTGGTCTGCCCAGCTTAGCTGTTAAAGACACTGACCTGACCCAACTGGTGTTCTCACGGTAGCCCAGACCACAAGAAACACGCGTGCCTCACGACGAAGGCAGACACCTGCTCAGCTGGCATCAGGGGCTGCCCTCCCCTGGACAGATTCAAACCCAGTGGAGTGGTACCCAGGCAGAACCAGCAGTTGGCAGGGGTCCCCTGCAGAGCCACCACTTACAAAGATGCCTTCCGGACACTGGTAAACTTAAATTCTGTGTCTGTAAGGTGTGAGCTGTATGAGGATCAGGACTTGAACAAACTGTAAAAACTGTACTTGGGAATAAACTCGGCATCTGTTCAAATAAATGGCACGAAAGACTGTGGGATGGTTTTGCATCAGTACTGACAGTGGGCCCCAGGAGGGCTCCATAGCCACGCACACGCAGCTGATCCAAGGAAATGCACTTTATTCACTCAACAGAAGGTTAACAATTCCTGTCCCGGAGGATGACTTGCTCCCCTGCATTTCCAGGTACTATCTGATAAAAAGTACTAGGGATGGTTCTTAGGACGAAGGGAGACCCGGGCAGTACTAGACACCCAGGCAGGTCAGGTGTCAAAAGTCAAGTGCACCTCAATGTCTGCATATTAAAAATAAGTATAAAATAGGCCCAGAAAAATGAGCTCATTGTAGGTGACCCGTCAAACATTGACGTCTAACATTTACACATGATTTTACATCTGCTGCTGGATGTCAAGGCTGGACGTTCTTAGTGAAACATCCAGGAGTGTGAACACCCTCCCGCCTCCAGCCTGAGAGGAGAGCCCTCAGTGCCGGTGCGTCACGGCCCACGGGCTGGGGTTCTGGTCGCGGTGGCGAAAGCCAGCACACGCTGTCTGCCACGTGCGGTGTACACCCCGGCGTGATCCCACCAGAGCTCTGAGATCAGCAGTCCTCTTCCACGTCGGGCACCCCCAAACCTGCTGTCCGCATCGGGCCTTTGGCACTCGTCAGCACCCCCTTCTCAAATTCTTCCTCGGTGATTTTGCCTTTTTTAAGCTTCTTCAGCAGCCTTGTGTCACGAAGCAGCTCCTCCACGTCCGCGCCTTCGAAGTCAGAGCCCTGAGTGCACAGGGCCCGGCACACTCTGAGCTGCGCAGCCCCGTGGGCTGCGCGACACCAGCTGCCCGACTCAGGACAACACGCTCAGACCGGCTCCCACCCCGAGGCACTGACGTGTCATAGAAACATGCAAGCCCCGCCCAGCACTGAGAGGACGTTATTTCATGGAACCCGGCTCGGAAGGGATTCTACGGTGGGCACATGAGTAGAATGGCTTTACCTCTTCCCGCTTTCTTTTCACGTTCCTTCGCTTCTTTTCCTTTTTGGCCTTCTGCTTGGACCAGGCTTTATTTTTCATGAATTTCCTCCTGCCTCCATTTTCTGTTTTCCCTTTTTTCTGCTGCTCCAGCAGTTTCTGCCTCTGCTTTTCTCTGACTTTGTCCTTAAACGGAATGGAGTCTGTGTCCATGTCCACAGGCACAAAGTCGGGGAACTGCTTCCCTCGCAGCTCCGGCATCCGGGGCATCCTCAGCAACGCGAAGCCTCGCGCCAGTGCAGCAAAGTCCAGATCTGGTGGCAAGGGAACGGCAGTGAGCACGCCAGGAGCAGAGGGCCAGCCTGGGGACAGCCTCAGCATTTTCTAACCAAACGATCCCACGGATCCGCTGGAACCTGTTAAAATAACTGCATTTCCACTAACAGGGAGACTTGGCAGGCTGTTGGCTCAAACCCTAGGAGGATGTCCTGTTACGTGTTTAGCACACGGTACCATGACAGGTGCCTAACCCTCCCACTGTGACGCCTGTGGCAAGTGTGGGGACACGGGCACCGGCACGACTTACCCTTCAGCCTGAAGATGAGGCTGCACTCGTGCTTCGCGTAAGCCTGGACGTGGGACACGAAGGCCCGCAGGCCCTTCTCAAACACAGCTCTGTCGGCCAGGGCCATGGACCGCAGCTTGGGGAGCACGTCCGCCGGGCCCTTCTGGAGCTTCATCTCCTGCAGGGGGCACTGCCCGCAGCCCACGCTCACAGCCCGTCCCCCGGCTCCCCCACCACAGCCCGTCCCCCGGCTCCCCCACCACAGCTGTGCCAGGGAACCAGAGCCCAGCAATTCGTCTGGATCTCACGTCACAGGCCCGAAGCCCCAATCCAACCCAAGTGTTTTACTTGGTCTGAAAGTATCTTTAAATTCTTAAGGAAAATTTTTAAATTGGGTTTTACTGAAAATCCTGACTTCTGGTTGGAAAGTACAGAAACACCAGGTCCAGGTCCCCAGGAACACCTGAGTGACACTCAGCTGGGGGAGCTGTGGCTGCCACCCGGGGTGAGGCCAGTATCCCTCCACAGCCTCCCAGCCAACCAGGGGGCCGCAATCCTGGCCCAGGGAGTCTGCAACCCACCCCCACCTACGTTCCAGACCACTTGCTGGAAAGGAACTTCAACGACCCGTCCCCGGGCATTCTGTGTGAAGAGAGGAGCCGGCTTACTTTTTGGTTGATGGCAAGGAAGTGGACGTAGGACTCTTCCATGGGGAGGAGGAACACCAGCGCGCTGCCCCCGTGGCCGATGCGGGCTGTGCGGCCGCAGCGATGCACAAAGGCGCTGCGAACGCAGGGTGGGACAGGGCACCGTGAGGCGGTGCTGAGCAGAGCAGGCCCGGAGCCACGTGTCCTGGCTCAGTCCCCCCTTCCCTGAGCTGGCTGCAAGTAGAGGTGGCCATTAAACACACACTGTAGACCAGATCGGATTCTGTACAACACTTACCATCAGGTTTAACTTAGGCTTATCTGATGGTACATGGTCTTAGTAGAAAATGGGGGAAGCAACGCAAAGGATAAAAAAGAAAAGTGCCCCAACCCACGCAGCTCGGTTGGGTGTCATCCCGTAGTGAGGGGTCACAGGTTCAATTTCCTGTCAGGGCACATGCCTGGGGGCGGGCGGGAGACACGGCTGCGCTCTCTCCCATCCCTGTTTCTCTCCATTCCTCCCTCCCTCCCTCCCCCTCTCTGGAATCAACAAATATATCCTCAGGGGAGGGTTAAAAAAGATAACCTATTGCCCTTCCACTGAGAAGTAATCATTATTATTACTCAGGAGTTTATATTTACAGGCTGCTTCTTCAAGAGGGACAGAAACATCCATGTGTAGTTGCCTCTTGCGTGGCCCCCAACTGGGGACCCAGCCCCAGACCCCCTTGGTTCGCAGGCCCGTGTTCCGTGCACTGAGCCACACCAGCCAGGGCTGCTTACAGGCACTTTCTGGTGTCTGGAGACACTTATTACTCTCGTCTACTTTCCTACGTGGTATCAGGACCTGTTTCCTTTCAACGTTCCATCGCGAGCGTCTGTGCAACAGCGTGAGGAAGCATTTGCGAACGCCAGTGGCGCTTCGGACGCGGCACCCCTGCCAACAGGCGTGGCCCACACTCGCCTGCCTGGCCGTTGGTGACAACTCTCGCCCGCCATCCTGTCTTCCCTGGGTTCCCGGACAGGGGGCAGCGTTGTGTCACGGTACCTTGCGCTGCTCGGAGGGTCGTACTGCAAAACCCAGTCCACCTCGGGGATGTCCACTCCTCGAGCCATCACGTCAGTGCACACTAAGATCCCGCTGGAAAGAGAGAGGACACGGCGTGAGCGGGCCACACCCGCTGTCCATCAGTCCCCCCTGCGCTCAGGTCCCAGAACCTCAGCAGAGCCAACACTTAACAAGAACACCTTCGCTCCTCATCCTCAGAATCTCCAGGACTGTAGGAATCCCCAACGACTACAGGAGGTGGGGAGGACAGTGAAAGGGTTTTAAAGATGCGCATTTCTCCACTTGGAAAAAGAGACTGTAGCCATGAAAAGAGAAACAGGATTCTCTGTCCCTGACTGAGGTGTGACAGCTGGTTTTATCGCTTTGCCCAAAGGCAGGCTTTTAACAGCATGTTACAACTTGGCTCACATAAACTCTTACTAAAATTCTCTCTAAATAGGCCCTGGCTGGTAGCACAGTGGATAAGGCACTGGCCTGCAAACCCAAAGATTGTAGGTTTGATTCCCAGCCAGGGCACATAACCAAGTTGCAAGCCAGGTTTCCAGTCAGGTCTGTGACTGGAGGCAGGTGAAAGGCAACCATACATTGATGTCTCTCTCCCTCTCTGCCTCCCTCCCTTCCCCTCTTTCTAAAAAAGTAATGAAATAAAATCTTTAAAAAAAAAAAAAAATCCTCTCTAAATAAAAGGGAAAACAAACAAAAAATTATCATTTACAAGCACAGCCAAGTCTCGGTCACTGAGACATGGGACCTGTCTGCTGTCACCCGCCCAACAGCCTTCACTGCTCCTGTCCCCTCCACTCACCCGTCTGTCTGACAGGCAGTTCCCGAACCCCCAGCAGTCAGGTTTGGGGAATCCAGGTATGAACACGACATCCCATGGAGCTTACAACCTCGCAGGGAAGCTGACAACTAAGGGATCCGCACAGCAAAGCGTCATGAGGCCAGGCAGAGGGACAGGCTGGGCACCCACGCCGGGGAGGAGGCCCCCCAGGAAAACCAGTGCGGGGGGCGCCCAAGGCGGAGGGCCCCGAGAGAGCCTGGCACTGGGGCCCACCTCTGCAGCTGCCGGAAGGCCATGAAGATCCTGTTGCGTTTGTGCTTCATCTTCCCGTGAATGCACATGACCCCCACGCCCCTCACCAGCGCCTCCAGGGCCTTCCCGTAGTACTCCACGCAGGCGCAGGTGCTGCGGGAGGGACAGAGGATCAGCGGCCGGCCGCGAGCACTGGCGCAGCAAACACCCAGTCCCTCAGGAAAGGTCAGAGTGGCTCTGAATCTTGAAACCCCTCTGCCAACAAAACGCCTTTGACGGGGCTTGGAAGCCCAAGGACGTTCTCCCGATGTCTGAAGATGGCCTAGCAAGGGGAGCCCTGGCAGATCTGATGCCATGGCTGGCCAGCCAGCCTCCCTTGCCTCCGTCACCACATTCAGGGCCATGGGGACCCCCCTTTGGCCCATGACATGAAAGCTGAGTTGGCCAGAGAGGAACGGCTTCCAAGAAAGCTTTTTGCTCTTCTGCTTGAAAGGGACAGGTACAGCCAACACAGGACAAGGGTGTGACGGTCACTGTCTTCAAACTATGAGGGCACGCAGGACAGGGGACCAATACAAGTTTAGACACGCTGACCCTGATGCTGCTCAGACCCACGCAATGTCAGGACCTGCCTCCCCAGGACTTTTTACCGGAGTCAGGGTTCAGTTCTTTGCAGCCAGAAGCCTTCCCAACGGAGAGAACCCCACACCCGGGGCCCTGGAGGCCACGTGCCCTTGCGTGTTTTGAGTGGGGCTGAGCCCAGGCCCGCCACAGAGCCCAAAGCGTTACCTGAAGAAGACAAGGTGCTTTTCCTGTTTATGATGGCGAAGAAAGTGTACCAGCTGGTTAAATTTCTCATCTGCCTTACACACCTACAACATACAATGGAGAACAAACGAATAATCTCTGTAGCAATTTGCAGTCCCCCGACGACAGGCAGGACACGGGTGGCCCCAGGTGCCCACCATGTAGTGGTTCTGCAGGCGGAAGGGCGTCTTCTGCGCGCCGCTGGCCACACCCTTCTCCGCCACCGCCACGCGCACGGGGTTCCGCAGGCCGGCCCGCACCAGGCTCTCCACCTCCCGCGTCTGCGTGGCGGAGAACAGGCCCGTCCGCCTCTGCTTTGGCAAAAACTCCAGGATGGTGTTTATGCTAAAGACAAAAAAAAAAAAAAAAAAAAAGAGGGTGGAAACTGAACCCCTAACTTACCAGCATAATTGATAAACATTGCATCATGACACTAAGCAGGTCTCGAAAAAGACGAAAGAGAAACCATGACAACATTTACAGCAGGTGGTACTGACAGGGGAGGTTGTGGGTGACCTTTATTTCCTCTTTACATTCTCCTCTTCCCCGTTTCCCCAACATAAGCACATAATTTAACTCTTCTCATGTGGGGCAATTCAAAGAGGGTGAAAGGAAGACATAACTTTTTGAGACTAAAAACCACCGAACGTACACTTTAAATGAGAGAACTGTATGACAGGTGAATTGGGCCCCAATAGAGCTGTTCATTAAAACACACACATAACCCGTCAACGGAACCAGGAAGAAAAATGCATCTTAAGCAGCAACACGGGAATTTACATTCTGGGATCGAGTTCGAACCTAATGATTTGAATTCCCTGGCTACTCACAAGTGAGCTGGGCACCGACTGATGGTCACCCTGTCCTCCTTTGCCTGCCCAGTGTCACCCAGAGCCAATCAAGTCCAAATCGCAGTACCTGGCCTCGAACCCCATATCCAGAAGTCTGTCTGCTTCATCCAACACCAGGACCTCAAGGGACCGCACGCAGCTGGCCAGGTCCAGGCCCTCGGCCTTCCTTCGGAACATGTCTTCCAGGCGGCCCGGGGTGGCCACCACAATGTTCCCACTTGGAAAACAAAGTTCACATTTACCACACTCTCCCGTCTTGGGGTGTCTGTGATTACAAAAACCAAGTTTTGTATCTGCCTCCCCCAAAGTCCCGTGGATCCCAGTGGAAAGGAAACACATGAGTGGGAGAAGCGTGTGAGGGCAGGAACACATGGGCTGCAGGGACACAGGTCCCGTGCCAGGTGGAGACCCAGGGTAGGGGTCAGCATACTCCGGCCGTTGGCCAAGGCTCACTGGGCTCCCTCCGCCTGCTCAGGTGACATGTTATTGGCAGACACCCATACCCCTTCATTCACATGTGGTGTCTGGTGACTTTCACACAGCAGGCGGCCGACAGTGGTGGCGGAGGCTGTGAGGCAGCCACAGTGGTTCCCATCTGGTCCTGCCAAGAGCAGGTCTGCAGACCCCTGGCCTAGGACAAGCAACTCAACCTGGCAGGACCAGGGACTCGTCTACAAAATGAGAAGGTGAACAGGAACAGCAACGACTGCGTAAGGAACTGGCAGGCTGAAGGCTGACTGTGGCCCCCGTATGTTGGCTGGCCCACGAGAAACTCTGTTAAGATGTGAATCACACACCAATAGTTAAAATAATCTGGAGATAACACAAAAAAATCTAGAATTCGGGCCCTGACTGGTGGCTCAGTGGATAAGGCGCCGGCCTGTGAACCCAAAGGTCGCTGGTTCGATTCCCAGCCAGGGCACATAACCAGGTTGCAAGCCAGGTCTCCAGTCAGGCCTGTGGCTGGAGGCAGGTGAAAAGCAACCATACATTGATGTCTCTCTCCCTCGCTGCCTCTCTCTCTCTTTTTCTCTTTCTAAAAATAATGAAATAAAATCTTTAAAAAAAATTTAGAATTCCATATTCTTTTTAAAAATTCAAGTATCTCCTGGCCGGGCCCCTCCCCAATTTCCCTGCCTGTTGTGACCCCAGGTGGCCGAGTTTGGGACCCCAGAGGAAGGCGGCTCCTGTAAGAGCTGGGACCGTCAGTGCTCCGAAAGAGAGGCTCCTCTTCACGAAGAGTCGCTGACAAACTGGGCGTGACCCTATCACCACTCATTCTGAGCCTTATTCAGGTGGGGCTGAGTGACAGCCACGGGCTGAGGTCACACGGCTGGAACACACATTCCAAGGGCTGGTTAAACCCCTGCTGGGCCTCAGCACCATCTGGGCTCTGAAGAGAAAAGGCTGCAGGGCAAACGCCGTCCCCATCCCCAAGCCTCCTGGAGGCTCAGAAAGCCAGGGGCAGGGGAGGGGGGGGCGGGTTCCCAGGCCCTGTACTGACAGTGGGATCCTCCCTAAGGGCCGGCAGGAGCCACCAGTCTTCAGTGGGGGACAGGCTCAGGCTCGAATTCCCAAAAGGCCCTTTGGTCTTTTTGGGACCAAAGGGAGTGGATGATAAAAGGGCAAGAGCAGGAACGCGCAGATGAGTTTCTGCAGGACCCAGGAGGGACAGCAGAGGGAGATGGAGTGGGGGGACGGAAGGGGGTTAGATGCTCTAGAGAGAAAATGCGAAGGGCCTAGTGCCAGGTAACTGCGGGGACTGGAGGGATGATGAGGGCAAGCTGCCCGCAGCTTCGGGAGCACATGGGCGGACACGTGAGCAGGGGACTCAGGTGACGTGTAAGTGCAGAGATGAAAACCCCAAGCCCCGTTTGAGATGTGCTGCAGTAGCTGTGAGGTGCCCAGGGACATGGCGGACAGATGGACAGACAAGTGCCTGTCTGTGCTGTGGGGCTCCAGGCAAGGTCAGACACCACCCAGGGAAGAGCAAGGGCCCGAACCCAACAGGTCACCTGGGGAAAGCGGGGGCACCCCAACCCCCTTCTCCTGCAGGGTGAGGCTTACTGGGGGGCAGAAGGGAAGGAGCCAGCGAGCACACTGCAGGCTGGCCTGGAGGAGCACCTTTGTGGGGAGGGGGTGTTGAAAGGGTAGTTCCCGGCCAGCCGAGCTCACGCACTGACTTTTCCCAGGTCCAGAGCTGAGCCAGCACAGCACAGCAGCAGCCAGCACACCTACCCACGCTCCTTAAACCTCGAGACATCTTCTCCAGGGCTCCTGCCTCCGATCCAGAGAATCTGGCTGCAACAAGACGGGTCCTTGAGCCGACCAGGCAAAGCCCTGGCCCACGGCCACCTGGGACACGGCACCCCACTTACCTGAGCTGCGGGAAGGGCTTCGTGAAATGCGACAGCACCTCATCGATCTGGACAGCCAGTTCCCGAGTGGGTGTGATGATAATGGCTCCTACCTGCCCGAGGGGTGGGGGGCAGACGGGGACACTGAGCAGCCCGCAGGCCGAGCACAGGCCGGCGCCCCCCCCACCCCCCAGGCTGGCTCAGCAGCCATCACAGCTGATTCTCATTACTCCCAGCAGCTCTGTCCTGTGACGAGCCATGAGCCCTGCATCAGCGACATTACTTAGTAAATGCAGTTAATTCAGTGACGTTAAACTCAGCCACCAGCACCATCTCTCATCCACGAACACAGCTTGTCTGACACCCGTGTTCCCGTAAGGCGCATCGCAGCCTGCCTGTGCTCAGGGACAGCACATTGGCCCTACGCTGGGCCATTTCAGCAGTGAAGCCACCAACAATGACACAGGCATCCAGCAGCGGGGAGGCCGGGGAAAGGGCCCTGTGCAGTCTGAGGGCTAACCCTGGAGGCAGTGCTCCCTGGGCAAACCTGGCTGAGAGCTGGGGCTGCCCTGCACCCTGGGGCAGCAGGAGTGCTCAGTGGGTAGCCTGGGCGCCCCAAACCCATCCACGCGGAGGCCACGCACAGACGCAGAGTCTGAGAGCAATGAGAAGGGGCTGTATTTTTATTATTTCAAAGCTGTGAACTCACCGATGACCCTGAAAAGAAAGCACTTGGCTCACCTGACTCTTTTTCAACTTCTCTTCCCTCCTCAGGAGAATCTCCAGGATGGGGACGACAAAGGCAAGGGTTTTCCCGCTCCCTGTGACCTGGGTAGGGAAGGTTTCGGTGGGCTTTCCTCCAAGTTAATTGGGAGGGAAGCAGGAGGACGGGCTGTGTCTGCACAAGTACTCACCGCTTCCGCCACGACGTCTTTGTTTTTCAGGAACAGCGGGATGGTGGCGGACTGCAGGGACAGAGGGTAAAGCGCTGGTTAGAGGAGACCTGGCCCTAGGAACGTGCTGGGCGGCCTTGGGGGCCCCCACCCCAAAGTGGCTCAAAGGTACTGTGGCAACGGTGTCTGCACAGATGTGGGCGGAACGGTGAGGCGCTGAGCCGAGATTCTGCAACCCTCGATTCTAGTCCTGCACCACCTACGTTTCCCTGGGGACCAGGAACGATTTGCATACAGTTTTAAGGTCCCTTCCAGTTCTAGTGTCAGAGAGGAATGAGTCCACTCACTTTAGACCCTGCAGCAGCCTCCAGGGGTTACAGGAAGCCCGGCCCTTGGTTCCACCACCGAAACCCAGGCCGGAAATGACTGTAGGAACTGACTTCAGCGGCTAAACCCCATGCAGACTCAGGGCTTGGCTTCAAGGTCGCCCCTCCAGTAGTCCCCGTTCCTTGCTCCCCAAGGCCTGAGCTCACCCATCACAGCACCGCAGACTTTTCTAACTGCTTCTTGACCTGGACGGTGCCTGTGCCCTCAAGGGACAGTTGGCAAGGCCAGATGTTTCAGTGGTCAGGGCCCAGTGCTGGTGGGCACTCCTCGCATCTAGTCGGTGGAGGCCAGGGATGTGTCAGGCAGCTGCAGGGCACAGGACCCCCACAACCAAGACCATCCAGTCCACCAAGTCAACACTGCAGACTGAGAAGCCGCTCCAGACCACTGCAGTCCAACAAATATGCAAGCCATACACATGATCTTAAAACTTCTAGTGGCCATGCTAACTAAAAAGAAAGAGGTGAAATGGGTATTTACTTATTTAATCTAACACAAGTAAACTACTGTCACCCAGGCATGAAATCACTATTTTGGAAATTAATGAGATTGTCTCCATTCTTTTTATCACACACAGCTTTCGAAACCCGCCGTGCATTTAACACTGGGATCCACCCTGTTCCAAGTGTACAACCACCGTGTGCCTGGTGGCAACCAGAGAGGACCACGCAGACCGGACCGACAGCTGCTGGTGGAGGTGGGATCCCGTGGGCACTCCATTCCCAGGCGTGGTGCACGGCACCCCCAGTTTTACGTCCAGCCCTGTTTCCCCCACATCCTTCCTAAGGGTCGTTCAGATACCTCAACTCTACATTTCAAAACAGACCTCTCTTACATCTCCCTCTGAAGCATGTCACCATTCCCAGCTTTGCTCGTCACAGTGAGTGGTACCTCCATCGGCCCAGACGCAAGGGACACAAACCTCAGGGTCCCCCAAGGTTCCTCTCTTCCATACCCCCTTCATCTGGTCCCTCAGCACCCCTACAGTCATCCCGAACCTGTCTTCGCCATTTCCTCAGCTGCCTCTCTACACAGAACTGCCACCATCGCTCAGGGACAGTGGCCTCCTGCCTGACCCCTTGCTTCTCCTTCCACCCTCCCAAGTCTGCACCCTACTCTGCGGTTACCCCCCATCCCTGACACACAGCTTCCCGTGTCAGATGGCTTCCCACCACATTTAGAATAAAGTCTAAGCTCTGACAAGACCCTCCACCACGCGGATCTGGCTGCGCTCATCTCTTCCACTTCTGAGGCTCCAGCCACAAAGGCCTCTGACCCCCCATGGGGTCGGAGCCCCAAAGAGCCAGGGGGGACTATGTCCCCAGTGAGTTCCTTAAATAACTGAGCCCTGGCTGAGTAGCTCATTTAGTCAGAGCATCGTCCTGGTGCACCAAGGCTGCAGGTTCCAGTCCCCGTCCGGGTACAGACAAGAATCAGCCAAAAACGCACGAGTAAGGGGAACAACAAATCAATACTCCCGTCTCCCTTCATTCAGCTGGCCCTGCGACAACAGCCACAGCAGCAGGAGACACCCAGCTCGCCCCCGTTTCATGCGGACACCGTGTCCTGGGTCCCACGACAACCCCGCGAACCAGGCGGGGCCATTTCTGTCGTTTGACAGCTGGCGGGGCGGGGCGGCCCGCAGGTCCCGCACCCGAGGACGGAGTGCGGGGTCGCGGAGCCCCGGTGCAGGTGCGCCGCCGCCAGCCCGTGGCCAGGCCGCCGGGAGGCGCAGCGGCAGCCCCGCTGGAGGAGAGGCAGCTGGAGCGGGGGGCGTGGGTCCTCCGCGGACCCCCAGCGGCCGCGCCCCGGTCGGCTGTGCGGCGCCTCGGAGCCGGCCTTCCCCCTGCGCGGGGCCGCCCCCGGGCCGCGCCCGTACCTGCACCGGCGTCATGTACGGGAAGCCCAGTCCCCGCAGCGCGCCCAGCACCCGCGGGTGCAGCGGCACCGGCAGCGACTCCCACGACCCCTCCGTCACGTGCTCCATAACGCGCCGCCGCCCGGACGCCTCTGGCGCGCCCCCAGCGAGCACTTCCGCTTCCGGTCGGCGCGCGGGCCGGCGGGGAACCGGGCTCGAGCCGCCGGGTTCCGGAAGCCGGGGAGGCCCCCTCGCCGGGAGGGTGGAGCGCCGCCTCGGGGGCGGGAAGGCGGGAGGCGCGGTCAGCCTGGCTGCGAGCGGGCATTTTGTCGGCAGGGAGCCTTGGCCGCCTGGCTTTCTCCGCCCGTCGGAGGCCGGTGGCAGCCCTGCCCGGCGTGCTGGCCGAAGGACGGAGTGGCAGAAGGGGGCCCAGCCCCGGAGCCCAGGGTCACAAAGTGGGGCGAGGGCGGGGAGCCGAGGCCTGGGTCGTGATAAACGCTGGTTCACTTCCGGACGCGCTACGGTCTGGGGTAACCAAGGGCACCGCGGTGACCACGGGTGGCCCGTCGCTCACGCGTTCCGCACTTTGCTGGCCGCGTTAGGTGCTGGGCTGCGCGAGCGCCTCCTGCTGCGGCGCCTGGTCGCTGGAGCCCCGCACCCTCCAGCCTGCAGTGACCGCAGTTAGAGTCGCTTCCTCTCCCGCGCGGAAAGGGAAAGCCCACAGTGGGGTTTTTCCTCTATTTATCCCGGTGGCCACCCTGGTAGCACGCGGATGGTGAAAAGTCCCGATGGAGACTCCATTATTTTAAAGTGAAAAGTAAAAGCCCAAGACATTTTCCCTGGAATACGTATGGTCATCACATCCTCAAAACCCCAGGGACAACTTAATAAATGGGACTAACAGCGTGGAAAGCAAAGGCAGAGAGGAGCTGCGTCTGCATTTGCAGCTCTACCTACGCCTTTCTGAACTTGCAACCCCCTCCAAGCCTGTATATTTCCAAAATGAGGACTAGAAAGCCCAACATAATGGTGGTTTTGAAGAATAAACATGACAGGCTGTAGCATCTTAATAAACGTTCATCTTTTGTATAGCTAGCCGGACCTCAGCGTAGCGTGAGGCAAGGCGTCATTGCTGAAGGTGGACATAGTCTCTGGTCTCACCAACCCAGCTCCAACTGGGGGCCTCAGGCAAAGTCATTCCCGTAAACTTACTGCCCATATCCATTGACCAGGTGGGTGAATAAAAATGACTCGAAACCTTTTTTCCCAAATGAAAAAAAGAAACAATTGTTGACCAGCAATTTTACAGCAAAATCGAATGCAAGTGCCAGCACGACTTAACCACCCATCAGTCAACAATATTTGGGCTTGAAAACGAGTTCTTTCATGACAGGGCAACACTGTGTTAAGATGTTAGTTAACACTGACCCGGGAGACACCACAAAAGGAAACCTCAGACTTTGAGTCCTGTTCACTATCCTCACATTTATAATTTATAGACATAAAAAGTAACAGGCATTTGTAACTCAGAAAACATGGACGTCTCCTTTCAAACAGGAGTAGAAAATTGGTACATAACAAATGTGAATTCAGCATTTATATATAAAACACAGAACACTAGGACTGTTTTTAAAAAGAATTGTTTATTTACTGAACCTGGGGCAGATTCGATACACAACCAATTTAAGTTTACATATTTTTATTCCATTTTGAAGTGTTCTCTCTCACACACAAAACAGATGGCTGGCAGCAGCTGTCCTAAGGTAACACAGTCACCTTAAGCTGCTGCAAGTGTTTTCACCCAAGGTTGAAAAATTGTTTATCCTGAACATGAAAACCTGTAACAAATTTAAATTAATTATATAAAACTAGTTACTTGTAGTTTCATCTTTGCAAAGATCCAAAAAAAAAATGTCCAAGTAACTAATATACATCAGTCACAACATAATCCTGGATCACCCCACACCCAAACCAGACGTGCCTTCCATTTGAGACCCATCATCGGAGACCAAGAGAAAGTCATTTCGTTTTATACAAAACTCACATGTGCC
This sequence comes from Noctilio leporinus, assembly GCA_004026585.1. NCBI lineage: Eukaryota > Metazoa > Chordata > Mammalia > Chiroptera > Noctilionidae > Noctilio > Noctilio leporinus. The sequence goes on along the minus strand of PVIW01000325.1, from coordinate 353,444 downwards.
AAAAATAGACCCAAGAAAAACAAAAGCAAAAACCCTAGTACTGACAGTGCTGCCAGCACCCTAATTAATGAGTGGCCACCTGCCACAGATCAAAAAAAGTAGTGGCTGTAAATCACGCACTGCAAGGAAAGCCAGGCGGCTTTCCTTAACCCCATGCCAGCAACACCCAGATTTGTCCAATCATATGAGTGCACGCCCCCCAAGTGTGAGGGGGGCAGGCCGGTGCCTGCACAGGGGGGACCCACTGAAGCACCACCCAGAGATCTGGCTTTACTAGACTTCTTACAAGGTTAGGCAGAAATCAGAAAATGGTTACTAGCTAGCTGCTCTCATCCGTTTAGCAAAGGTGAAGTCCTATGGTTCAAAGTAAAAATGTACGGGGAAATGTTGGGGTGGCTTATCTGTCGAGCAGAAACAAGAAGGACAAAGTGAAAACGAACCAACTGGCAGCATATGCTCCCGAGTCGGAGCTCTGCCCCTCGGTGGGTAGAAAACGTCCAGATTCAGGCTGCTGGTCCTCGTTAAGGACCAAACAAAATGAATCTTCAGTGACTTGAGTCGCAGGATACGGGGTCAGAGGAATGCAGTCACTTTAGTCAAGTTCCATCAGGAACGAACTGCGTTTTATTCAGGAAACAAAAGATCCAACAAGGACTACGTGCCTGCATTTCGCTTACACGGTCCAAGCTCTGGGAGGACCTGTGTGATGAGGCAAAATTCAAATAAGAAACTGTGCCAATCAAATGTCAAATTTTCACTATCACTTTCCTAAAAAGGGGGTTTTGTCCAGTATCTATTCACATAAAGAAACACAAGCTGTGAATGTACAATTCCGAAAATAAACACATAAAACTGATGACATTTTTATGAGCAAGGTGGTTGGTAAACAGTGAACTATGAGTTTCAGGTCTTGAGGAAACGGCTTCTTAGACAACCCTCCGGACTTCGAAAAATCTCTTCAGGTAGTAGATCTGTCCCAATGTCATGGCAACTAGAACAAGAGCTTCGAAGAAGGACCAGAGGACCACTCTGCTGTTTGTGTTGTCGTTTACTGTTGAGGATAAACAAACACAATTTAACAACAACCCAGAAGTATCAAAAACCTCCCCTAGTCTTCTCGTGTGAAAGTATTATTTGCACACCATTCACAGTGCTCTGAATGGAACACTCTTGTCCCCAAGAACCCAATGCACTTAGAAGCAGAGAATTTTAGATTGAAATGGGACCTTAAAGATGCAGAGGACAGTCAAGTTTCCTCTGCTTCTATGTGGGGGAAACAGCGCAAAAGGGACTTGCCCAGGGTTAGTTACACTTCTAGGGTTACGGCCCAACCCTGCCCTCCTTCTCCCCCTCTTTGCAATGTCCCTACTCAGAAAATGGACTTTAGAAAAATTATGACATTATTTCAAGATCAAAGGGTTATCCAAAAAGCACTACTTACCAAAACAAAATGGGTCAAAATAGCTTTTAGTTTACAAACAAGGATTTATTGAGCACTTACTATGTACTCGGCATCTGTTCTAGGTGGGAAAGATTTCTCAGGTTCACAGACCAACACTGGCCATTCCTACCAAACTGACCGGGTCTCAGGATCTACCCCACTCATGAGCTAAGGGTCTGATCCAGAAACAAACAGTCATGACTGTGTTCATTTACTTTGCTCGACTTATATCACATCTTTTCAAGTTCTGATCAAATTCCATAGCCTTAACTTTTAAAAATTACTAGGTATTTTCTGATTTTTCTGTGAATGACCCATATTATAAATAATCAAAATTACCAATATATTAATTTTTAGGTGTATATTGTTCATAAAAATATGAACTAGAATTTTAACAGCTACTGAATTAATGATCACTGAAAAGTAACTAAGAATAAATGAACATGTTTCCAAAAGAGGAAGGAAGGAAGGAAGGAAGGAAGGAAGGGTATTAAAACAGGGTACCTCTTAACTGACATGCAGAAGCCTGCTCCTCAAGGCTGCATCATGGGCTAAACAGGTTTCTGCAACCTAACGTGGGATTCCAATCACCACTGCTTCCACAGACAGACACAGTCTCAGCTCCCAGCTCACAAATCTGGGAGCCCAAGCTGGTCTTCTTTTGGTCACTGCCTACATTCATGTCTATGAACTTACTGTTTCAACTATATTAGCCTTCTATGTTAGAAAAAAAGCTAAATCTGGGCAAATAGTAATTATAACTGGCACAAAAAATCTTTAGAACGTTTTTCCTTTCTGCGCTAAGAAAACTGTTAGTGCCCCGGCCAGGTGGCTCCGCTGGCTGCAGTGCCATCCTGAACCCCAAAGGGCTGCACATTCGGGGGGCAGCCGACTGCTGTTTCTCTCGTGAATGTGTCCCTCTTGCTCTCACTCTCTCCCTTCCTTTCACTCTAAAAACCAATACACGTTTCCCCCGGTGAAGACAAATTTGAAAAAGGAAATAATTAGCTTACTCTTTGACCACATTTTTAAAAGATTACTTATTTACTTTAGAGAGGAGGGAGGGGAGAGCTGATGTGTGACAGACATAGCTATGGGTTGCCTCTCACACCAGCTGGGGACCTGGCCCCCAATCCTGTGCCTTGGCAGGGAACGGAACTGGCAACCTCTTGGTCCGCAGGTTGGTACTCAGTCCACTGAGCCACACCAGCCAGGGCCTGACCCTGTAATACACTGGGCTGGATCCTAGCAGCATCTGCTGCTTTAGAATGTACGTCCCAAGAATAAACTAGCACAGCACAAAGCTCTACGGATACAGATACTGAAAAGCACCTCTGCACAGGTGCGTTTCCAGGCCGACGCGTTCGTCTGATGTGTACAAACCTTCCAAACGAGGCACATGAAGCCACCGAACAGCTTTAAGCGAGCTGAGAAGTTATTGCTCATGTAACTTACTTGCCCTGTGTATCCTCTCCCGGACTTCCATGTACTCCTGCTCATGCTTCACAGCTGTCATGGCCACCGCCAGCTCATTGATCATTTCTTCCAGCTTGTTCTGGTGAGCTGCAGAGAGTCCCACACATCAGTAAGTGTCTGGGGTCGCTGTCTGAAATGCACTTGTACAGCGAGCACAGTGTCCCTCGGAGGAGACGTACAAAAGCAGCCGTTTTTATACATGGGTTAGACGTCATTTTGGACCACTGGTGACAGTAATTCTCAAAACATTTGTTAAAAGGCCATTCCCAGTAGAAAAATCTCTTATAGGGTACAAAACTATACATTTTCACTAACTGAAGGGAAACAACCCTAAGAAATTCCTTCTACTGAACTGCTACTAAATGAAGTTCACTATACTGACTGTTGACCGCAGAGGGAAGAGAACTGGTGGGGAGGAAGGGGAATGATACCTGGGTAGAGAGCACAAAATATTAAATAAAATCCCTAATGACACCCTAGTAATGATCTATAAACATTTACACTAAAATCAAAACCTATTCATGCAACCCTATTGTGCGTTGAAGAGCAGCATCAAAGCAGACTTAACCCCCCATGGAGCTGAGCAGAGGAAACAAGACATTCTTGGGGAGACCCACAGTGGCTCCCCATGTGCCTCCAGGCAAAGCACCTGCTTCCAGCTGTGTGGGGTGTAAAATCAGGTCTTTTCTTGGACCAGAGAATGAACACAAAGTCAATGCACTGTATGATGACGATGAAGAAACAGGCTGGAAAAAGTGCCCACCACAAGGGAAGATTCCCACGAGCGGGGTCTCCCTGTTACTGCCCAAGGTGGGGCCCCCCTTCAAAGACACCAGGGTGGAGTCTCACATCCCCCTCACAAGCTGCACTCTGGGTGCCGCATGCTTCTTGATTTGACAGCTGCCATTCACTGACAGTAACAAGCAAAAGCAAGAATTTTAAGTACTGTGTTAAGGGTTATTTCAGAATAATTCGACACTCACATTTAGCAGCCAACAATGTCTAATGACTCAGAAAGGGCTAATTTCCAGAAAATATACAAACCCAAAGCCCTTCAAACTCCTAATTCTCCTTGAAAATGAGCCAGGTCCTAGGCTGTCAATGGCCCTGAAAAGCAACCCTAGGAATTGCTAAGTAGGGTGACTCAGTGCTACAGGTTGTGGGGGGTAATGGGAAAAAAGCACAATAAAGACTGAACCTGAAAAGAAAGAAGTTAGTTCCCTAGGCTGCCCAGCCTGACACTCGGCCTTCTCTATGGTGTGGGCGTTCTGCTCCCTGCCCAACACCTGCAGCAGACTTCACGTTCAAGCTACAAACTGTGCTGAACCGCTTCTTTCTAAAACCCTGACATGCTCTGACAACATCTCCCCACATCCTAATGTGCCGGCTCCTGGTAAAAGGTTCTTCCAGAAGAATCAACTCAGGGTTCAGCCTAGGAATAGAAACTGATCTAAATCCAAGCGTGGCTGAGAGAACTTCTGTGAGTGTATCTAGACATGGCTTCTAGAACAGCATTTCATACCAAGTTTCAAGTTAGAAAACTTGAACAGTCATTAAAATGAGCCGACAAAAACACTGCCTACAGAGTCAGTGGAACCATGGCTATTTGCTGCGTTTCATGAAGGCTTTTACTTGTCTAGTGAGAGTGAGCATGTCCCTCATCCAGTACTCATGACGTGCGACGGTACCAGTACAATGCCGATGGCTGTGTTCCCAGTGATAGCAGTTAAAATGACCTAACCTGTTTCACCATCACCCCAATTAAGTGTAGGGTTGTTGTGTTGTTTTTATTAAGACAATAAAAACACTCTCATGCCGACAAACTGAGGTTAGAAAGAGGGAAGCAGAAATTAGGTAACGGCAAACAAAAATGTGCAAAAACTCAGGATGCCATCAAAAAGCAAGCCACGTACCATCCCAGGTATCTCCACCACCTATGGAAAAGTTTAAGATATAAACACAAAAAATAAATAAAACACCAAGAAGTTTCGCTAAACTAGTCTTGTATGCAAGGGAGCAAATAAAGATACAAATGCCAGGATCTGCAGTCACAAGGCCAGCAACCTAAGACCATGTAACCTACATGCTTACAAGCCCACAAAAGGATTGAGCTGCCACACAGGCAACTGGAAAGAACTGAACTATAAACATGAACTTCCAGAAACTTCTTTTTGTTAATTACAAGATTTGGGTAAATGAAAAGCACATCTCACAAAAGGTTCTTAATTTTAAAAACAATGGATGAAACAAGAGACAAGGGGAAAAAACAGTGGATGAACCTAGAATGAAAAAATCAATACTCCAGACAGTAAAAATGTGCAGAATTAATATTCACTCCTGAGTGTGCATCTCACCTTCTGTTTCCATGTCCTGTCCTTTGGGGGCCTCCCCAATATCGATGGTGAACATCACTATCTTCGGGGTCATGGTGGACATCCTGTTACTAAAACAGAACTTGTACGTCCCATCCATGTGAGCAGCAAATGTGTATTTCCCGCTGGACTCCCGGTCTCCTTTATAAATTCCTTTATTATCAGGTCCTGTAATCTGGAGGCAGGAGAGAATATGTGAGATATTGTGAAAATTTTCAAACTACTGTGAAAGATTTCAAACCATCAGCTTGGTAAGGGAGGCCTGTGACCTTCACGCAGCTCCACACCAGGAAGGAGCAGCCACGTCTCTGGGCCCCGGCTTAGGAACCTTACATCTGCCTCACTCGTTCAACTTAACATTGGATAACTCACATTTGCCCCTGCATTAGCTTTTGCCGTAAAACTGCCAGTCAACAATGCATCACTGAACAGATGGATAGTTTGCTGCACGAATTAACTCATGTTGGCATTTACCTTAGTTTTTGTATAAAAATTGCAAGTCGACGTGTCAAATGCAAACCCTCTGAAACAAAACGCACCTTACACGTGGTCTCCCAATGGCCTAACATCTCCAACAACCAGCTGTTAACATCAAAACAAGAAATCACTTTAAAACTAAAAACTCTGAACCCGGTGCATTTTCTAGGTTTTCCCAATTGATTCCTGGCAACCAGTGAAGGAATCTGCTTTGCCTGAGCGGCCTGGGGGCTTCAGGGATGGGACTGGTCAGTTTGAGAGCCCCCCGCCCACCCCAGCTTGCTGTACAGCAGCTGACAGGCCTCCCACGCCTGGTCCTCCGCCTGAAACACTGGAGCTGGGAGTGCTGAACTCCAAGGCCTCGGCTAATTTTACCCCTCACTCCTTCCATCACCCCCTTATTCCTGGACTTACTTGTATTGCGAAACAGTGCCCCGCTCTGCTAGGGGTCACTGCCAAGTGGAAAATCCTTACACCCAATTAATCACACTAATGGGTGACTTGAAATATTAATTCCATGTGACTCCCAGCCCCCCAGAAGGTAGAGATAAGCCATTCCTTTGGTTTAAAAAAAGACACAGAAGGAAATTTAGGGACTGCTGGTTACTTAAAATAATGTCCCTTGTTCTCCAGATACTTTGCTGCCATCATTACTCCTGAAGTCAGGACCCGGCCCCACCTCCCTCCTGTCCGAGGTGGCTAATGGAAGACTGTGTCTGGGGATTTGTGTTTAAATACGGTTAACACACTCAGCTCGTTTCCGGGGAAAGTAAAGAACAGCGCGAAGGTCTGTCCACATGCTTCAAACTTTCGATTGACTTTTTCAGAAGTTCCCGTGCCACGTTCCAACATTAATCCGTAACTAGATGGAACATCGCCGCTGAGCCTACGACTCCGGGCACCGCGCCGCCGCGACAGAGGAGCGCCTTCCCGGCCCGGGGCGGACACGCGGCGCCCGGCCCCACCTCCGCGAGAGGGTCCGACGGGCCCCGCCCTTCAAGCCATCACGCAAAGCAACTAACCCACCGATCTGTCCCCGCGGGGAGCCCGGGGCGCGGAGCCGGGGCGCCGCGGGGAGCGGGCCCGCAGGGATCACCGCGGCGGGGGCCCGGCCCCTCCCCGAGCTCCACCCGCCGGCTCCAGGCTCCAGGCCCCGCACCCCCACGGGCCCCGAGCGCCGCCAACCCCCGAGCGGCCGCGCGACCCCGCCTCGGTCGCGGGCAGCGGGCCCGCACCTCCACGTCGATGTCCAGGAAGCCGCCCTCGGCCACCTCGAAGATGAGGCCCATCTTGGTGCCCGAGGTGACCCGCTCGAAGAAGCACTCCTCGGCGTGCGCGTCGATGCTAACGAAGTAGCCCGAGGCCGTGGCCAGGAGCGCGGCCAGGAGCACCAGCAGCTCCGCGAGTGTCACCATGGCGGGGCTGGGGACGAAGCGGGGACCGGGACCGCGGCCTCCAGAGCCGCCGCCGTAGGCGCCACTACTGCCTGCTCAGCCGCCACCGCCTTAGCTCCGCCCCTTCCGGCTGCGCCACCCGAGGGGGCTGATGCGGGCGCCGCCGATTGGCGGGCGCCGGCAGCTGCCACGTAACGGACGCACGGCGGCCGCTGAGGGACACGGCGGATGCTCGCCGCCCGAGCCTGGACGGTGGCCCCGAAGGGCCGGAAAACATCGATTCGCGCGCAGCCTGCAGTTCACGTGGACCGCGTGAGAAAGCGACGGTATGCCGACACCTCCTCAGTCCGCTTGCCGTGCCCCCGTAGGATGGTTCAGAAAGATGGCGAAGGATTTGGTGGAAGGAGTGGGAGGTGGAGGAGGAACCAAGGGCTTTGGGTTTTCTGTGTCGGCCTCCTGTCGCCCCGCGGAGATCGACCCGGAAAGGTCGGAGGAGGGGACACGCGGGGACACCCCGGGATGTCGGCAGTGGTTTACATCTTCCCCGGGAACGGAGGGTCCGCCAGGATTTACATACTTTTTTTTTAATCGAGGAGGTCTATACGGCTCACGCAGCTTATTTTACTGTAAAACACTTGTTTTAACTTTGTCCGAATCCCCCCAAATTAGAACCCTCAGTTCCGCAGGCTTGCTGCCACGCCACCCCCACTCCGCGCTTGCCAGCCGCTCGGACCGTCGTCCCCGGCCCTTTGCTTCCGGACTCACTCCTACGCATCCCTCAAAGCCCCACTCCCGAGTCGCCCCGTCCCGACTCTGAAATGTTCCCGAAGGTCCTGCTGCTGAAAACTAGCCGCCGGATCCGCGCGTGCGGGTTGGTGCTGCCGCGGTGTGGCTGTTGGCCAGGCTGCGCCCCTGGCCCACGGAAGACCCGGCTCGGGGCAAGTTGGCCGAGTTCTTTAAACTGGCCAGGGGATCAGGAGACCTGGTTGTTACTCCAGCTGTGCACGTAGCTGGGTGATCTTAATTATGCTGCTCCATCTCTTGTCGGTAAAGGGGAAGAACCCCCTACGCCTGGCGTCAAGTCAGGAGGACCCGAGGACGCCACCTCCGTGAGGGTGCCTGCAGGTTTGAGGGGTCATTTCTGCAAGGCATCAGGGCAATAGGGGGCAGTAGTGGCCCAGTATCCAGTTTCCCGCTGGTGGTGCCCCGGAAGCAGGTGCAGCATTGGTGCCGTTTCAGTGACAACTGTCCAAAACAGGAAACTCCAGAAAGACCGATAGGAGGTCACCTGGGTGGTGGTGGGCAGTGGGGAGGGAACGGGAAAAGGCCCGGAATAGGGTTTCTGTTTGGAACAAGGAAAATGTTCTGGGACTAGGTAGTAGTGATGGTTGCATGCAGCTGTGACCGTACAAAAGCCACTGACTTGTACGTTTCAGTGTGGATTTTATGGTATGTGACCTATATCTCAATAAAGCCGTTTAAAACAGAGAAGAGTTTTTCAGCTGTCCGGGGACAGTCCAGGAAGAGGCACCTCGGGGGTAAGGTGGCAGAAAGGACAGGCAGGAGAAGCTGTGTCTTTGAGACGCACTCGTGTGATGATGCTGCTCAGGGTTTGGTTCTGTTTATCCCCAGACCGTATTTCCATCATGGACATCAAGAGAAGGAGCAGAGCAGAACCTGACATGCGTTTGCTGGCCTGGTGCTAGCAGCTGGCCATGGTGTTCTACCATACACCAGTCACGTCCACTCTGTGACCATGGTGGAACAAGACAAAACGCAGACATGGTCCTCGCCACAAAATTACCAAACGTCTCGCTCTCTTGGCTCATGTGTGATGCTACTTCTTTACCACAGACAGTTATAGCCTGTCCTACGTATAGATAATGTCTACGAAGAGCCCCTTCCTACATGTAGCACTGCTTCCTGATAGCACACACTCTCCAGCAAACTCTCAGATCCCTATATTCTCCCCAGAATCACCCAACCAAAGCCCAGATCCTATAATGGGCTCCAACAGCCTAGCATTCTCAGTGAGACGCCCCACGGTTCCCCATGGCGTGCAAGTAATACACTCGACTGGTGTGTGTTTTCCTGGTAGTCTTCGCTGGAGGACATGGATGGCTTCCCAACATGCACTTTCTATTTATTTACTTGACAACAAAGCCAGCTCCAGAGAACGCCAAGGTCAACAACATACTCTCTGGCCTTGAACAGCTCGGCCAATTCCTGTGTGACCTGTGAGAAGAGACTAGACCTCTCTGAGCCTTGGTTTCTCCTCTATGAAGTCATGTGCTTCTGCTTTAAAACCCTGCAGCAGCTCCCAGGTTCACCACATCAGAGCCACAGAGCTTCCCTTCCCTGGGGGTCCTACACAATCAGGCCCCACTCACCTGTCCATTTCTCCCCACTTTTCCCCTCTCAAGCCCCAGGGACCTCCTTGCTGTCCCTCTGCCAATGTTACCCCCTGAAGGAAGGACCACCAGTTCTGTCGCTCTCCAAGCCAGTGGTTCTCCAGCTCGGGTGAGTATCTGAATTGCCCTGGGATGTTGGTAAAATGGGAAAGGCCCAGGCCTGCTCTGCTTCATTGGTGTGGGAAGGAGCTAAGAGGGTGCAACCACCTGGAAAGTTAATCCCCCACTTCCTGCACAGCCCACTTCTAGGTATTTACCCCACAGATAGGAAAGCTCTTGTCCATACAGAGACGTGCGCGTGAAGCTTCACGGTATTTGAAGGAGGCGAGCACAGGAGACAACACAAATGTTCAGCAACAGGTAAGTGGGTGTGTGGTGTGTCCATACAGAGGAATATTACTCAGCAGTGGGAAGGAAGGGAGGCTATATATGCTGAGTTGGAAAGTGATTTCCGGGTATTCCTAAGTGAAAAAAGCAAACTGCATACTAATGTCCACGTCATGCTTCTGTTTAAAAGTAAGTGTGGGTTTAGACATACATGGACATTCTCAGGAGAAAATCAGGAAGGTCATGGGACAAACTGTCACCGCTAGTTAGTTACCTGGGAGGGAAAGTGGGGTGGGAGGAATTCCACCCAGTACGTGATTTTGCAAACAGTCCGGTTAGAGTTGGGCAGACCCCGATGGGCTCCTCCTGCTCCCGCCCCACTGGGGACAGGAGCACCACCAGCCCCGGCTCACACCGCCCGTGGTGGTGGAGCCCTGCACAGTACCAGCGTCCTCAGCTCCTGACATTTCTGACGCACCCAGAAGGTCACAGGACACGGGCTGCAGCTGCCTCACCAGCACTGATCCAGGGGCTGATGGGGGTGCCCCTGGAGACGAGGGGCGGACTTGCAAGACATGAAGGAGTGGGCAGGTAAGTTGTTCACCTTCCCCTGGGTACCCCGCTCCCCAGCCCCCCTCTATCCTGTGGGACAGATCAGAGACTCTGGCTTCCCACACCCTCCCAGACAACATGCCGTCAGACCCAGCGGCCAGCCAAGTGTTCTCAAGAAACCAGGCCAGCTTGGAAAACGCAGCACCCAGACTCGGCTCTCTTCCTCTTTTCCTGCCCCACTTCCCCTTCCCCTCACTGGTCCTAGCCTCTCGCAAAGAATTAGCTCAGACGTTTCCTTAAAGAACCCATACAAAACCGATGGGTGGCTTTCCTGTTGTTGGGGGCTGTTTGTTACGTTTTAACTATTTTCCTTGAAATTTTACTTAAAGCCCAGGTTGCCGTGAATGAGACCATGGAACCAGAGCGCCACCCGCAGGTTTCTGTGCGGAAATTCTACCCAGGCCGCCACCCGCAGGTCACCACCTTTCTTCAGGTGGACACAGGCTGGAATTCAGAGCAAGTGCCCATGCATTGCTAAGGACAACTTCCTGGTTTTCTAAAATGCACACGTAGAATCAATTTGGAACAAATTGTGAGTCGTGATTTTTCTGGTGTTTAAAGATGTAATCATGACATCAGAACTGTGCATGAACATCTCAAGTCTGTCAAGTTAAAGAAGAGGCTGAAGCTCTGGCTGGTAGCTCAGTGGATAAAGCACCGGCCTGTGGACCCAAAGGTCGCTGGTTCAATTCCCAGCCAGGGCACATAACCAGGTTGCAGGCCAGGTCTCCAGTCAGGTCTGAGGCTGGAGGCAGGGGAAAGGCAACCATACATGGATGTCTCTCTCCCTCTCTGCCTCTCTCTCCTCCCCGCTCTCTAAAATAATAAATAAATAAGAAAGAAAGAAAGAAAAGAGAACAGACTGAGCCGGAGGGGGCGGGATGGGAAGCCAGAATAGCAAACACAGGAAGTCAGGAGGATGGGTGGGTAGAAGAAGAGGGTGTGAGGCTATTTTTTCAGACTAAGTCCTTGGAATTAAGACCCAGGGAGAGGCTAAGTACAGCAGGGTTGGTCATAGAATAGCCTACTTAGTTGGGCCTGCTGTAACAAAAATGCCATAGGCCAGGTCCTTGATAAACTCAGAAATCCATTCCCCATGTTTCAGGAGGCTGGAAAGTCCAAGATCAAGGCACCAACAGAGTCAGCATGGGGTGAGAGCCAATTTCCTGGTTGGTCGGTGGCCGTCTTTTTTGCTGTGTCCTTACATGGCAGAAGCTCTCTGGGGTCTCTTTTATCAGGGCACTACTTCCACGCATGGGGGTCCCTCCCTCCTGACCTCACACCCTCACGACCTCCACCTCCTAATTCCGCCACATTGGGGCTAGGATTTCCACCTGGGAATGTGGGGGAAACAGACTTTCAGTCCATGCACGGTGTATGGCACCAGCCTAGAGAAGCTGTTTGTAGCCCAAAGTTGCCTCTCAAAGCCTGGCGTGGTTTTTCAGGGCCCCGTGGCCTGGTTTTCCAGGAAGCAGTGACTTCTCCTTCCACACAATCACTGCTGCTTTCTGCAGAGTGCCTAGCCCGACTGACTGGACGGGTGAGGAACCGCCTGGCATCTGCCTGCAGCTCTTCCTCCTGCCCCTGGCTGTGGGTGGTCCCCTGCACCCGGCTGTGGGTGGTCCCCTGCACCCACTCCCCCTCTCCCCTCACCCCAGACCCTGTGTTCCTGTTGCTGACATCAAATCTCTCTTCTTCAATCCACAGCTGAAGCAAGACTGATGCTTATCCCAGGCAAGCGAATCCTTTGGCACGCCTTCAAGCCCGTAGTTTTTACTTCTTAAAAAATTACTATGAAAAAACTGCTAATATTACAAAAGGAGGGAGAATAATGTCACGAACACCCGTGGCCCCATCACCCAGTTTTGACAACTATTCACAAAATGGCCAGTCTTCCCTTCACTCATATTCCCAGCCATCCTACCCTCCTCGTGGGTGATTCGAAAGCAATTTGCAGACATTATTATTTTATCCTTGAAGATCCTAGGAAGCCCGTACTCTTTGATAGCTGCTCCTTGTTAGGGAAAGAGGCGTGAGTACCATGTGTGTGGAGTGGGTAGAGAAAGAGGCCCTCTAGGGGGTAACCCTTTTTTTTTTTTTTTCATTTTATTGTTGTATTCCATCCATCCCCTTCTTGCTCCCCTCGGTCTAGGGGAGAGGCTTTTAATCCCCGTTCCCAACAATTCTGCTCTGGCCCAAATTTGCATGCCCTCCCCCACAAGTCAGGAGCTGGTCCCTGCTTAGCCGTCGAACTAACTGCCTTGCTAAGTTTGATTAATGGAAACTTTCTGAAACTAGAGAGGGTTGATTGCACAAGCTTGTGAATATACTAAAAACTGCTGAATTTACACACTAAAAAGGTGGGTATTATTGTATGTAATTATATCTAAATAAACATGTAAAATGAATGTCCCCCCAAAAGGAAAAAGGAAGTGCTAACAAGAACGCACCACTGCCAACTAAACTAAACTCGAATTATATCGCATCTCTTGATCCAACGACCAGTTTACAGGAAATTCAGAAAACAAAAAATATATATTATAAAGGACATGACAGTGGTGAGATTAGCAAAATCCTTTTTTTTCTTTTTCTTTTTTTAAAGATTTTATTTCATTATTTTTAGAAAGAAGGGAAGGGAGAGAGGCAGAGAGGGAGAGAGACATCGATGTATGGTTGCGTTTCACCTGCCTCCAGACCTGACTGGATACCTGGCTTGCAACCTGGTTATGTGCCCTGGCTGGGGAATCGAACCTGCGACCTTTGGGTTCGCAGATCGGTGCCTTATCCCCTGTGCTACCAGCCAGGGCCAAGATTAGCAAAATCCTGACGGACTCTCTACAAGACAAAACATGCTGTTTCATCAGCAAATACATGTGAAGGCTAGGAAATAAAAAAGAGCCTATCAACCAACTGCGATATTCAGCTCTTATTTGGATCTTGAGTTAAACCAAAAACGCTAAGAAATAGGAGACAACGGACATTTTGAACACACTGTATGTTCAATATAAAAAAAATTACTGTTGACTTTTCCAAGCGTGAAAGTAACAAGCGCCCTTGTAAGAGATGCAGAGAAGACAGACCCGCAGGGGAGGGGCCGTGTGAAGACAGCCAGAGGTTGGGGTGATGCAGGCACAAGGCAAGAAGCAAGGCAGGACCCGCCCCTGGAGCCCTCGGGGGGGATGTACCCTCGCTGACACCTTGATTTCGCACTTCTGGCCTCCAGAGCAGTGAGAGAATAAGTTTCTATTGTTTTAAGTCACCAAGTCTGTGGCAATTTGTTACAGTAGCTACAAGAAGCTACTTCCATCCCCAGTTCCACACTGTCCACCTCGCTGGGCTGCGGTAAATAGATCCAACCCATCTGACCCACGTTTTAGCATTTTCCAGCTGCCTGGCCTGGTGAGTTATTTGATCTCTCTGTTTCCTCATTTGGAAGATAAAGATAATATCTTTTAGGATGTTGTAAAGCAGCAGCTGTTAAACCTTTTGGTCTCCAGAACCACAGAAGCCCTGGCTGGTGTGGCCTCAGTGGCTTGAGCTACCACCTGAGAACTGAAGGGTCGCTGGTTCGATTCCCAGTCAGGGCACATGCCTGGGTTGTGGGCCAGGTCCCCAGTTGCAGGCTTGGGAGAGGCAATCCAAACACGTCAATGTCATTCCCTTTCTTTCTCCCTGCCTTTCCCTCTCCCTAAAAATAACAAAATCTTTCTAAAAAAAAATAAATGAACAGTTGAAGACCCTCAAGATTGTGTTAGGTGGCATAGATCTATTAATAACTACTGCAACTAGAAATTTAAACTGACGTTTTAAAAAAAACACTCCCCCATTACCAAATTTGACTGGCTAAAAAAAAAAAAAAATACTGATCATTTCAAAAAGACAACATTTTTATTTTAAAAAAGATTCATCCCTTCATTCTTTTAGAGAGAGGGGAAAGGGACGGTAAGAAAGGGAGAGAAACATCAATGTGAGAAACATCCATCAGTTGTATGCACCCCCATAAGGGACTGAACCCCACAACCCTGGCAAGTACTCTGACTGGGACTCAAACTGGCAACCCTTTGGTTCACAGGCTGGTGCTCAATCCACTGAGCCACACCAGCCAGGGCTAACATAAATATTTTCTAATAAAAATAACTTTTTTCAATTCCCCAGCCAGGGCACATAACCAGGTTGCAAGCCGGGTCTCCAGCCAGGTCCCCAGCTGGAGGCAGGTGGAAGGCAACCATACATGGATGTCTCTCTCTCTCTCTCTCTCTCTCTGCCTCTCTCCCTTCCCCTCTCTCTAAAAATAACAAATAAAATACTTTAAACAATAAAATAAAATAACTTTTCCCCAACCAGCAAAGTACTGAGAACAGTGATATTACTTAGGTACTTGAAAATCTCTGTAACGCCCACTTCATTGTAAAAGCGGGGTCCTCACATGGGCTTCTGCATACTCGGTCTATCCTGACACTGGAGGTACCTACATGGAGAACAGAACGGCTTCTCACTCAGAGCGGACACAAGGGACAAGCTCACAGGGACCCTTTGGGTCCTGGGGAACCCAGAGAGTCATCAGGCCATGCTCTGAGAATAGATGGAATAAGGATTAAATGAGGAAATGTTTCCAAAGCGCTTAGAATAATGCCTGAGACAATGATGAGGATAACCGTTCTATTTTAACTCAAACACAAAGCAAATGCCCTGCACGTTTTAAATTTTTTAAAGTTTTAATCAACACGCGCCAGGTTGGAGTGGGCTTTAAGGCTTCAAGGGCATTAAGGATTTTTCTGCCTTCAGGGAGTTCCCGGGTGCCGGGGGTGCGCAGGTGCCAGCACACGGTTCGAACTCGGCACGCTAGGGGCGCTTTTGTGGGGGGAGGCAGGGCCGCGGCCGCGCGGAGAGGACCCCAGGGAGAGGATTTTGCCAAGTCAAACGGGCAGAGAGGGTTGGGACAAGGAAACTGGTGGCGCTGGGATCCAAACCCTGGCCTCCCCTTCTCTGTAAAGTGGCCTGTACGTCGCCAGGACCCGGGGAGCCCCGTGCCCCTCTCCGGGGGGCGGGTGGGGTGGGGGGCGTCTCCACGTCCGCCGGCCACCAGGTTGGCGGGGTTGGGGGGTCCGCGGGCGAGGGTGGCGGTCCTCGCTTCCTCCCCAGGATGGGCCCCAGCCTGGAGTCCAGCTCGCGGCACCTCCCTTGATGTCCGGTGCAGGGACTGTCCCCCGACCCGGCGAATCGTCCAGAAACGAGCAACCTCCGTCACCTTCCCCGGCGTCCCCCCACCTCCCGGAGAGACCCGACCCCTCCGGGGCGGGAGTGGGAGAGGAGGAGCCAGGACCCGGCCGGGGGAGGCGGTGGCGCGTCGGACGCGCGGGGGGCGCGGGCGCACGGGCTGGAGGCCGGGTGGGTGGAGCCGGGGTTGGGGGGCCACCGAGCCGGCAGGTGACAGGGGTCGGAGTCGGTGGGGACCCCAGGGCGCCCTCGGGCGGCTGGAGCGGGACGCGCCCCTCACCAGGCCGGGATCGGGGCGGGGCGCGCGGCATCCTTGCGGGGGGAGTCGGCCCCCCGGCCCGGCGCCGCCAAAGTTTCCCGGAGCCGCAGCGGCCTCCGGTCCTTCCCAGGCGGGGGCGCAGGGGCGCCCTCGGGCGGAAACTGGTTCCGAGGGCAGCGGGGCCCCTCTCCAGCCAGACCCCGCGCCTCCATTGCTCCCAACTCGGATTCCCAACTTGGGAGGCGCCGCGGGCCTGCGCAGGCGCGCCTTCCTCGCCGCCGCCTCCTCCTCCTCCTCCTCCTCCTGCTCGCGGTAGTGGGAGCGGGCTCGGGCCGAGCGGGCGGAGACCCGCACCGGAGCGCCGACTCGCCGCGGCCCATGCGGACGCCGGCCGCCCGCCCCGCGCGCCCTCGCCCCGGGGCCCGCTGAGCGCGGCGGCGCGAGGTGGGCCAGGCCGGGCGCTGCCCTCCGGAGCCGCAAGTTTGGGAGTTGCTCTAGTTGGCGGGCCGGGCGATGGAGGAGGACGCGGGCTCGGCCGCCGGGTCGGTGCTGGAGAAGAACGTGGCCGAGCTGACCGTCATGGACGTGTACGACATCGCCTCGCTGGTGGGCCACGAGTTCGAGCGGGTCATCGACCAGCACGGCTGCGAGGCCATCTCGCGCCTCATGCCCAAGGTCGTGCGCGTCCTAGAGATCCTGGAGGTGCTGGTCAGCCGCCACCACGTCGCGCCCGAGCTGGACGAGCTGCGCCTGGAGCTGGACCGTCTGCGCCTGGAGAGGATGGACCGCATCGAGAAGGAGCGGAAGCACCAGAAGGTGAGCGGCGGCCTCCGTCCGCCCATCCAGGCGGTGGGGCCGCGGGACCGAGGGCCTTTCGGCAGCGGGCACACGTGTGTGCGCAGGGACAGGGTGAGAGGGAACCCCACCTTTTGACGGACGGGGCGAAGGAGGCCTCCTGGCCCTGTTTTGCCCAGCCCCAGGGACACCTGTGGTAGACCACCCCAGAGACAGAGGGCAGTTCCTTGGAGTCAGGCCTGAATTCCAATCCCACCCTTACCATTGAAACAGCTCTGTGACCTCGGGTGAGTTGCTTAACCTCTCTGTGCTTTACCTCCTCGTGTGTCAAACGGTGAGAGTAGTAGGATCCACCTTATACGAGGTGAAGGGATATTATCTAAAGTCCCTGGGTAACATCTTTTTTCAGAAACAAAACCAGTTTCCTGCCCTTTGGCGTAACCCCGGAAGGCGTGATACTGGGCCCCTCTTTTCATTGACCCTCAAAACCCACCAGAGAGCAAAGGGGATGTGACCTCGGACCACCGAGTTAAGTGACCCCCCCAGTATCCATGTTCCTAGTTGCAAATTGCTTTCCAGGGTTCCTTGTGGTTTAGTAAGCTGTGCTCCAGGGTGCTTTCCCCGCCTTGATTTTATCTTTAATTCTTGCAGAACTGTGTGCAGCAAGAATCATTATCTTCATTTCACAGCTGAAACACGGGAGGGCTGTGTGGGAAGGGAGCACTTGTCCCCACCTCCCGCTGAGGGAGCCCCATGTGGGGGGACAGCACTGTCTCTTCCCCACCTCTTTGCATTGGGAGCAGATTGAAAGCTGAGCCTTGTCCTGTGAACAGCATTTGCTCCGGCCCATGGCCCAGGGATCAGGCCTCCCCTGGGCCAGGCATCCAGATGAGGTGTGGGGAGAAAAGGAAGTGGAGACTGTGGTTTCCTGCCCCAACCTCAGCCCAGGGAAGCTCAGGCAGACCGTTCCCACTGATAATAGGAGGAAACGCCTTTCCTTGGGAGAGCCGGGTGCCTGGGTTTGCTGTGTGGCCTCAGGAAATAGACTGAGCCTGTCTGCAGGCCATCACCTGTTGGGCAGGTACTTGGAGGTCCCAGCATTTTCACGGAGGGTAGCCCTGCTTTTGTCTGCGGTCATTGAGGTTTGTGAGGTGGGACTGCGTTTGTCCTCATGGGTCCCTATGCCTGGGGGTCAGAAAGGAAACTCAGGTCCCCAAGAGTGAGTTAGGCAGCATTTCCCAGATTACCGTGGCCAATTTACAACGGCCCAGCTCTGTAATTAATGTCAGGACTCCCAGGAGTGGGGATGTTGGAGCCAGACTGCCTGGTTTTAAGCCCTTCCGCTCACAGGCACTGTGATGTGGGTACATCACTCAGTCTCTTTGTGCCTCAGTGTCCCCAGCTGTAAAATGGGGACAGTAGCCACACCCATCCTGGAGGGTGGTGGTGAGAATTAAGGGAGTTCATACCCATGAAGTGCCCAGGACAGAGCCTGGCTCATTGTGTGTGGGAGGCTTACAAGTGTTCCTATTGTTTTTAGGCCCAGAGAGGCTTCCACTGAGGTGCTGGTAGGCTGATATTGGGGACCCACCCCCATCCTGGGCACCCCTACTCCTACCCTGGGTGCTTTGCGTCTCTCAGAGTGGGAAGGTATCTTTGAACTCCTCATGCCTCTTATAAACAGAGAACAAGGGGCGTAGCCCAGGTCTCACAAGTACTGGCACCCTGGCTTTTTGCTCTGCAGCCAGGCTGGGGGCCATCAGAGGCCGCCAGGCCCCGAGTCAGGTGGGGGCCCCAGCCCTGCACTCGTCACCTCTGGAACACTCAGCTGGGAGCAAACCCGCGAGTGCAGAGGCGAGGCTTGTTTGTGGACACTGAGGATGAGCTCCCGTAAATCGGGGCACCCTCCCTCTGTCCATCCCGGCTTCAGGCCCTTGTACTGTCTTCTCGGGGAGTTGAGAGAGAGTGTGGAAAACCTTGTTCTACCTGGTTACTGAGTCGGAAACCCCATGGACGAGCTGTGGCAAGCTACGTGTGCTCCTAGGGGACCTGTGCAGAGAGAGAACAGGAGAGCCGGGTCCTCACCGTGGGCCGGGGTGGGTGACAGGGAGGGCAGGAAGAACACATGGTCCGTGTTAGAAAGCAGTGGCTGCATGGATACGGTTGCACGTAATGTAAATAGCGCGTGTGGTTCATTTATCCATTACAGATATATTTATTGTGTACCTACTGTGTGCCTGGCATTGTTCTGGGAGAGCAGTAACCACAGCAGATGAAGTCTTGACCTCAGGGACACGCACTTCTAGTCCAGTGCTGTCCCACAGAGGTATAATGTGGCTTGTCGCATAATAGACACAGATGAGGTTAATTTTTAACGTATCTTATTAAGTCCATTCCATCCAGAATACAGGGGTGGGCAGAAGTGGGTCCCAGTTGTGAGTGGCATTCTTTCGAGTTCAGAGAGCTGTTGTTGAAATCCTAACAGTCATAACCTGCGTGTCTTTCCATAAGAACAATGAATGGTCAACCTATTTCTGCCCACTCTTTCATGATTTCAACATGTAATCAATGGAACGAACTATTTTTATTGAGGTGTAATGGACATATTGTATCAATTTCAGGTGTACAATGTAATGGATGATTTGATACAAGTTTATTTTGTGACGTGATTACCAAAGTTTAGTTAATATTCATCACTTCACATAATTATAAAACATATTAAATTCTTTTTTTTAATTCTTTTTTTTTTTAAAGATTTTTATTTATTAGTTTTTAGAGAGAGAGGAAGAGAGAGAGGCAGAGAGGGAGAGAGAAACATCAATGTATGGTTGCCTTTCACCTGCCTCCAGCTACAGACCTGGCTGGAGACCTGGTTTGCAACCTGGTTATGTGCCCTGGTTGGGAATCGAACCAGCGACCCTTGTGTTCAAAGGCTGGCGAGATTATCTTTTTGTGCTGTTTTCTAAATCCAGTGCACGTTTAACTCTTGTTGCCTGTTTTCAGTTCAGACCAGTCACAGTTTTAAAAATTGAATTTATTGGGGTGACATTGGTTAATAAAAGTGTACAGGTTTCAGTCCTGGCTGGTACAGCTCAGCGGACTGAACACCGACCTGCGAACCAAAGGGTCGCTTGTTCAGCGATTCCCAGTCAGGGCACTTGTCTGGGTTTCGGGCCAGATCCCCAGTTGGAGGCCTGAGAGAGGCAACCACGTATTGATGTTTCTCTCTTTCTCTTTCTCCCTCCCATCTTTCTAAAAATGAATAAAATCTTAAAAAATAAAATAAAATTATACAGGTTTCAGGTATACAATTCTACACTAGGTCATCTGTATAACATAGTGAGTGTTCACCCCAAGTCAAGTCTCCTTCCAACACCATCCCCCCTTTACCTTCTTGTACGCCCCCCACCCCCAGACCAGCCACATTGCAATTGATCTGCAGCCACATGTGGCTTGTGGCTACTCTGTGGGGTGGTGCAACGCTAGTGTGAGGAGAGAGGGCTTTTTTTGTTTGTTTGTTTTTAAAATGTTAGCTTATGAACCCTGGCTGGTAGCACAGTGGATAAGGCGCCGGCCTGCGAACCCAAAGGTCGCAGGTTCGATTCCCCAGCCAGGGCACATAACCAGGTTGCAAACCAGGTCTCCGGTCAGGTCTGTGGCTGGAGGCAGGTGAAACGCAACCATACAGTGATGTCTCTCTCCCTCTCTGCCTCGCTCCCTTCCCCTTTCTAAAAATAATGAAATAAAATATTTAAAAAAAAAATGTTAGCTTATGATAAGTGCCATGAAGAAAGCAAAGCAGGAAGATATGAAAGAAACTGGCCGGGGTGGGGTCTCATAGATGCGGCAGTCAGGAAGGCTTCTTGGAGGAGGTGTCACTTGAGCTGAGAGTGGCATGAAATGCAGGAGACGGAGAAATCTGGGGGGTGGAGGGACTTGGAAGCAGCAGCCACAGCCAATGCAAAGGCCTTGAGGCAGGAATGAGCTTGGTTTGTTCAAGGAACACAGAGAAAGCCAAAGTGGTGAGAGCAGAAAGAGGGAGGAATTGTATGGGAAGGGTGGTCAGGGAGGGGAGGCATCTGGTTAGGCTGGGCCTCCTAGGCCAGGATAAGGAGCTTGAAGACTGTTAATGCTGAGAGCAGGCAAAGAAGGGGATCAATCAGGGGTGACTTCCTGGCAGAGCCTTTTTGGTTGCTGGGAGTCAGGGTTAATTTCTGCACGGTCAGCTCAGAGGCAAGAACCAGGACCCCCAGATCAACTGGAGTTCACTAAGAGAAGAAAGAGCATCTCCTGTTGCTTTAGCAAATTACCACCCGTGCTGGCTCAAAACAAATTTATTGTCATGCGGGAGAGCATGAATGTCAGGGAGAATATCAGTATGGATAGAATTCTGAAAACCAGACGTCAGAAATGGGTCTCCCTGGGCCCTGGGCCTTCCAGAGGCTTGAAGGGAGAATCTATGTTTTTTACCTTTTCAGAATCTGTTGGAAAAAATTTTTTAAAAAGAATCTGTTGAGGGAGGGGGACAGAGGGGAGCAAAAAAAGGGATGGATGTAATACAACAACAATAAAATTTAAAAAATAAATAAATAAAAAGAATCTGTTGAACTTTGACCTCTGTGTCTGTCACCACATCAACTCTGACTCCGACTCTGTCCTTCCTGTCTCCCCCTTGTCCCTTATCCCCCTTGTCCCTTATGAGGACCCTGCTGATGACCTGAGGCCACCCCAGTGACCCAGGAGACTCTCCCCATTCTTTTTTTAAGATTTTATTTCATTATTTCCAGAAAGAGGGGAAGGGAGAGAGGCAGAGAGGGAGAGAGACATCAATGTATGGTTGTGTTTCACCTGCCTCCAGCCACAGACCTGACTGAAGACCTGATTTGCAACCTTGTCATGTGCCCTGGCTGGGAATCAAACCAGCGACCTTTGGGTTCGCAGGCCGGTGCCTTATCCACTGTGCCACCAGCCAGGGCCCCATTCTTAACTGAGTCCCATGTGCGAAGTTCCTTTTGCCATGTAAGGCCACTGAGTCTCAGGTTCCAGGGATTAGGACGTGGGTGGGCGTCTTTGGGGACCATCGTTTGGCCTGTCCCAGCTGGTTACACTTGACTGATCTTGTGGTGGCCCCTGTGCGCTCAGGCCATGCCAGGTGGGAGCAGGTGGGACTGGGCCTGACCACTCCCGGCCGCCTCTGTGCACGGCGTGGTCACATGCCCACTCCCTCACCCTGTCACCACTTCCGCCCGCTGTCTCTGCCCTTCACGTCTCCTGGTGACCAAGCCAGCTGTGCGAACACCAGCTTATGACCTCCCGTTTCCCCAGGGCTGCGAGCTTCCCAACCAAGAAGATGGGGTTTAGGAGCTGATTTGTGTTTAACGTTTGGAGGACCTGCCAGGCTGCCCTGCACTCTGTGTTCTCCCCAGCAGTGCAGGGGGTTACAGTCCACAGCCATGCCGGTACTTACTCTCTGCTTCTTTGGTGAGAGCTGTCCATGAAATTGTTTTAATAGCGGAATCTTGGTTATCTCCACATCAGCCCGTGAGCCTCCCTATTAGGTTCCTCACGGAGGGAAATGGAAGCTCAGGGTATTGAGTGAGTTGACCAGGACTGCTTGAAGAGATCCCCGTGTGGGACATGCAAGAAACTCTGGGGCCACATGGCCACCCAGGGGTCCTTGTGGCCTCTGTGTCCCCTGGAGAGAGGTTGGTCCTAGCTGAGAGTCTGTCCACCAGTTGAGGATGTGGGCTCCCCAGAGAGGATGGGAAGGTTGGGGTCCCCATAACCCGGGACCACTCACTGCTCTCTCCTGTCCAGACGGTCAGCAGGTGTGGCGCAGGCTGTTCGGGGCAGTTCTGACCGGGCCCTGTTCCAGGCTGGTCTGGTCCTCGCAGAGGAAGGGCGCCTCCTGTGCGCAGTTGCCGTGGTGCTAGTGGTGTCTGAGACCTGGGGCTCCTGGGCAAGGGGGCGCCCCTGGGCTGCACCTGGGGTCTGGGAGGAGGCTGCGGCCGGCAGGCCATGACCCCACACCGGCCCGTTGCCTCCGCAGGAGCTGGAGCTGGTGGAGGACGTGTGGCGAGGGGAAGCGCAGGACCTGCTGTCCCAGATCGCACAGCTGCAAGAGGAGAACAAGCAGCTCCTGAGCAACCTGTCCCACAAGGACCTCAGCCTCTCTGAGGAGGACTTCCAGAAGCAGGAAGGTGAGAGGGCGGTCAGCATGGGCACGCAGGGAAGACCGTTCCCAAGTGAGGATGGCTGGCAGTGATGGTCCCTGCGTGACAGCCCGGTGCTTTCTTACTTCTAAACCTCGGTGTCCTGTTGTCTTGTCACTCTGTCTGAGGGACATGGTGTAGCTCTAATGACACATGTTGAAACTGAGAGGTTTGTTCAGTAGTTACAGACCCCTCACATTTCTGGGCACTGGGGATGCACATTGGACAGGAGGCAGCATTGGTCCCCATGGAGCCTGTGCTGGTGTGGAGGAGAGAGGTGATGCATGTGTAAGCAAATGAATGCAGGACCCTGTTCCAGGTGGTGGCCGGCGGTAGGGAAGAGTTAAAACAGGGATGTGATGGAGGTGCTTTGGTGAGGGGGAAGCCTGCCTGATGAGTGACATTTGAGCCCTAATGAAGTGAATGAGTGAGACAGGCAAATATGGGAGGGGAGCACGCGCAAAGGCCCTGGGGCATCCATGTTCTTGGAACACTGAGGCCAGCCCAGGTGATGCCCCAGAGGCCTCGGGGTCCCAGGTGTGGGCCCAAGCTCCCTGAGCTGCTGCCTGGCCTATCGTCACTCCGTGTGCATGCAACTCTCTCCATGTGGGTGGCATGTCTCAGCTTTCCACATCTTTACCCAGCTTGTCACAAAACTGCCCGCATGGAGCAATCAGGGACGCACTTCGTTAGCACCTTGCGTGGCTCCTGCTCCCAAAGGGTTAGCTTGGGGGTGCTTGGGTGTTCGCTCAGCAGCAGCCCTCACCACTGGGAGAGACTGGGCAGCAGCCAAGCCAGGCGTGCCTTTCACGTTTTCATTTTGCATGGGAAACTGTGGGAATGCAGGGACAAAAGCATTGCTTCCTCCTGCGGGAGGAAGACATGCTGGGCACAGGGGTTCCTGGCAGAAGGCATGGCCCGTGAAGTTAGACCGAGTGCCCAGGGGAGCCCCAGGATTTAGGGGCACTGCCATGAGGTGGGGTGAGACGCTGGCCCTATGCAGCACAGGTCTCAGGGCCACCTCGGCAGCCCTGTTCCTCACGCCCTGCACTTCTCCAGGTGCAAAAGCATTTCCTGACCCCAGGGTTTCAGAAATCCGTCAGCCCAAGGGAGGGCAAGAGCGGAAACTCCTTGTCGGCACATGCAGAAACAAATTACAGGTGTCAAAGCCATTGGACAGGAGGCAAACAGAGCTGGGACTTACTTCCTGGTCCCCCCCGAACGGGACCAGTCCTGACTCCCAGGATGGTGGAGGAAAAGTACCGAACGTGGTGCTGTCCAGGAGGTGCCCAAGGACAGCTGTGTTGACTTTTCCTACCAGTGGAAGCCAAGAATTGTTGGAAGAACTTCAGTTCCATAGAAAATTGGCTGTGCACCCTTATATAAAACGGAATGAAAGTGCATTTTGTCCATGATATTTACTGAATTCTCAAGAGTGGTACAACCATC
Organism: Noctilio leporinus; assembly: GCA_004026585.1. Lineage (NCBI taxonomy): Eukaryota > Metazoa > Chordata > Mammalia > Chiroptera > Noctilionidae > Noctilio > Noctilio leporinus. The sequence continues at coordinate 329,002 of PVIW01000325.1, read as the reverse complement.
ACAACAATATCTTTGTAGAACTTCCGTTACCCCAAAAGAAGCCTTGTGCCCATTGACAGGCCTCTATTCCTCAACTTCCTGTCCCTATTGACTTGCCTATTATGGACATTTCAGATCAATGGAATCATAAAATATAGGGCCTTTGTGCCTGGCTTCTCTCCCTCAGTGTCATGTTTTCAAGGGTCCCCTGTGGTGAAGCAGGTGCCAGTGCTCCGTTCCTTTTCGTGGCTGCATACTATTCCACTGGGCGGCCCAGCCAGAGCACCTTTTGTTTATCCATCTGCGGGGGGAACATTTGCGCTGCTTCTAAGTGTTTCACAATGTCTGGCCATTGTGAATAGCGCTGCTATGGCTTCCTCACTTGTCATTCTCCTGTCACATTGTATCTGTCTTTTAACCAGCTACAGCCTATCCCACCGGGTGGAAGGGCCTTGCTTATTTCACTCTTTCCTCGCTGGTGGATAGATGGTTGTTGCCATTTTCCGGCCACTGCAAAGGCCCCTCCTGCAAGACCAGCCCTGCCTGTGCTCGCTGCCTGGCCTCCGTGTCTCTTTAAATTCCGGCGCCCTGAACTGCTGGGGAGCAAGTGGTGGCTCACGGCCGTGCGTCTGTGAAAGGCCCGTCACCCTCCTTCCATCTTTCAAGGCACGGTTGGGTTGGTTATAGCCATTCTTGGACTTGGACTTGGTTTTCACTCCCACCTCCAGGGCAGGGAGGACTGGTATTTCCATTTCGTGAGTAAAAGGACAGGTCACACTCTGCCAGCCTCTGCCAAGCACTTGTCGCAGATGAACCCGCGCAGCCTCACAAGAGGGCCCCAGGTCAGGGATGCCACAGGATCCCCATGTGCAAGTGAGAAAACAAGCTGAGGTCAGTAGCAGATAGTACGGAAGCCAGGATTGAGCCCCAGGAATCCAGCTCCTGCCCCCAAGCCCGGGACTCTTTTGTTCAGCCCCTGTCAGTCTTACAGTCACGGGCGCCCAGAAAGGGGGTGACGCATGGCTGCTTAGAGAGCTAGGTGCCCTTTCTCTGACTCGTGCTCCCCCCTCTCCCAGCTGTTCTTCCTGCCTGATTTCCCCAGGAGTGGGATGTGCCCCCAACCAAGGATTAAGTGAGCTGGGCCCTTGGTGTCCCCACCCTGTCATAGGACGGGGAGCAACCCACAAACACTTGTGGGTGGCCCCCCATACATTACACACATGGCCCACATCCAGTTTTAGCCCCACCCCACGTACATGCACATACTGTGCCCCAGAAACACATTTTGGGGGAGATCTTAGCAGTGTCTGCTTGTCCCCAGGTTCTTGGGGTGAGCCCTAAGTGCCCTCACAAGTGTCCCTGTAAGAGGAAGGCTGAGAGACTTCACGTAGACAGGAGAGAAGTGGTGTGACCGCAGAGAAGGCAGAGACCGAAGTGCTGCCACAAGCCAAGGCATGTGGGCAGCCCCGGCTGGGAAAGGCAGGAGCACACTTCCCTGGAGCCTGCGGGGGAACCTGGGCCTGGCAACATCTTGATTTTGGTCTCTTAGTTTCCAAAACTATCAGAAAATAAATCTCTGCTGTTCCTAAGCTACCAGATGTTGCTGGTCATCCGTTATAGCAGCCACACAAAGCCAGTCCAACATCCCTCCTCAGAGTTCATGCATCCACCCCATCTGTTAGCTGGTGCCTACCGTGTGTTAACTAGGTCAGTCCTCTCAGTAGCTCGACGGGGGAATGCTGGTACCATTCCCCGGCTATCCGTGCGGAAGCCGAGGCTAAGAAGGGCTCGCCTGCAGCCTCCCAGCTCAGAAATGGGAGGGCCTCTTCTCAGGATCACCGTGCGTTGTCTTCTTTCCTTAGATGAAAGCATGTACAAGGCCCTTAGAACTGTGAAGGTGACAAATGGGGTGACGGTGGGGATTCCTGATGGGGGTCAGGGAAAGAAAGGCCTTGTGGGCTGGGGCCTGAGGAGGGAGCCAGCATCAGGGAGGCCGGAAGGGAAGGAACCGCAGGCACCTGGAACAGCAGCACCAGGAGGGAATGAGCTCTCGGGGTGGAGGGACGCAAAGCCTGCGCTGGCCGGGGGTTGAGTGGGACCTGAGGCTGGAGGAGGCGCCAGGGCCCAGTTCCATCCCAGCCGGGAGCTGGCCGGTGGGTCAGACAGGATGGGGAGGCGGACTCACCTGGAGGTCTCACCGCGCCCCCAGGCATGTCAGAGCGGGAGCGGCAGGTGATGAAGAAGCTGAAGGAGGTGGTGGACAAGCAGCGGGACGAGATCCGAGCCAAGGACAGGGAGCTGGGTCTGAAGAACGAGGACGTGGAGGCTGTAAGTGACAAGCCCCCACCCGGAGTCCCTCCTCCCAGCCAGGAGGTCCCCGTTCTCCCCCCGGGTCTCATTCCATGGGCTGGGGTGGGGGTGGGGGCTACGGCTTGGTGACCCAGTCCTGAGACAGCAGGAGGGAGCGTGGCCCTGCCCGGTGGCCTGACTCCTTCTGCACATGCCCTGGGGAGGTCCTGTGGGCCTTTGCTCTGACCCTGAGGCTTCCCCCTGAATAAATGGCTCCTGGTGCCCCCTCCCTTCACGCCCGCCAGGCTGCTTCAAGCACCTACACATGGTCCCTGCTTGATTTAGAAAAAGACACCCCGGGCCCTGGCTGGGTAGCTCCGTTGGTTAGAGCATCATCCCCATCGGCCAAGGTTGTGGGTTCACTTTCTGGCTGGAACACACGCAAGAAGCAACCGATGAGTGCGTGGACGGGTGGGAAAACAAGTCGCTCTCCCCTGCTTTTCTCTCTCTCAAAAGAAGAAAAAGCAAAGGACATGTTACTTCCATCTGCTGGGAACTTGTCATACTATGCTAACGAGGCGCTTCTCTTCATCTGTCATAAAAGTATCGTAGGGAATGCACAAACTGCCCACCTCTGGCGTCAGCGCAGTCACATGAACTAGTGTGCAGCGACTCGAGCCGCGTGTGGTACGAGTGGCGCACGCGTGTCAAGGCTCACTCGCCCTGGGCCGGGCGCTGCCTGGGCCCCCCGTGCGTGGCGGCGGCGGCTGCATCCCGAGGCCTCTCTGTCTCTGCAGCTGCAGCAGCAGCAGGCCCGGCTGATGAAGATCAACCATGACCTGCGGCACCGGGTCACCGTGGTGGAGGCCCAGGGCAAGGCCCTGATCGAGCAGAAGGTGGAGCTGGAGGCCGACCTGCAGACCAAGGAGCAGGAGATGGGCAGCCTGCGGGCCGAGCTCGGGCGGCTGCGAGAGAGGCTGCAGGGAGGGCTCAGCCAGAACGGCGGACAGGAGCCCGAGGTGAGGCGGGGGCCGCGCAGGGGCGGGGGGTGCGTCGGTCTGCAGGCTGGCGTCGAGCTGGGCGGCCTTGTTCTCCCCGATGCACTGAAAGCAACGGAGCCCAGAGAAAGCGAGCTGTGGCCCAGAGGACACACAGCAGGACAGAGGCAGATCTAGGCCTGGCCCCCGGGACTGCCAGCACTGGGCATGCGGTTCAGAGATGGCTACCGGGCACCAGCCATTCGTTCGTGCATTCATTCACTCATTCAAATGTAGATGATATTGCAAATTCATAACAGCGCTCCTCACAATAGCCAAAAGGTAGAAACAACCCACATGTCCCGCAGCTGCTGAATGGATGGATAAACCAATGGGGTCTGCCCTTCCAGTGGAATATTACGCAGCCATGAAAAGGAATGAAGCTCTGCCCCTTGCTGCCCCCTGCATGAACCTCAGAAACATGCTACGTGATAGTAGCCAACCCAGCAGGCTGCATACTGCATGATTCCACTTAGTTGAAATGTCCACACAGAGACAGAAAATGCATGGTGGTGGCAGGGCTGACGGGGTGGGAGGGGAGGACAGAGTGACTGCCGAGTGACCGCCGATGGACACAGGGTTTCTTTGGGGGGATGAAAGTGTTCTGAATTACTGGTAATGGTTGCACAACAGAATTCTCTACTTTATTTATTTAAAACTTTTATTATTTTAAGAGGAAGGAGAAGGGAGGGAGGAAGAGGGAGAGAGACATCCATGTATGGTTGCTTTTCACCTGCCTCCAGCCATGGACCTGGCTGGAGAGCTTGCAACCTGGTTATGTGCCCTGGCTGGGAATCGAACCAGCGACCTTTGGGTTTGCAAGTCGGCGCCTTATCCACTGAGCCACCAGCCAGGGCCTAGAATGCTCCGCCTTAAAAGAGTGGATTTTATGGTACACGAATTATATCTCAGTTTACAAACAAGGCGATGTGTGTGCAAGGAGGGGTGGGGCTCCAGGAGGCCCCCAAACTGAGGGAAGAGCAGGACGGGTGGTTGCCTGCGTGCACCCCACAGCTGGCCTGTCTCAGCTCAGTCTAACCTGTTCTTCCCACGTCCATGACCTTGAATAAGGTAGTGAGCCTCTCAGTGTTTCTTCTCTCCAAATTGGAAATCGCTGTAGTAACAGTATGATTATCACTCCCAGGTTGTTCCAAGAATGAAATGAGTTAGTTCGTGTCAGGTGTTACCATGATGGTCTGGGGGAGTCAAAAAGGTCCCCCCAAGGAGGTGGTGCAAAGGAGGAGTGAGAACAAACCAGGAGAATGGGGTTGAGTTCCGGGGCGGGGGGTGGGTGGCACTGGCAAGGCCCTGGGGCAGGAGAAACGCAGCACAGGGGGGTGCTCGGAAGGCCAGGTGGCCAGTGTGCAGGGGTTGGGGAGGGTCGACCAGAATGAGCGGAGGAAAGTGGGGTGGGAGGTGCTGCAGGCCGTGTGGCTGCTCAATGGCTGCAGGGTGACTTGGGTCTTTCCTCCGAAGCGCTGTGCTTGGTGCTGTGCAGTTTCAGGAGCTTAGAGCCCCGCTGGGAGACAGACTTGGACACCCGCAGCCACCCTTGGGGCAGCAGGGGGTCACCTGCCGATAAGAGAGAGAAGTCTTTGAAGGGCGAGGTGAGGTCCTGCTTTGGACCAAAAATGGACAGAAGCCTAAGTTCAAATGGGTTACGGACTTCTTATTTTTAAAGGCATCTTTAGCTGTGTAACCAAAAGCTGTGCTTTAAGGAGAAGCGTCGGGTACAGCTGGTCCCAGGTGCCCAAAGAACACTATCAAGAATTTGTTTCCGTTGTTGCCGACCTGCGTTGGTGTCCTTTTCACGCAGGCCCTTGCCACCTGGTGGCCCCTGGCACTTGACCAGTGTTACAGTCCCAGTGGAAGGAAATTGCCTCTTTCTCAAATTCCCAGCCAAAGTCTCAGGGAACCCTCTCACTGGCTGACCGCCGGACCAATCTCGGGGACCTGAGATCTTGACCCAGCGTGCTGTGCGTTCTGTGGCCACGTGGTTACCTCTAGTGGTACCATCCAAGCTACGCGCCGTGACAGTGAGAAAGCCGAGTTTCTCCAGAAGAACGTGGCAACATTCAGCCCAGAGAAGTGTGAGGATGGATGCAGGCCAGGCGGAGACCACAGCTGTTGTCTACCGAGCCACAGGGTCAGGGCCCAGAAGGGTCGCTCTGAGTTTATGAAAGGCAGGTGGCCTGGGAGGGAGCGGGCAGCAGCCATGGCTGCTGGGAGTCCTTTGCAGCAATCCAGGTGAGGAAGGTGAAGGCTGGACCCAACCCGTGGCGGTGGGGGGAGGAGGGACGCAGAAGATGGCCACTAGGTGAAGCGTGATCACCCTTCCAAGCTCCTGGGTCCCACAGAGCTCGGGCCCGTCCAACCCTGGGCCACGAGACTTGGAGCCCTGCTCCAGGCCTCCTTAGCAACAAGGACAAGGACATTTCACACCTCCTTGGCCCAGCTGCCTGCCGGTTTCAGTTTCCCATTCTGGCACCGACGGGGCGGGACAGAAACGGAGGAGTCACATCAGGTAGCAGTTATGACTAATCTGCTGAGCTTCACAGCTTCTGTTCCCAAACTCAGGGCAGCTTCACCGGATTTGACTGCCCCTTGGAGCTGGGTCGGGTTCAGGAATCTGTCGCTCCAACAGGGAAGCCACTTGTGACTTCACCTGCTGCCCTGTGACCTGGAGCCCGTCCATCTCCTTGGTGGTCTGTTTCCTGTCTGACCAGTGAGGGAAATGGACCTGACCTGATTCAGCAGCTCCAATCTCCGGCTGGGGTCAGGGCCATGGAGTTGGGGTCAGGGCCATGGAGTTGGGGTCAGGGAGGGGACAGTGGACTCTGAGCGGAGAGGAGTGGTCTTCAGGCACTGAGAAGGGTTTTGTGGGTGGCAGGATGTGCAGGGGTGACAGCGGGGCTGGCTATTTCAGGCGGGAGGAAGAGGGCAGGCCAGAGTGGAGAGTGTGCAGCTCTGGCTGGGCTGGTGGGCTGGGTGGGCCGGGGGAGATGGGAGCTAGGGAGGGGCCCAGCGCTGCGGAGGAGTCAGGGGCCTTGGGCTGTGGTTCGCCCTCTTAGTTCTCACCATCGTCTGTGGGCTGGGTCACTGCCATTTCAGGAGACAAGGCTCCTTACGTATTTTTAGGATGTCTTTATTGAGCTGGAATTCACATGCCACAAAGTGCAACCATTTAAAGTGCCATTCAGTGGTTTTCAGTATATGCACTCTGTTGTACAATCATTACCACTTCCCATCACCCCGAAAAGGAGCCCCGGGCCCTTTAACAGTCACTTCCATCTCTGTGTCCCCCCGAACCCCGCCATCACAGATCTGCTTCCTATCTCTAGGTCGTGGCCTGTTCCAGACATTTCACAGGTGTGGAATCAGACACCGTGTGCTCCTGGCTGGGTTCTCCACTCAGCAGGATTTCTAGTTCCCCCAGTTCCCCCTGTTTTGTTTGCTTATTTGTTTTCATTTTTATTTATTTTAAAAGATTTTTGTTGTTTTATTTTTAGAGAGAATTTGCAGGCGGAGAGGTAGAGAGACATCCATGTATGGTTGCCTTTCACCTGCCTCCTGCTACAGACCTGGCTGGAGACCTGGCTTGCAACCTGGTTATGTGCCCTGGCTGGGAATCGAACCAGCAACTTTCGGGTTCACAGGCCGGCACCTTATCCACTGAGCCACCAGCCAGGGCCTCTAGTCCCCATGTTTTAACCGAAGGTTTCCCCAGGTTTCCACACCTTTCAGAAGCTGAGGTGGACTGCTTGTCCATAGGACCCCGTACTGTGAGGCTGGGTTTTGGGGCTGAATTCATGCCCTGGAGACGCCGAGGATGGCAGCACAGCCAGGCAGTGCCACCGTGGCTGGGCCAGGGGTACAGGACGTGGCCTTGATGTGCCCAGGCAGCAGGGAGCAGGCCCAGGGGGAAAGGCCTTGAGATGGATAGAGATTGGGCCTCCCAAACGCTTCCCTGGACAGGCCCTGTGGCTTGTCAGCCTGGCTCAGGTCCCCCGGGAGCCGCCGGGGCCTCAGGGCATCTTCAGCTGTGCCCAAAGTGTCTCGAGGGACCATCGGACAGTCCATGATAACCCAGGCCACCTCCATGTCCCTGGAGCAGGAAGCCTAGACAGCCACTGCCGAAGGGCAGATCGCTGGGCTGCAGCAAGCCTGATTCGTCTCATTAGCTCAGTGGGCAGCAGGCACGGTCAGAGCTTAATAAACGGTGCACGTGTCTTAGACATCCAAGGATGCCCCTCGGGCAGGGGAGGGGAGATGACCTGGCGTTAGTGAGTGCCTGCTGTATACCAGACACTTGGTCTGGGTCATGGGCTTGGGCAGAGGATACCATCCAAGGATGCAGCCGCGCAGAGGAGTGGACTCGGGATGCACCTGACAGCACAGCCCACGTGGTGGGGTGGCGGCAGCAGGCACCTGGGGTACTTGTTCCAGAGTTCAGTTCCCCAACACTTCCTGCCCTAGTTCTGGGGTGGGGAGAGGCCCCACTGCTGCCCAGCTGGCTGGGGGTTGGGGGACAGCTGTGTCAGGTTTTTGTGTCCTGCTTCCTGCTGACATCGGTCATGCCCACTCCCCCCTGCCCACGCCAGCCACAGGGCTCTTCTGTCACCTAATCCGCCCTGGTAGGAGGTGTCTCCTTTCAGCTCTCCCTCCCAGAACAGCCTGTCCTGACTCCCGGGATGCCTTCTGGAGACCTTTGACATCCTGACCTTGCGTCACCCCACCAGGCTGAGGGCCCTTTGTCCCTGGGCTGCTGGTGGGCTTTGTGAGGAGCATGGGTGTGGGAGGGTCTCCATTCCGGTCCTTCATTCTGGTCCTTCATTCCGTTCCAGAGCGTCCCCACCGTCATCCTGAGCTTTTGTCCCCTCCTAGTGGGTCACAGGACACTGGACGCCACCTGTGGATTTGGCTGGCTGCCTTGGAGGCAGCTTGCAGAAACTTCTTGCTTTCCAAAAAATGAGGGAAGAATGTGTTGGCAATGCTGTGGGAAATGCAGACCCATCCTGTGCCGCTGGTGGGACACGGGGGAACATAGCTGGGCGGCCCCGCAGAGTTAAACACAGAGCCGCCTTGTGACCGGCAGGTCCACGCTGAGGCGCGCCCCCCAGGGAATTAACAACAGGTGTCCCAGCGCGTCGCTGTGCACGGATGTTGCTGGCACATTATTTACAACAATCAGAAGTGCCCGTCAGTGGGCTACAGTGTAAACCTTGAGAACATGCGGCAGAGTGCGGGAAGCCTGACACAAAGGCCACGTGTTCCGTGATCCCGTTTCAAGGAAACTTCCAGAACAGGCAAACCCGTAGCAATGGGGAGCAGGCAGCAGGTCCCAGGGGCTGCTGGTGGGTGGGCGTTTCTTTTGGGGACGATGAGAATGTTCTGGAACAAGAGAGGGGTGGCGTCTGCTCAGCGCAGGGCATGTACCAAGTACCACGGAATTGTGTATCTGAAAATGGCAGATTGTGCGTTCAGTGTGTTTCATCACTTTTTAAACTTCTATCTACGGCAGAGGGTGACAGGGTGAGCAGGTGACTCCGCATGCTAGGGTACATCCGTGTGACACCCCCCACCCCCGCCACCTCCTGGGGTGGGCTTCCCCTGAACTCCAGCGAAAGTGCCCACAGTCGCTGGGGCAGAAAGGGCGTGGCCAGAAGGCCGAAATGATGCACTGGCTCAGCTTCCAGGGGCTGTGGTCAAATCCGCAGTGGTGTGGCTGAGAATAGGAGGAGGGGATGGGGTGGAAATCAGGAAAGCTTCATGGAGGAGGTGGCATTTGGATGGGGGCAGGGCAAGCAGGCAGGTTTCTAAAGGGGGCAGCTTGGCTGTCTCTGCTCTTGGCCGCCTTTGAATGCTACTTGTAACGAAACCCTGAGTGGGAACCACGGGGCCGGCGCCTGAGAAGGCGAACAATGAACAGGTAGCCACGGGCTTTCATCTGCAGGGGGGCTGACAGTGCAGAAGGGAGCAGAGGCCCCTCCAGTTCCTAAAATAGCCCCCGCGGCCAGCTGCTAAGCTGCGGAGGGTGGGCAGGTCCGTGTGACGGGATGCAGAGTGGGTGCGGGGGTGGCCGCCAGGAACTCATGAGCGGCATCTCTGCCTCCCCCAGACGGAGCCGGGCGGAGAGGACAGCGTCTCAGAGGCGGAAAAGGCGGCCATGGACCTCAAAGACCCCAACCGCCCCCGATTCACGCTGCAGGAGCTTCGGGACGTGCTGCACGAGAGGAATGAGCTCAAGTCCAAGGTGTTTCTGTTGCAGGAGGAGCTGGCTTATTATAAGAGGTGAGTCCCTGCCGGGCTCCTTTTGGGGGCTGTGCAGCCTTTTGGGACAGTTAGCTCCTCGATGACCAGGGTTTTATCTGTGTCATTCTGGGGTCCCACTACCCCTTTCTGAAACTCTCAGGTTCAGGTGCATTTTATAATTCAGAACTTTCAGGCACCACCAGGGAGATCTGGGGCAGCTCCCCAAAATAAAATATATTAATATACATGCAGCAGAAGCTGCTAAATGGGATAAATTAAGACGGTAAACAGCCTCTCGAGAGTTCATGTCAGGTTTTGCCACCAACTTGAGTGACCAGAAAGTGGGTTGATCCAGGTCACTCAGGTTTCAGGTGACATGCCACCTCCAGGCAGAGGCCTCCCATCCCCATTATCCCCAGGCAAACAAGTGCCCGCCCCGTCATGGTCACATTGCCCTGTTTTGCTCTCTTCTTGGCCCTTTCCACCATCTCACATGAACCCTGCTTGTCTGTTTGCTCGTTTTCCTGTCTGTTTCCATACCAGACTAGAACAGCATGCAACCACATTCCTCGTTGGTCTTGTTCAGGGCTAAGTTGCCAACACTTAGAATGGAGCTTAGCGTGAAGTAGGTGCACAGTAAAATCTGTGCCATGGAAAGCTGGAGGGAAGGACAGAGGCACGGGAGCGGGGGGGGGGGGGGGTCTCTGCTCCCGCAGAGGAAACAATACAATGCCATGTATTTTTATGGAAAATCCATTGTGTGCCTGCTGTCACATGAGAAAGTTTCAGCAATACTGTGTGCTGGCTATTCAAAGAAGGGAGAGATCACTTCGGGCTTGGGGATGGGGTGGGAATCAGGAAGGCTTCCTGGAGGAGGTGGCATTTGAACTGGGTCTTCCCTGAAGGATAGGGTACTGTTCAAGTCTGGGAGATGTTGAGGGGGCAGGTGGCATGTTGAAGATAGAAGATATCATCACAAAGACACAGAGATAAGCATTCAGTCAGGACAGGGAACAGCAAGTACTTCAAAGGAAACTGAAAATAGAGATGTGAATCTCTTTCCTGAAATGCCTTACATTTGACAGTGGGGCTTAGGGGACCACAGGTACCTGTGTCCATTGCTTCCAGGGCTGAGCCTTCCTCTTTTTAAAAATTTTAGATTATTTTTTACAAGATTTCATTTATTATTTTCAGAGAGAGGGGAAGGGAGAGAGGCAGAGAGGAAGAGAGACATCCATGTATGGTTGCCTTTCACCTGCCTTCCAGCTCCTGACCTGGGTGGAGACCTGGCTTGCAACCTGGTTAAGTGCCCTGGCTGGGACTCGAACCAGCGACCTTTGGGTTTGCAGGCCGGCGCCTTATCCACTGTGCCACCAGCCAGGGCATGAGCCTTCCTCTTAACTGGCCAGCCCCCAGACCACTGGTGCCATCCTCCTAGGCCCCTTTATTCCAAGTACAAGCCCTCCTAGGCCACCAGACAACACCCGTTTGGAATATTCCAACTCTTGTAGAATTTCTGACTATTTTCTTTTACACCTCTCAACCCTTCCAGTGAAGAAATCGAAGAGGAAAACCGGATCCTCCAGCCTCCACCCATTGCCCACCCAAGAATGTCCCCCCAGCCAGAGTCTGGGATCAAGCGACTGTAAGTGACGGGTGCCCGGCCCGGGTGCTGTTCGCTGGCGGCTGACCTGGCGGTTCACACGGCCTCTCACGTCTGGGCACCTGCTCCGGGCCCAGGCTGGGCACTAACCACCTCCTGCTGAGACGGGCCTAACTCCAGAGCACGTTGGGCCTTGACTTGGAGCTCATCTTTGTACCTGGATGCGGGGTTCCTTTAGGGGTCCCCAGGCAGAGAAGTTGGGGAAGGCCAAGGGGGGAGCGGGAAGGCAGCGGGGCCCGTGGCTGCGTCTCAGGGCTTGCTTGAGTGTGTGGGGCGGGCTTCTCCTGGAGAAAAGCAAACACGGCTGGCGGGGGGGCTTCGTGCTGCTTGAGGGCCTGGAACCCCGACTCCGGGAGGTCTGGAGTGACTTCCCTCCCCGCACTCTGTGCCTCCTCCTCCTGACCCATCCCCCTGCCCCCCCGTCTGTCCATTAAGTAGTTACTGGGGCGCAGTGCTGTACCTGCAGTGTGGGCCCTGAATGCCAGGGTTGGGGGGGACACCCCAGAAAGGGCAACCAGTCCTTGCCCTCAACTAGACTTAAAGCTACTCAATGGTTCTTTGCCGCCAAGGACCCCTTTTGAGATCATGATGAGAGTTTGTAGACCCTTTCCCTGGGGGTGGGGGTCAGGGCGTGGACAGTGTTGCAAACCATCTCCGGGTCAATGTGCGGCTTCTTTCCAAGCTCCTCTTGCTTCAGGCTGCTTGGTCCTCATCGTGGGGGATCGGGGTGGAGGGGCCGCTTCCCAGTTCCAGTCAGGAGTGTTTCCCAGAACCAGAAAGGTTGCTGCCGGCTTCCTCCACACCCCGACACCATTGTGGTCGTGTACCGGCCGTCTTCCACGGGCACCTGGGACCCCCGGTCCAGGTCACGTCAGAAACAGCTCCGCATCATGCTCTCCTTCTCACGCCTGAAGCTCAGAGTCGTTTTAGCTGCCCCCGGTTCCCACAGATGAAATTAGGGGAAACAGGCCCCTCAGATCCACGTGTGAGGCAGGCAGAGGCTCATCCTTGGTCTTGATTCTGTGAGGCACTCGGTCCCCAGGAAACCGCTGACCCTGGCTTTGCCAGGCCCCTGGTGCCTCGGGCCTAAGTCGGAAGTGATTCTAAGAACTTCTGACGCTTTGTCCTAACTCCGTCCTTTTCCACTCCAGCCCCCTTTCTCCGAAACGGGTCATTAAGAGCTGGCTTTTGCAAATCTTACACTGGTAGGATCCAGAGGAGAGTTACCAGGAATTAGCTTCCTTTTCTGCTGGTTTTTCTACCCACACCTGACTAGGCTGTGGCATCTGATCTTCTCCAGATTGTTCCAGAGAGAACTCTGGGGGCCTCATTTTCAAAGTGCTTCTCCCAACTAGTGTGGCCTCTGCTTGCTCAGCAGGCCCTGGGGCCCTGTGCCTGGCAGGAGAAGCAGCTGGAGCTGGGGAGCTAGAGACAGACAGACAGAAACAGGCAGAGAGATACAGAGACAGGGAGGGAGAGAGAAATCAGAATCTCCCATGCACGGAGTGCAGGGGGCCAGCCCCGGGCCAGCCTGGACCACTGGGGATAACTGGAGAATCAAACTGGCACAAAAGGCTTTTGACCAGGCCAGGCAAGACACTGGTGGCCTTTGTCCATGTTGGATCTTTCCTGGGGGCTGGGGCAGGGACTGTGGTCCTTCAGAGGGTTCCAAGCCAGCCCCTCTCCCTCCTGTCTGTCACCCATCTGTCTGTCAGGTCCCTCAGTCCTTCCTCTTGCAGGGTGTTGGTCACCCAGTCCTTTGAGTGCAGCTCAGCCTTCATGCCCTTGACCAGTTTCCCCACCTCCCACCAAGTCAGCCTTAACTACCATGGAGGTTGGAAGGGGGTTCACCAGCTCTGAGCACTTAACTGAGGGGTCTACCCCCGAGCCAGAGATTCAGAGCTGGGATGTTCAGCCCCATTTCTCAGATGAAGAAAGTGAGGTCCGGAGACCTCTTAGATCCTGCTGCTGGGAAGGGTGGAGTCAGGATTTAACTGAAGCCCTTTGTTGCCATCGGCTCTCTTGCCCGGCCTCCACACCGGCACACACACACGCACACACGCACACACACACACGCTCATCCAGTCACCCGCTTTGGGCTGGCTGCCCAGTCCCCTTATCTCTCAAGTGCCCATGAGCCAGAGATGCCAGAGTCTACATTTCTGGGCTGAGCGGCGCAAGGGAACCAAAAACTCTGCTGCCAGTCAAAACAGTGTTCCCAGAAGACGGTCCAAGAAAAGCTTGTGACCAGGCAGCGGCTGGCCCTGCGCCCGCAGGTCACGCGGGAGCCGTGTGACTCCAGCCTCATCCCCAGGGGACGCCAGGCACCCGTGTCCCCTCTGTGTGGTCACCGCTCTCAGTTGGGGTCCCAGAGATGTACACACAGCTTCTTCCTGCGGAGCAGGACGGAGGGGCGGCCGAGAGGCTGTGGATCAGGCAGCCGGCCTTCCACCTTGGAAAGGTCGGCCCGGGTGCCCAGCAGCAGGGACAGCAGGGCACTCTGCCCCTGCCCGCCTGCCCGCTGCCCTCCCCACCTCAGCCTAGAAACAGGCTGCCTGACGTGACACTGCAGGAGCGGCACTGTGTCTTCCGGGTGTGTGGCAGCGACATAACCGGCAAATCGCACCCAGGACATAAGCTGCCAAACAAGCCAGTGTTTCTCGTGCAAGGAGCTGTCCCTCTAGAGGAGGTGGCGTCTGCAGAGAGGCCGCTGTGGTGGGAAAGGCCAGGGGCTGTCCCTTTAGGGAGCCACACAGGCAGTCCCTCGGCCGGAGCCCTCCACGTGTCCCAAGGCCGCTGCGCATCAGCCTGGCCCTGACCGCACCCCAGATGAAGTCGAGGCAAGTGAACCTCTCTCCAGGCAGAATGCCCCCCACATCTGAGGCCACCCCGCATACACTGTGTCTGCGGGAGCTCCCTGCCATCCAAGATAGGGGTCCTGGCAAAGGTGGGTGCAGAACCGTGTGGCCTGGAGCCCTGGAAACCTAACTGTGCCCCCCAGCCTGGTCTCCGGGGGTGGGGCCCATTCATTTAGCAAAAGGTGCCCCCTCTTCTCGTCACCGTGAGACGCCATGCAGGGCCTTGTGCCAACGTGCCACCACTCTGTGGGATGCATCACGGGTGATCCAACCATACAGACGCTTCCCAACCTCATCTGAGACGATGGTTTTGTTTCCCCAACCATCCTCCCCCCAAAACGAAGTTATTCAAACGTGCTGTGATGGGTGGCTGCCCTGGCGTGGTGCCTGCCATTCACCCCGGTGGGGGCACATGTGCTGGAAGACACCCAAGGGTGTCACCGTGGGCCCCCGCAGCAGGCCTGGACTCCCTGTTTTCTCACGCCCAGACCTGCAGAGCCGCTGCCTTCCCTCGGTGGAAAGCCACTGTCATAAGCTGAGGCTCGCATTCCAAGACGGGGGTGTCACAGGGTCGGTTCCTCCTGAGGCCCGAGGGAGGACCTGTTCCAGGCCTCTCCTAGCTGCTGGTCTGCTGGTGGTCTGCTGGCCGTCTGTGGCCTGTGTTAGCTTCTAGACGCAGCGCCCTGATCTCTCCCTTCATCTTCATGTGACATTCTTCCTGCGGGCCTGTCTCCCAGGTCCCACCCTACTCTGGTATGACGTCATCTGAACCAGTTACATCAGCAAGGACTCTCAAGTGCCGAGGTCACAGTCTGAGGCCCTGGGGTGAGGGCTTCAGCCACGAACGGTGCGGGCACCCCACCCGGCAGGGGTCACAAAGGCGAAGCCTCCCGCTGGTGCGAGCGTAGAGTGCTTGTTTTCATGCCTCCTCTGTTTTCTTCTCTGTCTGTACCTTTCTAACCAGGATCTTTACAGCCATAATGCCCATGGTAGCGGCTGGACTGATTCTAGATGACCCCACGCTGCAGCCCGTCCGACGACTTGTTTCCCTTGTAGGCACTGTTTCTCTGGTGTGGTTTTGGGCTCTGCCTTCGGCATGCGCGCTGCGGCTGCCGCTGGGCTGACCTGGCCTGCCTCCTCCGGCCACGCGAGCTGCATGGCCGCCGCCTGCGTGTTCCCGCGGGCAGCGGGGGCGACCCGAGCTGCACGCGCCAGTGACGTTCCCGGCTCTGTCACCGATAATTCTTTCTGTCTCTTCTGTTTCCCTTCTAAAACCACCTTGTCCATGATCCAGTAAAGAAGTTCCGTTAAGTGACGGGTCAGTAATCCATGCCCGCTGTGACACCCCCGCCCCCACCCGGAGTGACGCTAACACTGTGTTTTCGATCTTCAATGCCCCAGCTTCCTAAACCGCTGTGTTTTGCTCACGCCATTGTCCAGAAGCGATTTGACCTTGCATTTTTTTAAAAAGGAGAAGCACAGGAGGGGGCCTGCGTGCTAATTCTGTGTCCCCGTGGGCAGGAAGTGGCAAGTGGCCTATCTGCCCGCGACAGGCCACGGGGGAGCGTGACAGTGTTGTGTTGCTGCTGTGTGTTGTTGGCCAGGTCTGGGAAGAGCTAACAAGTAACCCAGGGTGGAAGCTGGGCCTTCGTTAGCCACTGCACGTTTGCACAGAGAAAAGGGTGTCTCCAGGTAGCGTTGTGCCCCAGATTTACGATGAAAGACCACTTTACTCCTGGTAGGAGGTGACTGTAGGATCCCACAGCCACGGAAGAGTGAAATAATTGTACCCAGATGTGATTAAAACGCAACTCCACAGGCCACCGCATGTGCACGCCCACACACACAGTGACATGTACAGAGCAGATTGGTGAACAGAGGGAACCAAAAATAGTTCATCGGGAGCTTGAATTTTTCAGGGGTTCATTCCTGTTCCTGCCCCCGGGAAGCATAACAAAGCAATGATAGTGCTTACCAAGGTCAGAAACCAAAATTCGGGCATAGAGAGCTTGGTAAGAATGAAAGGAATCTTACTGAAGGCTGGGAGGGTCAAAGGACAGGTGGCAGTTGAGGACGGGATTTGGGAGATTCTCAGGTGGGTCGACTCAGGTTCCCTGGCCAGGGTCCTGCCGAGGTGGAGTGAAAGCCAACCTGGCGTGAAGGGGCCACCTTCTGAGCTGTGGGCCTTTGGGGGCGCCTTCATCTTTCAGACATCGGATGGTTCCCTCTGATGGGTCAGTGATCGGTAAATAGTCACAGCTTTCCAAAGGCCCCCTGGGTCTCCATGCGCCATGTCCAGTAGAAGCGGTGACTTCTCAAGGCTGTCACCATCGACGGGTTGTGACACTCCGGAATGGTGTTTCCCAGATTTCACTCACGTGCTACACATGCAGAGTGCAGCTTGTCGGAGGACCACAGGTCCTAGTTGTATTTTCCAGTCCCGTTTTCCGTCAGTACCTACTTTCGCTTCCTCCGCTGCAGGACCAGCCGTGGAATCTGGGTTCGGGGGGCTACTTACCTAGTTTCCTGAACCATCAGACACATCATCACACCCCAAGGTTCACCTTTCGTATCAGAATGAGCCTGCCTTGCACATGGCTTCCACGTGCTACTTTCTCTGCACCGTTGGGGTAAAGAAACCCACCATGTGTGTTGCTGGTAGCTTTTTACCTCCACTTGTGACCAGACGCCCTTCCTAGTGGTTACAGTAGGAGGCGATGCATCATCCGTCCCACACGTGTGTGCCGTGTTCTCACCGCCACCTCTGAGGGGCTGTGGCCACCACCCTGAGTCCCTGCTGCTTCCCAGAATAAGCTTGACCGCAGCCCTGACATCTGCCCCGCCTTGACTTGATTGCTACCTCCCCACTGGCTGCCCTATGTCCCCGGCACTGCAGAGACCCGAGGTGAGCACCCAGGGGCGGGTGCTCATTCCTTTCTTTCCGTCCACCAGGTTTAGCTTCTTCTCCCGGGACAAGAAGCGTCTGGCCAACACACAGAGGAATGTGCACATCCAGGAGTCCTTCGGCCAGTGGGCCAATGCCCACCGCGATGATGGCTACACAGAGCAAGGACAGGAGGCCCTGCAGCACCTGTGACCGTGGCCCACCTCCGCCCTGGGACCTGACCCTGCTGCCACCAGCGCCCACGATGGAACCGGGCAGCCCTGGGAGACACGACCTGACACGCCTCTCGGCTCAGGTGCACCTGCCAAGCTGACCCCACAAAGCAGCTGCTTTGAGGAAGCACATTGAAAAACGGGTGCCAAACTCTGCAGAAATGTCTGTCTGTCCCAAGGCCGTCACCGGTGACAACAGACAACTCATCCCTTTGGATATATATATTTAATAAGACTGAGAGAGGAGGCCAGACTTTTGCATTAACTTAAGTAACACAAGCTTCTTTAAGCCAAATATATCACTTGCCGCTATTGACCTGCTGTTGGGCTGCTTGGTGTGAAATTGTGTGGGCAGAGGTTTTACCGTCACATCTGTCATTGTTACGGGGGAGGGTGGGTTTTCATTAGTTACAGCCGGGAAGTTGCCAGGACAGAGGTACAGGATGGATGCGTTAGACGTGCAGGGCCTCCAAACTCACAGGACGGGGGCACAAAGTGACAGAAAATGGATGACGGCCTCCCCGTGGCCAGAGACGGGACGGCGCTGCCGGAGCCCACATTACTGCCCGTTACTGACCGCGCCTGAGAGCTCGCCCCGGGCCCACTGTGAGTGGCGTGCGGTGCTGTCCACACCGCGGCCGGAGGGGAGATCAGCGCTTCTCGTGTGGCTTTTCTCACCGGGCATCTTCTCCCGTTAGCCTTCACTAGGTCCAATACTTGATCCCCTGGGAGAACACAGCTACCCCGAACCAGGCTGGGAACAGGGTGCTTAGAGCTTAGGGGATCAGGGGGAACGCGGGGGGAGACCCGCCAGAGTGGGGGTGGTGGGAGGAGAGACAGCGTGAGGACCACGTGCCTGGCTGACGCGTGGGGCTGTGGTGGCAGGTGGGGAGCCCCGCCTGCACCTGGTGAACTGGGCTCTGCTCTTTGCTGCCACCCACCCACCCAGCACCCAGGGCTGCAGGCAGGGTGCTCACGTCGACACAGGTGGCGTTTCCTAACCGAGGATTCAAGCACATGGGGCGGGGCCACGTTTTTACACACTTGACCCTGGTTGGCTGAGAAACACCATCGGGTCGTTTCCAGTCTCCAGACTCTGTTCCCAGATGGCTGGGAAGGAGGATCGGACAGAATCGCAGCCCAAGGGGTGCCCTCCAGCCGTGTCTGGGTACTCAGGGATGACAGACACCTGACCTGAGCTGGTTTCCTGGGCCACCTCCTCATCCGCTTCCTGACCGCCAAGCACTGGTTCCGCTCCGGTTCCGCCAGCTCCAGCCCCGGGTGCACTTTAGAAAAATGCGACCTTCGTGAATTTCCCATGACGGCAATGGTAAGGTCCGGCAGGCTGCCCGTGTGATGGGATTCACGCTCCTAACGCAAAACCCTGGCTGACGCGTGCGTGAGTCTGGACAGTAAGTCACACGTTTGTTTCACATGGAATAGCTTAAACTCTAAGGACCAGCGCTTTCACACCAAACAGGCTACATGTCACTTTTATGAATTTCCTGGGCACAGTCTGGTACTTGTTCGAAGCCCTCAGAAGCGAAGGTCAGTATATCCAGCTTAGACGAAGGCCAGATGGCCACAAGGATGACCAAGCGACCCCTCAGAACTGGACGCAGACCTGTCATCGCTTTTCCTTCATTTTCGTTCCACTCCCTTTTCCTGAGATTCTCCTTTTCAAAGGGCTGGAAGACTGCCACTGGCCTAGGGCTGCAACTTTGGTGATTCCTTTTAAATGCCAGCCTCCCATCCGAAAGAAAAAGGAAAAAAAGAAGAAAGCAGTTAGCAGGGAGCTCCAGCAGTGACAGGCACTGGAGCAGCCGGCCGTTGACCTGGGCCCCCACTCCGACAGGCTCCGCTGTCCGCCCCTGGACAGCCTTCTCCTCAGGGGCACTTCCCATCCGTTGCCACCATGGCCATGGAGATGCAGAGCATACAAGTCATTCTGACCACAGTTGGGTTCCCAGGAGTCCCAGGTGAAGACACAGGATTTTTGGTCATCGCTTCTTTTTTGGCTTTTAAAATGGTTATTTTCCAAGAGATGGGAGAAAATCAAATTCTGTAAGCAAATTCCCTACTGCCACATTCAAGACCCGTGGCCCCTTGCACGTGCCCTTCTACATAGAGGCTGGTGAGTACAAAATTGTTCCTCAAACTTGTTAAATAACGTGTCCTTGGAACGCTAGGGTGAAAAGGAGAAATTCATGCCATTGGTGTGCTCACCTTAAACCTGGGTTTCGAACTGGAAAGGAAACTAGGCCAAACCACATTATCGTCAGTTTTATTCAACATTGGACTTGACCTTCCTGTAAAAGCCACACAGACCTCTCTGGCTTTCATTTCTGCAGCACCTTCCCTCGGGCTCTGCTGGTGGCAGTGTTGAACCTCTACTTACTTCGGTCCCTCTTCTCCCTCCCCTTAGCCCTGTCTTCCCTGAAGTCCCTCTCCCTCTCCCAGTCACCGTCAGGCCACGCCCTGCTGGGCTCCCTGTCCTGCCGCCTCTTCTCCCGGCCCCGGTCATGGTCCCGATCCCTGGTCCGGGGCTCCCAGTGTCGCTCTCGGGACCGGGACCGCTCCTGCTTCTCCCTTTTCCCCTCTCTGTACAGGTCATTTTTCATAGCCGGCAGGTTGATGGGTTTCCGGAAAGGCCGATCCCGCCCCCCAAACCTCAGTTGCCCAGACTCCTTCTTCCCACCTAGCCCACCCCCGAGGCGCCGAGGGATCCAGCCCTTGAGGGTCCTCTCCAGCTCATAGTCCACGAAAATCTCGTGCTGGTCAATGACCAGGCCATCGGCGTCGCGGTGGGCTTTGAGCAGGGACCGCTCCTCCCTGTACTCGATGAAGGCATAGCCCTTGGAGAAGCCGGTCACCAAGTCCCTCACCAGCCGCAACCTCCGGATGTCCCCGTAGCGGGAAAACACTTCCTTTAACTTCTCCTCCTTGGTCTGCAAGTTCAGCCTGGCCACGAACAGGGTGAGGAGGGGGTCTCCCGTGACGCCTTTGTTGGGGGCGTACCGAGCCAGCATCGCCCTCCAGACGGCCCGGTCGTGGGGTTCTTCGTCCGTGCCATCGATGCTGCCGGCCTTGAGGGGGTCATACTCCTTGGCGATGGGCACCCAGTCGCTCATGTTCTGGGAAGGACCCAGCAACCACCTAGGCTGCTCCTGCTGCGGGCCACTCGTCTGATCCTCACCCCGGATGCAGAGGATCCCACTTGCCCTTCTTCAATAAGGAAGGAGGCTGAGGCCCCCCGCTGGAAAATGGGGAACAGGATCAGAACCAGGCAGTGGGGCTCCCAGATGCTCTGACCCGCACTCCCCAACCCCCTTCCAGGAGGAAGCAGAGGACAACCACCCATGAGCCTTTTTTTTGTTTTTCTCAGGCCTGAGTTTGATGCATGTATGGACCATTCAGCTGAGCCACCACAGGGCACTTATGTGACATGGAGACAGGACTCAAAGTCCAGGCTCACCTTTTAGAGACTTTAAAAATGGTCCTGAGGCGCCGGCCTGCGAACCCAAAGGTCGCAGGTTCGATTCCCAGTCAGGGCACATAACAAGGTTGCAAACCAGGTCTCCAGTCAGGTCTGTGGCTGGAGGCAGGTGAAAAGCAACCATACATTGATGTCTCTCTCCCTCTCTGCCTCTCTCCCTTCCCCTCTTTCTAAAAATAATGAAAATAAAATATTTAAAAAAAAA
>PVIW01000325.1:240789-308006 GCA_004026585.1 Noctilio leporinus | reverse complement strand
TGGTCCTGGCTCCAGCCAGGTCCCCACCTGGATGCAGGTGAAAGGCAACCATACGCACATTGATGTTTCTCTTCCTTTCTTCCTCCTTCCCCCCCATTCTCTCTAAAAATAATGAATAAAATCCTTAAAAAATAATAAAAAATAAAATGGTCCTGGGAAAACTAGCCTGGGAACTGCTAGGGAAATGTCACTTTAAAAAAAAAACCTCTCCTACCAAGAATTTCAAACATCTCTCCACAGAACATGGTCTAACCTTCTACGAGTTCCTCACCAGCTTAAACTATGACTAACACGTGGCCAGTCCATTTCATCTGTCCTTCCACTCACATTCCCGTTCCCGGAGGCACATTCCGGCCATCCCATCAGCCCTGCGCAACCATTTCAGCATGCATCACGGAGAGATGAGGGCCTTTTCAAAAGCAGCACTTCAAAGGAAAACAGAGCTTGGAATGCGGCATTTGCGTCAGTCCATAAACCAGGGGGGCAACACTAAAACAAGTTGCCCAGAACAGGCTCTTTAGTTCAAAGGAAATTATTTTTCTTTCCAGTTCCCAAGCTGCTAACCTGTTTACGCTGTGCAGCCTGGGAACAGGGTGCAGTGGTCATTGTAGTCCGGCAAGCGCACTGTGGTTGTCACTCGTTCTAATACATGATCATTGTTTGAGAAAATGGGGGTAAGGTCAAGTCTGACACACAATAACTGACCCACAAGAACCTGCTGGAATAATCCAGGGCTGGCCCCCACTTCAGGCACCGCTAATAAGCACGTGGCACCCCTGTGAATCTTTAGAGCCGATGCTGGGAGACATTACTTAAGATTCCAGGGCTCTCTGTTAATAGCATCTTCCCGTGATACTTGTTAAAATGACACTAACAATGTTCCCCTCTTTCTCAAATTTCCCTCCAGGGTCTTTGTGCTTTACTTCTTCAGTTTATAGATTACGTAGGAGTGACTGGGGGGAGCCCCGCAGAATCCGCTTTCCCAGGAAAAAGCCAGACTACAGAATAAAACCTGAAGTCTACAGACTCAGCCCTCCGACCCTCACTTGGCTTGTCACTGTGTGCGACCACAGAACCTGCTGCTTCCACCCAGCATCGCTCCTCCTGTGCCCTGCTCCCCTGGCACGTGACCGCTGCTGCCATTTCCTCCACTGGGAATCTTCCCTCCCTTCCACCTCCCGCACTTCCACGGCTGGGAGTCTGCTGGCCCTTCCCAGCCCAGCTGCAGCCTCCCCCACATCAGCCAAGTTGTCTGTCATATCATCACTCTACTGACTCCTCTCCAGCCCCCAGTCTGCCCCTTTCATCGCCAGAGCCTAGGGTACCCAGGGGGAGCTGGACCCCTGCAGCATAACTCACTGCACTGCTTTTGGTCCAAATCAGATGAGAAGGGGCACTTCACCCACAACTGGGAGGCAGGACCCAACACTGTCACCATTTTGTAAAAGGAAGGCCTATGTGCCTGTCATCATGAACAAGCAACTTGGGAGAAGACACCTTTGGAATCCTCGTCAGTAGAGGGCTAACGAACAGCTGGAAGGAGCACCGGACACCGGGAGACAACTTTGGTTTGGCCCGGCCTCTGCCTCTAGGCAGTTTGTGTCTTTTCTCCCTGGTGGCAAAAGTATCTCTACGTGGGGAAAAAAAAAAAAATACCACTATGTTGCTTGATCTCTGCTCTAGTATTCTCTATATCAATTCCATTCTATTGGGCCTAACATTCTTATTGGATTCTGACCTGGCTGGTGCGGCTCAGTGGATTGAGCACCAGCACGCAAACCAAAAGGTCGCCGGTTCGATTCCCAGTCTGGGCAGAGGCCTGGGGTGCGGGCCAGGCCCCCAGCTGGGGGCCCTCGAGAGGCAGCCACACAGGGATGTTTCTCTCCCTCCCTTCCCCTCTCTTAAAATAAATAAAATCTTTAAAAACACAACTGAAGACAAAACCCACAGGGCCCCGCTGAGCATGCGCACTGGCGCCGCGACCTAAGGCGGAAGTCTCACTGCAAAGGCCTGTCCCCCCAAACCCCCAAGCGCCTCCGCCGAGCCGCGGCCCCTCGCCTGCCGGTGCCCCGCTCCCCTGCCGGGTGGGCCCCTGCCTGCCGGGTGCGCCCCTCACCTGCTGGAAGGGCCCTTTGCCTGCCGGGTGGGCCCCTCGCCTGCCGGGTGGGCCCCTCGCCTGCCGGGTGGGCCCCTCGCCCGCTGGGGGGGCGTCGGGCGGCAAGGGCAGTCTCTGCAACCCAGCTACCGCTCCCGCTGCCCACGCTGCCCCACGCTCCCCGCTAGGCTCGGGCGGCCACGCGGAAGACTCGCCTGCGGCCTTTGCATTGGGAGAAGCAGATTCGTCACGGCCGCTGTTTACGCTTTTGCTTTTGTCTACTGAAGTTGAATCCCTCGTGTTGAGCTGATGGCCGCCGCGTATTCTTTTCCAGGAGAATGAAATTACCACATTTTTTTTTCCCCACGAAGGCGAGCCCGGCTACGCGGCCCCGCGGAGTGGGAAGACTGTCGAATGTGCCGCCGGGCGCCCGGGGGCCGCGGGGTCTCCGCGCCACCCCAGGTCGGCGGGCGCCGCGCAGGGGCCCCAGGCTCCCTCCGGCCGCTGTTCTTGGTTTCTCTAAATTACGGCGGAAAGTGCGTGTGCCGGGTCACAGGGAACTGGTACGTCTCCCCAGAGTTTCCCCGGCCCCTAGATTGAGTCATGAGTTCGCTGTCGCCCCAGCCCAGCAGTTCAGAGCGGGGACTAGAGTCGCGAGGGGACTTACTCCAGCGCCCCGGCCCCGCGGGGCTGCGACCTCAGCACCCCCGGGACAGTTTCGCTTTCCCCCAAGTCCCAGGTGATTCTGGAAGCTACGGGAGGACCCCTGCCCATACGTGGGAGGGGACACGCCAGCTCCGCGTGGTCAGTAAATGGCTGTAGGAGCTGGGGGCGTGTTGGTGATGTTTCTCTTTGGAGGGGTGAAGATACTCGCGTAGATGGCGGCCGACTGTCACTCCCTTTCTTCAGTGCGATGGCGGGTGTCTTGTGATGTTCCCGAGCCGCCCGTTTTCTGATGGATCCTTGCACGTGGGTTGTTTGTGCCAACACCTGCTCTCATTTTCGTTCTGATCTTATTCTTGGAAGGGGAGCTTAACTCTGATTACTAAGGATGGATGGATGATGGCTACCTCGTCTTCGCTGAATCCCTACTGACGTTCCTGAGACATGGGCTGTAAATGCCCATAGCTTGCTTTAAGCACATTTCCTTGAACTGTATTGATGGAGAAGGTGTGTTATTAAATAAAAAATAAGCAATCGCTGTAGTCTGAGGTTTTATGTTTAAAAGTATATATGGTATATATACACGTGCAATGGAATAGTATTCAGCTCTAAAAAGGAAATCCCGAGAATTCCAGCAACATGAATGAACCTGAAGGACATGACCTATGGTGAAATGGGCCAAACACAAAAGGTCAAATACTGTCTGATTTGATTTATGTGAGGGACCTAGGGCAGTTAAATTCCTGGAGTCTGGAAGTGGAATGGCAGTCAACCGGGGCTCTGGGTTTCAGGGAGCAGTTACTTAAAGAGTGCAGGGCTTCAATCAGGCACCTAGATCTTGGTTTCTAATGTCGTTTCTCCAAGTGCTCCTTGGAGAAGTGGCTGATTCAAAGGCGGCAGCAAGAAAAACACAAAGTGAGCTTGGAGCAGCCTGTAGTGCTGGAAGTTAAAATGCCAGAAGCAAACAAACACACCAGCGACGGAAATGCCAGGGGACAGGGAACTCACCAAAGGCTCCCAATGAGCAAAGCAGAACAGGTTGAGCAGCAACATAGTGTTTGATTAAAACCCAGAATATAAAACAAACTGGATGAGAGAGACAAATCTCCAGCACGAAATTCCAAATAATTTATGTAGCTAACCCCTCTCTCATGACGTTGGAGTGCCCTCCTCCACTCCTTATGTTTGGGCCAGGCATAGAGACTTCCTTCCAAAGAATACAGTGTAGAAAGGGTGAAGTGAGGAAGAACTTGGCAGAAACACAACCTCAGCCAGGTGATCAAGGTCAACATCAGCAGTGTAAGTCCTGTTCGTACGTAGCATGTGCCTTCCATACGAGATGATGAAAAGGGCACATGACCTCTGTGATCATCCTCCCCCAAATTCATAACCCTGTCTAGTCACGATAAAAACATTAGACAGGTGCCAAGGAACACTTTACAAAATACCTGATTAGTATTCCAAACAGTCAAGGTTGTGAGAAGCAAGGAAAGTCGGAAACTCTCAGCCAAGAGGAACCTACACTGTCACTGGCCTACATGGTAGCCTCTAACCACTTGTGGCTGTTGTACATTTCAACTTAATTAAAATTTTAGGCCCTGGTGGGTGGCTCCATTGGTTGGTGCATCATCCTGTCCTTCAAAAGGCAGGTCCAGTCCTCTGTTAGGGCGCATGCAAGGTCATGGTTCCGATCCCAGGTTGGGGCATGTACAGGAGGCAACTGATTGATGCGTCCCTTCCTCTCTTTCTCCTCCCACCTCAAATAAACAAGTATATCCTCAGGTGAGGGGTTTAAAAAATTTTTTTAACTCAGGTGCATCAACCACATTTCAAGTATTCAGTAGCCACATGTGGTTTCTTTTTTACAGCTGAATGTGAATAATATCCCATTGTATGGACAGATCACACACTTTGATCATCCATTTATTTGTCTGTGGGTACTTGGATCACTTCCACCCTTGGCTGCTGTAAGTAGTGTTGCTATGAACATGATGTGCAAATAAGTATCTGAGTCCCTTACAACATTAAACACTCATTTTCTCCCTCTTCTCTTGGCACCAGGTAACCACCTATCTGCTTTCTGTTTCTATGATTTTACTACTTTAGATATTTCATATGAGTAGAATCCTACAGTGTTTGTTCTTTTGTGACTGGCAGATTACACTTAGTATAATGTCCTTGGTGTTTATCCAGGTTGTAGCCTGCGTCAGAATTTCCTTCTCTTTAATGGAATGCATGATATTCCTTTGTATGGATAGATCACATTTTCTTTATCCATGTTGGTGGACATTTGGATTGCTTCCACCCATTGGCTGTTGTGAACAGTGCTGCAGTGAACATGGGTATACAAATCCCTTTTCCAGATTCTGCTTTCAATCCCTTTGGTTATGTACCCAGAAGTTGTTCTAGTTTCAATTTATGGAGAAACTGTCAAACTGTTTTCCATCACAGCCACCCCATTTTACATTCCCACCAGCCATGCACCAAGGTTCCAGTTTTTTCATCTATGTCCTCGTCAGCACTTGTATTTTCTGATTTTTGTGTTTTTTTAATAATAGTCATTCTAATGGTTGCAAAGAGACATCTCTGTGTGGTTTTGATTTGCATTTCTCTCATTAATGATGTCGAGTCTCTGTTTTGTTTGTTGACCTCTTGAAGGGTCATCTGAAAGGCAATACCATGATAGCCACATCTTTATAATTAAAAATTAATTACACACAAAATTAACTATACAACAAAACACTTTATAAACCAAGCAGAGATCTGGAGGGCAGCACGGCCTACTCTACTGGAGATTTCTCTGGATGTTTCATACCAATACGGTCTGGAAGCAACCACGCGGCATTGGGCCTTGGTGAAGCGCCTTCATTCCACTGGTCTCTGGGGAGTTTATTGTTACATTCCATGGAGGAGCACCGGCGGGCATGGAGGGTGGGGTGGAGGATGCAAGTCCCTTCACCACCATCATCTCTCAGTGCTCCCCCAACTCTTGACTGAATAACCAGTTCACCTGGGGTTTTTTGTTGTTTTTTTTAAGTGGGCTCTTGCGCAAACATGAACTCAAAAAAGTGCCCTCAGCACCACCCTTCCTGCTACCAGATTCTTTTCTAAAGACCTTTAACTACAAAGAGATGAAGTCACTGACCCAGGATTGCATGCATTTAACCCAAACTGGGAAAATCTCCAAACTCTTTGCTGTTTCCATGCAGGATGTAAGGGTAAGAGACCAGAAGGTCGCTGAGAGAACAGGAAGAAAGCCACACCGAGTGCGCCACTCAGGAAATACACGCTGCCACTGACATGCAGCAGGGCCCACCGCTCTCTGGGCTTGCTGTACCGAAATAGGACCACCAGGTATCTGCTGATGGAGCTCATGCAGCCCCCCAACATTTTTCAGATCCAGTTTTGAAATATGCCCCACCCACATCTTTTTGTTTCCCAGTTCACTTTTTCCCTTGCTTAACCGTGAGTAAGCCGTGACCTAACTTTGGACTTTCTTGTGTAGTCACTGTGGTTTCTACTTAAAAAAAAAAAACAAAAAAACAGGAAAACGTACAACTGCCTATTGCTGCGTGTCTCTGTTAGATCTCAGGGGAAGAGTGTTTCTGAAATTATTTTTTTCTTTTCTTAAAATTTATTTTCATCATATTTTTTCCATTACCATTTACCCCCCCCACACCCTTTCCCAATGCCACCCACCCCTACCCCCAAAATTATTTTGACAAATTCACACAATGACATATCATTGGAACTTTTTAAAAGCTTTTTGTAGTTATTCTATGTGTGTTAGCGATCCAAGTTTCTGTACCTTGTTCCTATGTACTGATAGGAACTTGGGAAATTTTTTATATTTCTTATTTTAGTGATGAAAGTAGTTTATAATAATAGCTACCATCTATCGAGCGCTTACTATGTGCTGGACTGTTGGGAAGCACTTCACAGCAATCCTATGAAGTCTGTTCTCTTCTTATCCCCATTTTACAGCTGGGAAAACTGGGCTGGGAGTAAAGCCTAACTCACTTGCCTAGTGTAACATGGCTTGCCAGAGGCTGAGCCAGTCAAGGCCTGAGCACTTGGGGTCCGACCTAGAACCCACCCTTTTGAACACGATGCTCTCACTCCGTGCTTTTCATACTTGAGTGTGTGTCAGAACTGCCTAGAGGGCTTGTTGAAACACGTTGCTGGGGCCCACCCCCCAAGTTTCTGATTCAGTGGGTCTTGGATTTGCATTTCTAAAAAGTTTCCAGGTGAGCCCTGGCCTGGGTGGGTGGGTGGGTTGGAACATCATCCTGTAAACTGAAAGGTTGCTAGTTTGATTCCTGGTCAGGGCGCAGGCCTAGGTTGTGGGTTCGGTCCCTGGTTGGGGCACTATCCATGTTCCAGAGGCAGCTGATCCATGTTCCTCTGATGTTGATGTTTCTCTCCCTTCCTCCCTCTGTTCCCCTGTCTAAAGTCGGTAGGCATGTCTCAGGTGAAAATTTAAAAGATAAAAGTTTCCAAGTGATGCCTAAGTGGCTGGCCCGGGCCACTTTGTTTACACATTCATCCAGGGATGGGCATTTGGGTCCCACCTTTTGGCTGTTGGCCATTACTGGAGCACACTTTA
Source organism: Noctilio leporinus (assembly GCA_004026585.1). Lineage (NCBI taxonomy): Eukaryota > Metazoa > Chordata > Mammalia > Chiroptera > Noctilionidae > Noctilio > Noctilio leporinus. The sequence goes on along the minus strand of PVIW01000325.1, from coordinate 300,642 downwards.
AGAACCTCCACCGCAACTCGTAACTGTTTTCACAATTTCCCAACAAAGAGAGGAGCATCATAATTACCTGCCTGGGCATGATGGTGGAATTGTAGGAGGGATCCGAGACTTAAAGTCACTAACACTTTATAATAATGGTCCATATCTATCAACTCTTATGATGCGCTAGACATCGGAGCAGGCACTCTGTACCCTATCTCATCTAACCCTGAAGCCAGTCTTAGGGACTCCTGTTATTTTTCCCAGTTTACAGGGAGGAAATAGGGATTTGGAGAGATTAAGGAACTCGATCCGGTGTACATCCCCGCGAGTAGGCATTTGGGGGTCCACGTCAAGACTGCCTGAACTCCGTAGACCGCACCGGCGTTGCACACGGTACACGTTAAGTAGATCGTTAATTACATGAACCGCAGAATTTCTCACAGCAAAGGCACAGCTACTCCGTGGGAGACCTCAGCCTTTGAAAGGGCACGGTTACTGGGTTTGACCGTGCAGCGCAGGGCAGAAAGCAGGAAGGAAGGAAGGGACGTGCCTGGAGGAGAGCATTTGGGGAAACATCAGGCAGAGTGTCGACACCCACGATGGTTGCTGAGGAGACACGGAGGAGACACGGCGGCAGCTGAGGGCTCCCACAGTAGAAAAACAACAACTCGGCCCCATTCAGTTCTTCCTCACAGCGTTGCCCTGGGAGGCCACTGATGCTTAACAGCATCGAAACAACCCCCGGTCATAAAATTAACCCATTTAAAGTGCACAATTCCGTGGTTTTCAGGAGATTCGCAGGGCTGTACAGCCGCTGCCACAGGCTAATTTTAGAACATTTTCATGACCCCAGAAAAGAAACCGGTCCACATCAGCAGTCACTCACCACCCTTCCTCCCCCAGTTCTAGACAACTGAGCTTGCTTTTTTAAAAAAAAACATTGTATTTATTTAGAGAGAGGAAGAGAGGAAGAAAGAGTGGGAGAGAAGCATCGATACATAAGCGAAACATCAGTCAACCGGTTGCCTCTTGCCCACACCCCAACCAGGACGGGGCCTGGCGCACAACCTGGGTGTGTGCCCTGACCGGCGACCTTTTGTTCGGTGGGATGCCACTTAACTGAGCCATGCCGGTCAGGGCTACCCTACTTTCCGTCTCTACAGGGTCGGTTTGCTCTTCTGCGCGTTTCACACAACGGAATCATGCAACTGGTGGCCTTTTCTCATGGCTGAATGTTGCCAAGGTTCAGTCACATCATGTCATGTGCCAGAGCTTCATTCCTGCCCCCCACCCCATCATTTTATCAAGGTATGTACCTCAAGGAAAGGCACGAGTGTTGTGTACAGCTCCACAGCTTTTTGCCTACGTATGTACCCATTGGACCTCCACTGACATCAAAACGACACATTTTCAGCACTCCAGGGAGCTCCTTTCAAATTTTGGTCAAGTATATACATAGCGCAAAACTTACCACCTAAGCCATTTTTAAGTGCACAGCTCAGTAGCGTTACGTGTTTACACATGGTGCCAATCATCTCCAGAACTTCCATCTTGCAAATCTCGAATTCTATATTCATTAAACAATTTCCTGTCCTCCTCCTCCCAGACCCTGGTAACCGTTCTACTTTCTGTTTCTAAGTTTGTACCACGTATAAAGATCAGTGTTTTATTTCAGTTAGCATCATGTTCTCAAGGTTCATTTGTTATAGCCTGTGTCATAATTTCCATCCTTTTAAAGTCTGATTAATATTCCATTATGCGTTATGTACATATCACACCTTGTCTGTTCAGCTGTGGATGGACATTCGGGTTATCTCCACCTTTTGGCTAGTGTGAATTAACAGTGCTGTGAACACAGTGTGCCAGTATCTCTTAGAGACCCTGCTTTCATTTCTGTTGGATGTATACTCAAGTGGGATCACTGGATCACATGAAAATTCCATGTTTAATTTTTTGAGGAACCACCATACTGTTTTCCATAGTGGCCCCAGTTTACCCTCCTGCCAGTAGTGCACATCGGGTGTCCTGCAGACACCCTGTGCCTAGTGCAGCTTCTCCACATCCTTACCAACACATGCTACTGTTTCTGTTTTTAAAATAGTGACCATCCTGGCCCTGGCTGGTGGCACAGTGGATAAGGTGCCGGCCTGCAAACCCAAAGGTCACTGGTTCGATTCCCAGCCAGGGCAGCATAACCAGGTTGCAAGCCAGGTCTCCAGCCAGGTCCTTAGCTGGAGGCAGGTGAAAGGCAACCTTACATTGATGTCTCTCTCCCTCTCTGCCTCTCTCCCTCCCCCTCTCTCTAAAAAATAATAGAATCTTAAAAAAAATAAAATAATGACCATCCTAATGGGTGCGAGGAAAGAACTCACCGTGGTCTCAGCTTGCGTTTCCCTGATGATTAGTAATACTGAGCACCATTTCCTGTGCGTATTGGCCACTTGTGTATCTCCTTTGAAGGAATGTCTATTTAAGTTCCTTGCCATTATTTCTTATTTAATACTAGGTTATTAAGATATAATTCACATGCCATATAATTCACCCATTTAAAATGTACAATTCAGAGATTTTTTTGGTGAGAAGGGCAGGGGGAGAGAGGAAAAGGGAGATAAATGGCAATGGAAAAATACAATAAAAATACATTTTTAAAAGTTATTTTGTATATTTACAGAGTTATCACCATAATCAAGTTTCCAACATTTTTATCACCCCAAAAGGAAACCCCTGACCCCCCTCATCCCTATACCTTCCAGCCTTAGGTGACCACCGGTCTGCCTCCTGTCTCTGTGAGTTTGCTTGTTCTGGACATTTCATAGACATGGAATTGTACATTGTGGGGTCCCTGTGACTGGCTTCTTAGACTCAGCGTAACTTCCCAGCGAGAGCTGTGACACGCGTGGGAAGCTCATTAGAGGCTCCGAAACGACCATGGGGGCTGGTCCTGCAGGTACCCTCTGCCTGGCACACCCCCAAATCCCAGTCTCCCAGGAAGAAAGCTGGGGTTCACCATGAACTGTGGTGTTTCTGCAAACAGTTAAGGCAGAGTGGGCTATTCTTATCCATTGGGGTGCTGGGAACCATCCCCAAATTGGATTCCCAGAACCTAGCCAAGGGCCAACCCTGTCGGCTGGAGTTTCAAATGGCAGCATGGCAGCATTCTGGGCCTACTATGTTCACCTTTGCGCAGATCATGACAGGAATTCTTCTGTTCTCTGGGTCAGCTGGACATGTCCTATGGAGTGTGTTGCCATCTTAACATTAAGTATTACTGGCAAACAGACGTCTTTCTATTTATTCAGGTCCCTCATTCCTCCCCATGGTTTTGCAGTTTCTAGTGTACAAGTCTTGAACTTCTTTTAACTTTATTTCTTTGTATTTTATTCTTTTTGATGCCATTGTAAATGGAATGTTCTTCATTTCATTTTCAGATTATTTCTTGCAAGTGTATAGAAATGCAGTTTGTAAACTGATTTTGTATTCTGCAGCCTTGAGCCCCTTTATTATTCTTATGGTGTGTGTGTATTCCTTAGCTTGTTAATGTGACAGAACACATAGACTGTTTTGAGTTAGCCTCTCATTCTTGGGAAAAGCCCCTCTTAGTCATGGTATACATAACACTTTTTCTTTTAAAGATTTTATTATTTTTCAGAGAGAGGGGAAGGGAGAGAGGGAGAGAAACATCAATGCATGGTTGCCTTTCACCTGCCTCCAGCTACGGACCTGGCTGGAGACCTGGCTTGCAACCTGGTTATGTTGCCCTGGCTGGGAATTGAACCAGTGACCTTTAGGTTTTCAGGTCAGCACCTTATCCAGTGCCACCAGCCAAGGCTGACATAACACTTTTTATATAGTTCCCAATTCTGTTTGCTGATAGTATATTGCTAAGGATTTTTTATACAGATTTTATTTATTATTTTTAGAGAGAGGCAGAGAGGGAGAGAGACATCAATGCATAGTTGCCTTTCACCTGCCTCCAGACCTGGCTAGAGATCTGGCTTGCAACCTGGTATGTGTCCTGACTGGGAATCGAACCAGCAACCTTTGGGTTTGCAGGCTGGTGCCTTATCCACTGAGCCACACCAGCCAGGTCTAAGGACTTTTGAATTGGTCTGTACCTTGTCCATTATCTGGGTTTTGGTTTTTGTTGTTAATGCACTGTAGTAGTTCTTTCTATGTTCTAGATGTTAACCCCTTATCAATACGATTTGCAAATATTGCCCCTCACTCTGTAGCTTGCTTTTTCACTGTTAATCCTGTTTTAACAGTTGATGTCACCTACTTTATCTTTTGTTACCTGTGCTTTTGAAGAAATCATGACCAAATCCAATGACAGAGAGCTTTGCCTCCACGTTTTCTTCTTGGTTTAGATTTTGATCCATTTTTCATTAATTTTTGTGTCTGGTGTACAGTATAGACCCGGCTCCATACTTGTGCATGTTGGTGCCCAGTTTTTCCAGCCCCGTGGCCTTTCCCCGCGAATGGTCCTGGAGCCCCGACTGGAAACCACTTGACCAATCGGTGGTGCGGTTGGTTTTGTTTCTGCGCTGGGCAGTCAGTTCTGCGTGGCGCAGTGGCCCGGTGGCCCCGTGGCCTGGTGCTGTTCCAGGCAGGGCGGTGCCACCTGCACTTACGCGGAGCCTACCGAGTTATGTCGGCATTTGGTCACTGGGCTTACGAGCCCTGCTCGTCAGAACACTGCACCCTGAGAACTGCCCCGTTGGTTGATGTGCTTGGTTTGTTTCCCTTGTCCTCGCACGGTGCCGCCAGAGCTCCGGCTGCTGCCAGGAGCACAGGGCACGGAGAAGGGGCCGCACGTTCCAGGAAAGACCAGCCCGCCGCCGAGTGTCCCCTGGTCCGGAGCGCTCGCCCCGCGCCCACCCGTAACCCGCGGCGCGGGAGTGCCGGCGTGTCCGGAATGCGTCCGTTTCCCCGGAGGCTGCTCTCCGCCCGCCCCACCCCTGCTGCGGGTCGAGGCTGGGGCCGCGGGTTCAGTGGAGCAGCCCAGGGGCCCGCAAGGGCACGGCGCGGGCGGCTGTAGTCACTGAGGGTCCGGCGTCCCGAGTCGTGGCCACAGTGGCCCGGGCTTCTCAGCCGCAACCCCCACGCGTGTCCGTGTCCGTGGCGCGCACTTGGGAAAACGCCGCCCTCCCTCGGGGCCTTGCCAATCCGGCCCGAGCGGGTGGGGGGACCACGCACCACGGGCGCTGCCCACGCTCCTCCCGCGGGAACTCCGCCCCGTCTCCATGGAGACCGGCAAAGGCCGCAGCTCCGCCCCGGTTGCTCCGGCGCCGGGGCTTCACGGCCGCCGTCAACTCTCTGTTCCTCTTCTCGCTGCCCAGCCTCCCCGCTGTCCCCTCGCCCGACCACATCCCGGCGGCGCTCCCTGCACAGCTGTCGGCCTCGGGCCCTCGGACCGGCTGCGCGCCCCGCTCCCTGCCGGCTGACCCCTCGGCCGCTGCTGGGCGCCCCGCCTCCTCCTGCCGCCGCGGGGACAGGCTTCTGTGTCCGGAAGGAGTGGGCTCGGGAGCCCCGCGGCTCTGCGGGCCATGGAGGAGGCCGCTCTGCGGGAGGAGGAGGAGGAGGAGGAGGAAGAGGAGGGGGACGAGGCCGGGCCCGAGGGCGCTCTGGGCAAGAGCCCCTTCCAGCTGACCGCGGAGGACGTGTACGACATCTCCTACGTGGTGGGGCGCGAGCTGATGGCCCTGGGCAGCGACCCGCGGGTGACGCAGCTGCAGTTCAAGATCGTCCGCGTGCTGGAGATGCTGGAGGCGCTGGTGAACGAGGGCAGCCTGGCGGCCGAGGCGCTGCGCATGGAGCGGGACAGCCTCCGCAAGGAGGTGGAGGGGCTGCGCGGGCAGGGCCGGGCGGCCGGTCCCGAGGTGAGTGCGGGCGGGGCCCCTTTCCCTCCCCAATCCCGAGGCGAACCCCTCCGGAGCGCTGCTGCGTGCAGGGCTGGGCCCTCCGCTGAGCCGTCCTGAGTCTCGGGCCTGCAGCCTGCTGACCGTGGCCTGGAGCAGAGGGTCTCTTCGGCAGGCAGCGCGGCCCTGGGTGCCCCTTAAAGCCCCCCGCTGCTGCGCCGTGGGGCTCCTGGGAACGTGCGTCTCCAAGTTTCCAGGGTGCAGGTGCTGTTGGTCCAGGTGTCACACTTTTGAGTATCCTTGAACTTGATTAAGAAATGAAACTTAATTGCCCCATCAGGGCACCTAAGCAGGTTGCAAGCCAGGTCTCCAGCCAGATCTGTAGCCGGAGGCAGGTGAAAGGCAACCGTACACTGATGTCTCTCTCCCTCTCTGCCCCTCTCCTTTCCTTTCTCTCTAAAAATAATAAGTAAAATCTTAAAGAAAAGGAAGAAAATTTAACTAAAGAGAAATGAGTGCTAATGACCAAAAAAAAAAAGACATATACAAGAATATTCAGAGTAGCTTTATTCGTAATTTTGCCAAACTGGAAAGAATCCAAATGCAGCAGGGGAATGTGCGGATTTCTAAATTGTGGGTACTCCTGTGACAGAAAACCTCACAGCCACGAAAAAGAACCATGCTGCTGCTCTCACATGTGTGACCCTGAGAGACAGGGGCACAGAAGGAGCGCCTACTTTAAGGGAGATTCAGAGCAGGCTAAATAATCTCTATTTATAGGAAACAGGTTGATAGTAATCCCAGAGAGGGGACAGTGAGAAGGGACAGGGGGGAACGTATCGTGGTGACATGCATATATACCTGTGGCAAAAGTCATCCAGCCATCAACTCAAGATTGGTGCATTTTACTGTGTATATGTTATACCTCCATTTTACAGAATTACATTTCAGGAAATAGTTTACGCCCACTCAGCATGATGCACAGTCATACCTTCCTATTTAATGAGTTTTTTAATTCTTCTCATAACTCATTAGATTAGTACCGTACTCAATAGGGGGTCTCCAATCACAATTGACAAAAATGAGCCCTAACCGGGCTCTCTCATTTAATCTTCATACTGTATTATTTATTACCCATCGTACAGAAACGGAGGCATAGGACGGGTGAATAATTTACCTAAGGACTTAGGGCATGGAAGAGGTGGAGACTGGTTGAGCTCAGAGATGCTGGTTTTAACCACACTCTGCTAAAACAGGCCTTTGACTTCATTGTTGTAGTAACGTTTGGTGAGTGACTGCATTGTGCGGGGTCTGGGTCTGTGGGAGTAAGTTAGATAAGGTCCCTGCCCTCACAGAGCTCACATCTAGTGGGAGAGGCAAGAACTCCAGTGTAAGATTACAGACCGAGGAGCCCCGACTGGTGCGGCTCAGGGGACTGTGCACCAGCCTGTGAAGCGCAAGGTCCCCAGCTTGGCCCCAGTCAGAGCACGTTCCTGGGTTGCAGGTCAGGTTCCCTAGTTGGGGGCGTGCAAGAGGCAACTGATCAGTGCATCTCTCACACGTTGATGTTTCTCTCCCTCTCTTTCTCCCTCCCTTCCCTTCTCTCTAAAAAGCAAATAAATGAAATCTTTCAAAATAAAATTACAGACTGAGGAGCAAGCCGTGAGAGCCCACAGGTCACATTTGCCGAAAGCCACTGGTTTCTGGTGGCTTCCCTGGTACACCGGTATTTCACCTACTCATTAATCCTGGTGACAATTACATTCGCAGGGAAGGTTCTGCTTTTGTGTCCCTCACCTGAGATAGATGGTTGAATATCGTGGCGAGTGGTAGCCTTGGAGACTTGGGAGCAGGGAAATGACTCACCCAGTGTCACTCGGCTCACACCCCGTGTTCTGCTGGGCCTGTCAGCGCCAGGCACAGGGATGTGTGGGGGCCCCACCGTGGACTGTGGGCAGTGTGGTCCACCCTGGGGCTGGTGACTTCCTGCTGGGGTGCACTAGACAAGCTTCTGCAGCCAGCAGAGGAGACGGTGCCCTCTCCTCCCAAAGCACAGCCTTAAGAACAGGGTGGGGAGGCAGAGGGAAAGAATGCTCACTGCTGGTGGACGTCTCACGCAAATGGGCCTTACTTGTTTTTCTTTTTCTTTTTGTAATTATTATTTTTAATTGCGATGAAGCACACTTAAAATTTACCACCTTGCGCTCACTTTGGCAGCACATATACTAAAATTGGAATGATGCAGGGAATTAATTAATTAATTAATTAAAATGTACCATCTTGCCCTGGCGGGTGTGGCTCAGTGGACTGAACTCGGGCCTGTGAGCCAAAGGGTCACCGGTTCAATTCCCAGTCAGGGCCCATGCCTGGGCTGAAGGTCAGGTTCCCAGCTGGGGATGTGCAAGAGGCAACCACAAACTGATGTTTCACTCTCTTTCTTTCTCCCTTCCTTCCCCTCTCTCTAAAAAAAAAAAAAAAAAAAAAAAACCTTAAAAAAATTTACTATCTTAGCCATTTTTTATAAGATTTTATTCATTATTTTAGAGAGACGTGAAAGGAAGGAGGAATAAAGGGAGAGAAGCTTCAATGTGTGGTTGCCTTTCACCTGCCTCCAGGTACAGACCTGGCTGGAGACCTGGCTTGCAACCTGGTTATGTGCCCTGGCTGGGAATCGAACCAGTAGCATTCTGGTTCACAGGCCGGTGCTTTATCCACTGTGCCACCAACCAGGACTCCTTTTAGCCATTTTAAAGTTCAACAGCACTGAGCATATCCACATGGTTGTGCAGCCACCCCCACCCTCTCCAGCCCGCATCACTTGGAAAACTGAACCTCTGTCTACATGAAATGCCAGCTCCCCACTCCTCTCCCCCGAGCCTTCAGTAACTACTGCTCTACTTTCTACTATTAATTTGCCTACCAAGGTACTTCCTATAAGTAGACTCATGTGATAGTTGTCCTTTTGTAATAGGAGTATTTCACTTAGCACAGTGTTCTAGGGTTCTTCAGGTTCTTCCATGTTGCAGCCTGGGTCAGAATGTCCTTCCTTTTAAAGGCTGAGTAATATTCCACGTGGGTGGGCCGCAGTTTGCCTACCCATTGATTTGTTGGGTGACGTTTGGTTTGCTTCCCCCTTTGGCTGCACATGTCTTTTTTCAAGTCATTCTTCTGGGTATGTGCTCCGTAGTGGGATTGCTGGATCGTATGATACTTTTCTTTTCAATTGTTCATAGCTCTGCCATCCAGTTTGCTACAGTGACTGCACCGCCTTACATGTCGCCCCCCACCCCACACCCAGAATCCCAGCTTTTCCACATCCTCATCAGCACCTGCATTTCCTGCTATTTGTTTACAGTCGCCACCCTGATGGGTGCGAGGTGATTTTCCCCTTTTAAAACAAACAACTTAAGTTCACAGTCACTTTGAATGTGACAGTCCCACAGCATTTTCTTGTCCGCCACGACCTTGACATTCCTGAAGGGGATGCATCAGTTGCTTCACAGAATGTGCTCAGTCTGAGTTTGTTCTGACACCCCCACACAGTTGGGTTCAGGCTCTGCACGTCTGGCAAAAACACCACCAGGGGATGCCGTGACCTTCCTAGCACCTCGTGTCAGGAGGTGCCTGATGTCCAGTTGTCATTCTCGGTGATGTGAACACTGACCACATGGCTGAGGCAGTGTGTGCATTATCGAGAGGCCTGTATTCCCTCAGTAATTGATAACCGATGCATAGGAATCAACTTTGAAACTGGGTAAGGAATCCTGCTCCCCAGCAACTTTTCATCCAAAGGGTCAGATCCATCAGTCTTGCCTGAGATGATGGCAGAAGGATGAGTGTTCACCTTTATCATCTTCTACACTCACTAACTGGCATCCTGCTCTCAAGTGCAGATTCCCCTCGGCCTCCCCTGGATGAGTCCGAGTCCCCAGAGAAACAACGAATAGGATGTAGACAGGTGCAGGTTATGTGTAAGTACAGACACAGACGTCAGAGGAGATGCATCATGGAGTTATGGATGCATCCATAACTGCGGTTATGGAGGCCAAGCCCACGACAGGCTGTCAGGGAGCTGGAGAACCAGAAAGCCCGTGGTGTAGCTTAGTCTGAGTGACGAAGCCTGAGAACCGAGAGGCTGCAGGGGCGAGTCCTGGGCAGCACCGAGAAAGAAGGCCATGAACCCTGGCAGGAAAAGCCAGATGCTGAGCTCAGAGAGAAAGAGCCCACCCTTCTTCCTCCTTTTTGTCCTGTTGTCCTAGCAAGCCCCCATGCATTGGGTGCTGTCCACTCAGGGGTGAGGGCCACCTGCTCTACTCAGTCTCCTCATCCAAATGCCAATCTTCACAGACACACCCAGGAACGCTGTTCCACCAGCTCTCTGGTCACCTAGTCAAGTTGACACTGAAAACTAACCATCTGGTGCTAACCTAAGACTTTCAGGATGGCGTCCTGCATTCTTTTTTCATTTGGTGCGTCGATATTCATTCCTGTTGCTATTCATTCTCATGCTTTGATTATTCTCAGTTTGGCCACTAGGAGCTCCTTCAAATTGTGTCCTTCTGATAGGTCTCCATGTTGTACCACGAGGTGACCGGGGCGTCTCGGACCCCCTGCTCCAGCCCTGGGATCCGCTAGTTAGTTGCCCAGGGGCTCGGGAACGGCCTCCTTGTGTCTTTACCGCTGCGAACACTTGCAGCAGCCAGTGCCTCTCTGATCGGGTCCCCGGGGCGGCACAACCGGACAGCTGTCCTTTCCGGGATGGACCGTCCTTCCTCTTGAGGGAATCTGCCTAAGGGACATCTTTTCCTGCAGGCCAGCCTGGGACCAGACCAGATGGTGGTCGACCTGCGAGATCCCAACCGGCCTCGCTTCACCCTCCAGGAGCTCAGGGAGGTGCTGCAGGAGCGCAACAAGCTCAAGTCCCAGCTGCTGCTGGCGCAGGAGGAGCTGCAGTGCTACAAGAGGTGGGCCCCCCGCCTCCCGCTGGACCCTGCTGTCTGAGACTAGGGACCCTGGTGGCAGGGAGGAGCCGGGGGGGTGCCTGCCCAGGGGGGTGGACGGCAGGCAGGAAGGAGCCACAGTACGTAGGCCCTGGGAAGAACGGTGTCAGTCTCTGGACAAGGGGCCCGACAGAGGAGGAAGTGCTGATGGTGGCAAGGGACGTCCCCACTGTGGCGAACAACCGGAAGCAGCCAAGCAGGTGAAGAGGGCAGGCCCGGCAGGACCGGAGTGCAGCAGGAAGTTCAAAGGCCGGAGGCGGGAGCCAGCAGGGCCGAAGGCAGAGAAGGTTGCGGAGGGCTGCACCTTCTCAGCCACGGGAAGGAAGCCCGGTTTCATTGTGTAACAGGACTCATTGGGAAGTTTTCATCACGGAAGCGACAAGATGTGATTTCCTGTTTTAAACCAACGTGGCGATCCTGACAACGGAACTACTGGGCTATGTCAGAGCATGTCCTTGTCCCCCGGAAATAACGCAGTGACTTCTCTGGGAACAAGGACGAAGAGGTCTCCATCGTACTCTCAAGTGGTTCAGAAAGAAGACAGGCGCATGGATGGTGGGCGGATAAATGAGACAAAGAGTGAAAAGTCGTGAAGGTCACAAATGTGAGGAGAAGGGACTGCAGCACAAGCAGAAGAAATCAGGACATAAATGATGCATCGGGTCTGGACTTGACTGTATTGTCTGAGCCCCTGGTCCCCAAGATGTTGTCTTTCATGTCGGTGTTTCTGGAAAAGTGGGGCTCTGTGGTGGGATACCTCTGGGGATCACTGAGTTCAACAAAGTGGGCCTCTTTAGAGGCCGAGGAGGGATCAGCAAGACATGAAGCCGCGGGGCCAGTGGCCTGTATCCGGGCCCACCATGCGCCGGGCATGCGGGTGTCCGTGAGCGGTCGCAGCAAGGCTGTGCAAACGGTGATGGCAGTTCTGAGAGGACTTGTGGCTCAGATCCGTCAAGTGCCTGTTGAAGTCCACAGCTCGTGGGGGCCCCAGCGAGACGTGTCCTCACACAGCCACCAGAGCCTGTCCTTGTCATTGTCCTGCCCTGTGTGGACTCTGAAAGCTGGGAAGTAAGGACATACCCTGATTCAAAACAAAGCCCAAGTGCTCTTCTTCAGGTTCTCCCACTGGGCGTCACTAAGAGGGCGGCGGTAAAGTCACCACGCTCTCACGCGGCGCTCATCCAAAAGGGCTGAGCTATGCAAAGCAAGTGTAGTGCCTTCCTTCTGCCGAGGTTGGAGCCTCATCCACGGAAAGACCTAGTGTTGTCTTGTTTATAAGCATTTCAGACGCAGGGAGTTACACATAGGAGCAGCCAGTTAGTGAACAGGGCAGCGCCCTTTGTTTCCAGGCTTGACCCCCCAGAGAAGGACAGATGGGCGCCCCCACCTGCCCCAGGCCTGCAGGCTGCTGGATTCTGGAGACCAGCCTGTCCGCTGAGCTGAGAGCTCTCAGCAGCGGTGTCACGTGGGATCGAAGGCATGTAGGCAGGCATGGCCACAGCAGTTTCCCTTCCTGCTCACTTTCTGCCTCGAGACTTTCCACTCGGGTCCCCAAGCAGCAGAGACCGTCCCCCGCCTGACCCTGCGTACCCTGTGTGCCTTGCGACGTGGTCACCAGCGCGCATGCTGTCTGCCTGCTGGGCCAGGGCTGCAAGAGGCCTTGTGGGTTCCATTTTTAAAATGCCCTTGGAATGCGGCCTTGAGACCCCGCACCGTGAAGAAGCTCAAGGTAGTCACAGGGCCGCAGCTGCGAGCGCCAGCTGTGCCCAGCCCACAGCTCAGCCCTGGGAGTCAGCAGAGCACCTGCGGCCACCGAAGGAACCGAGTGCCTGTGGGAGCTGTCAGTCACCCGGTTTCCGGGTGCTCTGTGACAATAGAGCGGAAAGGGGGAATGTTCAGATGATGCCTCTTCTGAAATAATACATTAAATATAAGTGATGATATTAAATAATGAAAGCCCCCTCTGCAGAGGAGTGAGGAGGGTGAACCCCGCTTTCCGAAGCTCACGTGTTAAGGGGTACCCTGGTCAGCTCAGGCCGCTGTCACAGGACACCACAGACCGGGGCGCACACAGCAGAAACTGCTTTTCTCACGGTTCTGGAGGCTGCAAGTTCCAGGTCAGGGCGCCCCCATGCTGGTCCCCGCACTGCCCTTGGGCGGTGTCCACGCGGCCAGGAGGGAGCGAGCCAGCCCTCCGCCGTCTCCTCTTCCAAGTGCCCTGGGCTCCGGGAGCGAGTGCCACCCTCGTGACCTCCGCTGCACCTGGTTGCCTCCCAGAGGCCCCAGGGCCAGCACCGCTGTGTTGTTAGGGCTGTCACATGAGTCCTGGGGTACGCGGTTCGGTCAGTACAGGGAGGAAAACCGCGGACATACGCTGACCTGTGGGCACCTCCCTGGGTCCGGTATCAAAGTCAGGGTCAAGCTTCTCCAGGTTGCAAGGGGCAAGTCCTGTCCCGCTAGCTTAAGGGCAAGGGGATGTATTGGCCCTCAGGGCTGGGGAGGATCCTGGCATTGCTTTCAGAAATTAAAACAGAAATGTAGAAAAAAACAAGAAAACTGCAGCCAAGACCTCAGAGTTGGCACCAGGGACAGGGTGCCTCCTCCTGTCCTCTGTGCTGCTCTTTGTCCTCGTTACCTGGGTTCCAGACAGGCCTCTCCGAGTCTTAGCGGCCGTGGCTGCGGGGAGTCCCCACTGAGCAACAGAGAGAGCCTTCCTCCAGCTCCTGCACGTCAGGTCCCAGGGGCCCTCTGGCGTCCTAGGGTCACCTGGCCTCAGTGCTTCGTGGATCAGTAATAATCTAGCAGGAGCCTATCACCACCTGACTTACTATGTATATGAATATATTTTTACTTATTTTTAAAAGATTATATATATACATATATATATACTTTCTTCTTAGAGAGAAGAGAAAGGGAGAGAAACATCAATGCGTGGTGGCCTCTCATGCACCCCCAGTGGGGACCTGGCCCGCAACCCAGGCAGGTGCCCTGACTGGGAATCAAACTGGTGACCCTTTGGTTCGCAGGCTGGTGCTCAACCCACTGAGTCACACCAGCCAGGACTTATTTATTTTTTTACTATTTTCTTCCCCAACTGGAATGTAGGTTGCACAAGAGAAGATACTTTCTGTTTTGTTCATTGCTATATCTATAGACCATGACACATTATGTAGCTTAATAAATATTTGTTGGATGAATGAGTGCCATGTATTATTGTCTCACTCCTTCAATCCTAGGAGATATGTACTCGTTATTTTTTGGTTGTTGTTATTACAGTTGTTTGAACTTATTTTTTTTAAAGATTTTATTATTTTTAGAGAGAGGGGAAGGGAGAGAGGCAGAGAGGGAGAGAGACATCAATGTGTGGTTGCCTTTCACCTGCCTCCTGCCATGGACCTGGCTGGAGACCTGGCTTGCAACCTGGTTATGTGCCCTGGCTAGGAATCGAACCAGCAACCTTTAGGTTCACAGGCTGTCACCTTATCCACTGTGCCACCAGCCAGGGCAAGTTATGTACTCTTATTATCCTCATTTCACCAGTTACAAAATCAAAGCTTAAGTTAGAGAATTTATACATGGTATATTCTTACAAAGTGAGAACTTGAACTACTAGCCAGTGCAATGAAACATGAGAAAGGTAGAAAGGGTATCAACATCGGGAACATGGAGGAATGGTTCTCATTATCTGGGCAGAATCTTCTTGACTCCAGAGCTTTCGGTGCTAAAATTATTAAATAATGCCCTGGTTGGTTCGGCTCAGTGGATTAGTGCCAGCTTGCGAACCCAAAGGTCGCTGGTTCAATTCCCAGCCAGGGCACATAACCAGGTTGCAAGCCAGGTCTCCAGCCAGGTCTCCAGCCAGGCCTGTAGCTGGAGGCAGGTGAAAGGCAACCATACATGGATGCTTCTCTTCCTTCCTCCCCCTCTCCCTGCCCTTCTCTCTGAAAACACTGAATAAAATCTTTAAATAACTATACATATATGTATTAAAAATAAATAATATTATTAAGAGCCTTTACATCCAGAGCTACACAGATAAGAATGCAATAAAACAGCCCACTTATTTATCTCCTCTTTTGCAGTGGCCTGATTCCGGCAAGGGAAGGCCCAGAAGGAAGAAGGGACAGGGAAACACTGGTGGCCAGGGCCGGCAGCGTCCGTGGAAACAAGGAGGAGAAGACCATCATAAGGAAGCTGTAAGTCACCCAGCTGTCCCCTGCGCTAAAGGATGGGTTGGGGCTGGAGGAGGCTGGCCGGCTACCCAGCACGGGGAGGGTCCGCTGGAGAGCAGTCCAGCGCTGGTGTGTATTGCTTTACTGACTCATTACAATGTCCCTGTCTGTGAGGTGGGAACTACTGTTGCTCCCATTTCGTGGGTAGGTGTCCACCAAGAGGTGAAGTGTCCGAAGTCACATGATGGTAAGGAGTGAAGTCAGTATTTGAACCCGAGAAAGTCCAGATTCTACACTCCTCTGCCTCCCTGGGATTCAGTAACTGTAACCAACACCTAATGATAAAATTACAAGAAAAACACAGTAGTTACTAGAGTTTAAGCATCTAGTCCCCCACCTCTTTCCTGCAAATTCGGGGGACCCTCCAACATTGGGGCAGGTGACGGAGCTTCCCTTGAGCACTGCACTCAAGTTCAGGCACCGTCATTGACCCCCGTGTCTTCAGGGGCCGCACCTCGAACCACGGAGCGCACGTGGCACTGGTTTAAAAGTCAGTGTCAGTTCTTTGGGGACCTGGTTTCTGGGTTACCAGGTGTCGGGGCAACGAGACCCCCTCCCCGAAGCAACTAGACTGCTAGCCTTGTCTGTGTAGGGAAAGTCCGGCCTGGGGCCAGGTCACCGGCCCCTGGCTGCTTCGCTGGGAACTGAAACACCCTGGTTCAGGATTCCACACTCTAGGGAGTGCCTTCCGGGGCCAGGTGCTCCATGTGCGGGAGTGATGGGGGTGGCGGGAGGGGGACATTGGTGCCCAGGGAGCACGTGCCACCAGGGCTGTGGATGCTCAGGACGCCAGACTTGTTCTGGAATCAGATTCCCGAACGCTGGCAGGTGATGTAGAAAGCGGACACGGGGGAGTCCAGAGGGCTGCCCTGGGTGCTGGGGGCCGCCCTCCGCTGTCCCCCACCCGCCCGCTGCTGCAGGAGGGCTGCTCCGCACATGACTGACGGGACTTGCTTCCGTCCAACCATGGGGCTGCCTCAGAAGGAGTGACTGACAAGGTTTAAAGAAGGGCGTTTTACAGGTGTGAGCGTGAGCAGAGGTAAGGGAACCTGCAAGGGATGGAGAAGCCCCCGGGCGCCCTTCAGAGAAGGAACTGAGTGCAGCCGGTGAGACAGGCCTGGCAGGGGCAGAGCCGGAGTCCAGGAAGCGAAACCCCCACCTTCCCCACTCTGCGGTGCCCCCCCGCCCAGCCCAGCACAGCAGCTGGAGGACGGGCGCCCGTCAGCCATCTGGAGCAGACAGCAGGAGGAGAGGGGAGGAGGTGGGGTTCAGGGGCCCGTGGCCGTAGGACATGCACCCCTTCAGTTCTGCGCTGCCTGACTGGTCAGCCGGCCCCACTGAAGCCAATTCCCTTGTTCCCTCAGCAGAGATTGAAGGCCGCTGGTGCCGGGCATCGGGCATCTTTGGGCTTGCTGGGCCTGCAGGGGACTAGACAGAGCCCCTGCCCCCGTGGGCTCACACTTGCAGGGGGAGTCAGAGCAAGCGGTGGGGGAAGGTGGGAACAGGGTGACGCAGACAGCCCCCCGCGCCAGGGGGCCATCACGTAGGGTTGGTGGGGCTGCTTTGGAACTGGGCATCCTGCAGAGGTGGCGTTCCAGCTGAGCCCCCAGGACCTCAAAGCCGGGGGCTGGGCGAGCTGGCGGAACCGGGACCAGGTTTGCTGGCCAGCAGTGAGGTGGAGAGGCCAAGTGGATCCCTGAGGGCTTTGGTGTAACCTGGGGAGTGGCTCAGCCGGTTTCACATTTAAAAGCTCGCTCTGGTTGCTCTGGGGGAAGGGCGAGAGCAGGGTCCTGGGAGTGTTTCTTCCCCAGGACGCATCGCCCAGGGTCAGGGTCCGCAGAAGCCCCTCTGCCACCCGGCGCCGCCTGCAGGCATTTACTCAGGATGTGCGCTGGCGGAGGGTCCCCAGTCAAGGCTCCCAGGAAGGTGAACAGGAGTTTCTTTCTGCTCTTCTAGCAAGTCTTTGGGTTACTTCGTTGGGGTTTGGGCCCGACGCGGCAATGATAAAGCGCTTGTTCTGGGCAGCAGCCAGCCCGTGGACGCACGCATGGAGGGCAGGAGGCTGCCGTCTGGGACAAGCGTATGGAGTGAGTGAATGAGGGGAGGAGTGACTTTCGAAAGAAGGAGCTCCTGCTAAAGAGGAGTCTTGTCTCTGCCCTCCTGGTGGGCAGCCATGGCCAGGCTGCAGCTCAGGAAAGACTTGGTTCTGCTTAGTGACAGGGACTTTCTGGCTGCTCCGTGTGGATTGTGGGGTGACAGGGAGGCTGCTGTGGCTTGGACTGGGGGTGGCAGTGGAAGAGATGAAAGCGGGGGGCTCGGGGACCTATCTGGGTCAGGATGACTGAAATGGAACAGATGGAGAGAGGCAGGAGCTGAGAACAATTCCCGGCCGGAGTGACTGGGTGTGGATGATGTCCCTTCCGAAGACGGGCCCAGGGGTGGGGTGAGGAGGGTGCTGAGCCCTTGTGGCACATCCCCACCGCAGCCGAGGCCCACCGGCCACCAACCCCGCGCTTCCTGGGCAGCCCTCCACCGTCTCTGCACCTCCTGCGGGAGACCCGCCCGGAGGGGCCCAGCCCCCCGCAGATCAGTGCACGGGCTGGGGAGCAGCACCCAACGCTGGCTGTTCTGTGTTTCATCCGCCTTACCCAAGAACTTAAATGTTCATCTTCACTCTTACAAAGATCTGCTTTAAAATTGTAGGTAACATCGAGAACTTTTCTTCCTCAACAGCAAAACCACCTGATTATTAGAGACTATGTGGCCGAGTCCATGTTTTGTTTTGTTTTTTAAGATTTTATTTCATTATTTTTAGGAAGAGGGAAGGGAGAGAGGCAGAGAGGGAGAGAGACATCCATGTATGGTTGCCTTTCACCTGCCTCCAGCCAAAGATCTGACTGGAGACCTGGTTTGCAACCTGGTTCTGTGCCCTGGCTGGGAATCGAACCTGCGACCTTTGGGTTCGCAGGCCGGCACCTTACCCACTGTGCTACCAGCCAGGTCCCAGTCCACGTTTTGGTAAAGGGCGGTGGTCAGGTGGGCTCTATGTCCACAGCGGTCTGTGTGACCCCGTCCTGGACTTGACCCTGCGGCACGAGGTTGGCTCCTCTGTGACACAGGGATGTGGGTTGTCCTGGGGGTGCAGTGTCCACAGCGAGAGAAAGATTTAGTGGCAGGTCCTGTGCCCCCTGCTTGTCCCGCCTGTTCCCTCTGACCCCCCTGTCTCCACCCAGGTTCTCTTTCCGACCCGGGAAGCAGACATAGACGTCAGCCGGCGGCTCTCAGACAGCCCACCAGCAGGACTTTCAACTCCGCTCTGTGCCTTGCAGACCCA
Source organism: Noctilio leporinus (assembly GCA_004026585.1). Classification (NCBI taxonomy): domain Eukaryota; kingdom Metazoa; phylum Chordata; class Mammalia; order Chiroptera; family Noctilionidae; genus Noctilio; species Noctilio leporinus. Next base: position 282,236 of record PVIW01000325.1, on the reverse strand, counting down.
CGCACTTCCTGACTTGTCCCCCTCAAAGCTGGGGGGGGCAGGTGGGGTTCTCACGGTCACTGTCTCCTGGCCACAGAACTGGACCCTCCGGAGGCTTGGCCAGGGCAGGGGGAGTGGCCTCAACAAAGCAGGACAGTCCGGCCACCCCCTGCCCACGTCAGCCGCCGGGAGCGGCTCAGGGCCCTGCCTCCTGGTCGCACACCGGCCTTACCCTTCACCACGCAGCAGCCTTGCCAGGCAGGGAACACAGCATCGACCTTCCAGGGACGTCGCTGACATTTAGTGAGTGTCTGGCTGTACTAACGTGACTTTCTTTATGTGATTTTTGTATTAAAGTGAAATGACTTTCCTACTTTAAGTATTTTAGAGTGGTCTCTTCGAGTTGGTGACTTGCGGAAGGTGCTGTCACCTTTCAGTCTCGGTCTCCAGGCCTGTGAACTGTGAGCTGTGTACACAGGGTGATGTGTGTATGGCACACATGTACCGCATTGAACTGAAGCAGTGCACCATTGTCTTGTGTGTTGGTGAGACAGAAAGTGCTACAAATTATAACATTAAGTAAGACGCTAGTGACTTTAAGGCTCACCCTGATTTCAGAGTGTGAAATGTGAAAAAAATGCACATTTAGGAGTCAGTGAAATAGTGCAGAGGCAGTAGGTACTTGCACTTTGTCAAGAAAGTCATGAGGCCGTGAAACTGGGAGCCTGCGTCCTTAGTCATTACCACAGGCCACCTGCCACATGGATCTTCTCTTCCCCCTGTAACAACGCAGGGAGACAGGGACTGGTACACATCCCCCAGCTTGCAGAACTGGAACCCAGACTCCTTCCCAAGGTCTCGGAACCAGGGGGTGGATGCTGGGGACGCAGGCGCGTGCCGGAGCCCGCCGCCTGGTTCCCATCCCTGCGGTGGCGAGCACCCAGTTCTCCAGAGCGCGCCAGCGTTAGTCCTGAGCACCACCCACAGCACCCCTGCCCACACCGCCTAAGGCAGGGGTCCCAACCCCCGAGGTGCTGGTCAGGGCCTGTCCGGAACCAGGCCACACAGCAGGTGCGCAAAGCTCCATCCCGATTCCCACCGCTCACATGAATGCCTGGTCTCCATCCCACCCCCTCGCCCTGGTCCGTGGAAAAATTGGCTTCCACGAAACCAGTCCCTGGTGCCAAAGAGGTTGGGGACTGCTGACCCTAAGTGCCTCCCACACATGGTCTCACCATACCCCTGTGGGCTGGGGAGCAGTATTCTGGTGGTACACCAAGGTCACAGCGCAGGCGGCAAAGGGGCTTGTCCCAGGTCTCAGCTAGGAGGAGGCGGAGGCCGGATTTGAGTCCAGGTGCAGCCCTTCGGCACAGGCCAGGCTGCGGCCTTGACCTCCCAAGGAAAATCAGCCATCTCAGGTCCCCGCCTCCACTCCAAACCTCACCTGACACCACAGCCCTGACGGTGCGCCCTTTCCGTGGGAGGCTCGGGATCCTGCACCTTCGGGGTGAGGGACAACCCGAGAAGCAAACCTGCATCCTGGCTTCAGAACCCTCCAGACCACGGCACAGCGAGGCCAACAAAACTTACGGCTCAAGCTGCTGTGTGAGCCTTTTGTAAAATAAAAGACCCAACTCCCCTCTCTTCTGCCTCCACCTCGTACAAAGCACACACACAGGTAGCCTCGCCTGGCAATAAATATTTTAATTTGTTTCATTTTTATGATGACAAATAATTTTCAAGTTTATTTCCTTTTCTTAAATACAAAGCTAAACCACAAGCAGGTACAACCAAGACATTCTATCTCACATTGACATACTCCGTCGGATCCTCCTCCAGTCGGCTGACCACTGACCAGGCAAGTGTGGGCAGGGGGAAGACTTCCTTAGGTAGCACCGTGGCGAGGCTGGGGTGGGTGGGGGGGTGGCTGGAGGGCATCAAGGTTGCGGATGGGGTCTCACACCTGCTCCATTCACATTTAACTGGGTCCAGGGGGCGCGGGGAGACCCCAGGGCACGGCTCCAGGCCCTGGGCACCCTGGACCGCAGGTTAACAGGGTGAGAACCGGTCCCTCTTCGGAAGGGAGGAGGAAGCTGCCTATCAACTCCTCCTGCCATCACAGTTGAGGTGAAAACTGTACCCTTGGCCTTGATCCCTGGCTGTCAGACCCGCCCGCTCCGCTGGGGTGGTGGCCCGCACCGCAGGGCTAATGGGCTCACCCTTGTCCAGGGCCGCAGGGCTGCATTTCACAGCAACAACACCAGGTGGTCTGCCTTCCGGCCAGTGTGACAACGGGCCTGGGACTTCCAGCCCAGCAGAATCTGCTGGGGGTGGGATTGGTGGGGGCTGGATAAGTAATTTATGGTCCCACTACAAAACTTTATTTTTGATTAGAATAGACTGCCATCTCAAATCTCTTCTACAAAAAAAAACAAACCAAAAAACCAAACCCAAAGGAAAAGGAAGGGAAAAAAAAAAAAAGAATGCAGCCACTCCATCCACTTTAAGACCTATGTACATGTTAAGTTGTTTTGCGGTTTTTTTCTTTTTTTTTTTGTCTTTTTTGCTTTTTGCTTTTTATTATTTTTTTAAAATAAATTCAGTGTTCACATTTCTATAAAGAATCACCCCAGTTTCGGGAAGCCCTGGCCAGGCAGGGCTGGCTAAGCGAGGCTTTTCCCTGCCCGCCTCTCCTGCGACCGCCCTGGCGCGGGTCGCGGTGCCTGCATCGGCGGCAGCTCATGGGAAGGTAAACCCAGGCCCGGCCTGTGCCCAGGGGCCGCCAGGGCAGCAAGCTTTCAAGAGAGCAGAGGGGAAGACTGACTGACTGCGAAACCCTTCTTTTAAAAAATATTCGTACACTTCCATGTGTGCCTGTCGAGACGTGGGGAGAACAAGAGCTTGGAGACGTCCCGTCCAGGCTGGGGGGGTGGGGGAGGGCGTCTTCCCGGCCGCCGCACTCCTGCGCCGGGGAGCGGGTTGGAGTCCTGGCCCCTCAGCTGGAGGCCAGAGCATCGCCCAGCTTCCTAGTTCCTGTCCGGCTCTGTCCTCAGAACCCTGTGCTGAGCCTCTGACTGCGTGCCCGGGAAGCACGGACGCCCAACGTGGATGCAAAAAAGGTACAAAACAACCCGAATAGAAAAGTTTTGGTAATATAAGGCCATCTGTTCAAGTCCACCTTGGAAACCTGTAACAGATATTTAAATACTACAGTGAAAAGGCATCTTAATATACTTTTTAAAAAACATCTGAAGTCATCTGCTAAGATTAAGTGTAAAAAAAAAAAAAAAAAAAAAAAAAAAAAAATCAATTCCCTTTGAGGGCACTTTGTCCGCCGGAGGAGGGACGGTCAATGCTTCAGCCAGGGGTAGGCTTCGATGGAAGCCCGGCTGCGGTCCCCATAGTCATACAGGAGCTCCTCCCCGGCCGCGATGTCCCGGGAGGCGATGAGGATGAGGTGCGGCACCCCGTCGATGTCGTGCAGTTTGGTCTGGCAGTTCCCGCATTTGCTGTGATTGATGAGTCTCCCCAGGCGATTGGTCTCCCTGGTCGCGTCCACGCTGGCAGGGAGGGCGGGCAACAGGGTTAGCGATAAAGAGGCTTCTGAGCCCAGTCACGCGTGTTCTCGGCTCTGCTGGGATGTGGGTGTGTGGCTGAGTTTTTGGGAAAGCAATTCAACTCAAAAAAGTATCGTTAAGAGCCTAGAGAGGCACCGGGCAGGGTGTCGGGCAGGGGTGGGAGGAGGCGGGCACGGGGTGGGGTTCGTCACGATAAAGAAAAGAATACGGGTCTGTGCCAGGCGGGAGGTACATGGAGCCGGGCAGGGAGTACGGGAGCCTCTGCACCGTCCGCCCAACTCTGCTGGGAACCTAACCTGCTCTAAAAAAGCATCCAGAGGCAGGTGAAAGGCAACCATACATGGATGTTTCTCTCCCTCTCTGCCTCTCTCCCCTCCCCTCTCTCTGAAAAAAAAAAAAAAGCAAAGCATTCAACTGGCCACATGGAGAGCGGAGCAGTGGCGATTGCAGGGCTGCCCTGGCCACCTGCCCTGAGGGGTGACCAGGTGACCCCGGAGCGGTGCCCATGGCGGGTGCCCGGCTGCACAGCTCCAATCGCAAGACGAAAGACAGAGGGGGAGGGTGGCGTCAGGGCTCTGGGAGAAGACAGCAACAAGGTCTTGACGGGAAATCAGAGCCAGAGCCAGGGGCGCATCCCTGGGCCGTGGGCCCCCCGCGGACGTACCAGTAGGTCTTGCTCAGGTACTGGAAGTAGTACATGTAGCAGCCGGTGGAGGGGTCTTGCGCGTAGAGCGCCTCTCGCTTCTTGGCGTCGGTGATCTCGATGAGGTCCCCGTGGTACTCCACCACGAACTCGCCCCGGGAGAACTGCTTGGTGGCGATCACGCCCCTGCCTTTGCCGTCGATGAGGTCGATCTGTTGGAAAGTGACGAGAGAGAGAGCAGGTTGGTCTGTAGCAGGCAGAGGCCACAGCGCGTGGCCGGCTCGGGGTGCCGGGGCTGGCACCCCTCATGAGGTCAGCTTTCCTGGCCCTGCCACAGAACCAACTCTTCTGCGGACAGTGTGTCGTGCAGTCGATGCTGCCAGGCGTGTGACTATCGCCTCCATCTGTCACCCTCGCCAGAAACCTGCCCTCGGGTGTCTGTCCCACCTTGTGAAGGGGAGAGAGCTAGCCCTGGCTGGTAGCAGAGTGGTTAAGGCGCCGGCCTGCAAACCCAAAGGTTGCAGGTTCGATTCCCCAGCCAGGGCATGTAACCAGGTCTCCAGTCAGGTCTGTGGCTGGAGGCAGGTGAAATGCAACCATACATTGATGTCTCTCTCCCTCTCTGCCTCTCTCCCTTCCCCTCTTTCTAAAAAATAATGAAATAAAATCTTTAAAAATAAAGGTGAGAGAGCTGAGGCTCGGACATGGGCGGCCAGGTCCCAGGTCACGTGCCCAGGACGCGGTGCAGACTGGAACCCATGCGGGGTTGCCCGAAGGTCAGCAGGACGCGGTGTCCTGTCTCTCCTTTATGCCACGATTTATTTACACTCCTCACTGTTACAAGTGCGGAGGGGCTTGCTGATTGGGAGGCCCGATGCTTTCTGACCCCCCAGCCCAGCCCAGCCCAGACTGCCCGGCCACCAGAGTGCCTCCCCCTATCCACCCAAACGTGTCTGAGCTTTACCAGGAGAAAAGCATGTCTCTTGGGCACTGCCATTTCCCAGAAAAGCGGAGTTTATGAAAAAGGGGTTAGTTTCTTCTTTGAAGTTCCCCCAGGCATCCTGCTAAGTAAAAGAAGCCCCTACAATAGCTACTTAGTCTACGATGCCTTTTGCGTGAAATGTCCAAACTGGACAAATCCACAGAAAGCACACAGATGGCGTCCCGGGCTGGGCTGGGCTGGGCTGCTGATGGGGACGGCGTGTCCATGCGCAGGGGACAAAAGCCCTGGAAGTGGGCAGGGCGATGGCTGCACAAGGCCATGAGTGCGCCGAACGCCTCTAACTGTCCACTTGGAAACGGTGAAATCCTAACTTCATGCTGTTAACATCATTGAAGAAACGTTTCTTCGGGATAACGTTTCACATGGGGTGGACCCCTAACGTGGGTTTTAGTCTCAGCCCCACAACCTGACCTCGGACGAGTTGTGGCCACTCCTGGGTTAGGGCCACCTGGCATCACCCCGACCTTGAGCCTTGAACCTCCACCTGGGCGGCCCTTACCTTCATTCCTTCTTCCTTCCCACTTTCGATCAGTTCGTCTATTCTTTTCCTTTCTTCAGACTGGGAAGAAAACAAGACATGTCAGTCTTCTCTCCCAGGCCATCCTGGACCCGCCTGGCCCAACCACAAGGCCCCCCACAGCGGGCCTCCAGGATGTTGGTCCCCAGGAGCCCCCATTGGTTGTGGAATCTGCCACCAGGGGTCCACCGGGACCAGGAAGGACACAGAAGTGGCCCCAGGCAAAACCGGGCTGTGGCTGTGCTCTGCTCAGTCCATGCAGGGTCTTAGATGATATTTAAATCGCTGACACCTAAAATCAGGGCTCTGACCTTCTGCACCATCAGCTACAGCTGGCAGTCTGGAGGCTACGCCCATTGGGTGGGGCATGGCTGCAAAGGTGCCTCCCACCCAAGGAGTCAGCACCGCCCTGAACGCAGAGGCTGGAGAGGTCTCTGCACCCTTGGAGGGGTTTTAGGTACTGCAGAAGACCCTCCCGCAAACACAAAACAGTCCTACCAGGGCCCTGCAGCCACACCCCCAGCGCGCACCCCAACACCTGCAGCCGCCTCATCTCCGGGCTCCCGTTCCAACCCCGGCCCCTCACTGTTGCCCACACAGCTTCCAGAGGGGTCTTTGGGATCACCTCACATTCCTGCCTATGGCCTCTTGGGAGGTTCTCTTAATAGCAATGTACCCATTGCAATACAGGGTGGGGCAAAAGTAGCTTTTCAGTTGTTTGTATGAAAAAGAACACAGTAATTAATGAACAACACAAGCAGCAGCTATGTTCTGTGCACTCACGACTGTACACCTACTCTTGCCCGCCCTGCAGTTATGTTCCAACAGTAACGTTCCCTCGTGTGACCAGTGTGACAGTGGGGGACACTGAGGAAGGGTCTACAGGAACATTCCCTACTGTCTGTGCAACTGCTCTGTGAATCTAAAACCACCCCAAAACAAAAAGTTTACTTAAAGACGAGAGAGAGCCTTTCCATAGCTTCCCCCTACCACGGGGACAAAATCCGTTCTTATTACAGCAGCGTCCAGGCCCCACCTCCCCAGCAACCCCGCCTCCGTCCCCCCCTGTCCCCCCTCCCCCTCCCCCTGCCCCCACACTCTGGCTATGCTGGGCTGGCCCCCAGGGCCTTTGCCCGTGCTGACGCCCTGCCTGGTGTACCCTCTCCCCAATCCATCACCTGGCTTGCTTCCTCCCTTCCTGACAGGCTCTGCTCAAAATGCACCCCCTCCGGAGAAACGGCCCTGACAACCGTGCCTCCAGGTGCCTTGGCCTCGCCACACTCTCAAACTACTGTTTTATGAGTGTCAAAGGGCATCTGGAATTGCCTTGCTCTCCGGCTGTCTTTCTAAGGTCTAGGAGGACCAGGGCCGGGTCTCCTCAAGGAAGGGTCAGCGGGGAGGAGCGGCGCAGTGGGCCAAGTCCCTGGTTTGCAGGCTGCGTGGCCAGGGCCGGCGGCCACTAGGGAGTGGCTGTAGGAAAACTGGGGCGGGTGGCGGGGGATTGTCCTGCCCTGCAGGAACATGGCACTGAGGGGGTGAGTGGAGGAAAACTGGGACCAGCTTGAGGCCTTGCATGCAGAGCCAAAGGGATTGGGTTTCGTTCTGGAGGCTCTGCGGCTGGAGCACAAGAGCCAGCTCAAAGCTGCTAGACTCGCAGTGGCCCCAGAGGCAGCCGGAGCCAAGGGGACAGAAGGATTCCACCCTTGTGCTGGAGGCAGCAGGCCACTGCGCGCCCCAGGCCCAGGCTGGGGACGGAGCCAGGGCGTTGCCAGCCAGTGTGGTCCCTGCGCCTGTGCTGGCTGTCACCCACCACAGCCAGGCCAGCCAGCTAAGAATCCTCGCAGCGAAAACAACTAGCAGGTCAGGGCACCTCTCCAGACCCATTTCCCAGCCTCCTGTCCAGGACCTGGACCCTGGACCCTGACCATGTAATCTTCCAACTCAATGACGTGTCTGCGAGGCTTCTAATTTCAGTTCCAGCCCTGGCTGCCCACACTCCTCTCGATGGCTTATCCCCCTGGGTCCCCGGGCTCTGCCGTCCAGAAGGGCAGGTCAGGGCTCCACCCGGCCCACTGCCGGGCCAGACACCACCTGGCCTGGGGTTCACCAGGCAGCGCCAATGCAAACATGAAGGACGCGGCATGGCTCGCCGCCCAGGGACAGAGTGGCCTGACTGCTGTGGACCAGGCTTTGGGGAGGCAAGTGTCCATGCCCCCGCCCGTCGGCTGCAAGGCGTAGCAGACCTGCATCACGTCCCATTGCAGCCCTCCCACTCCAGACAGAAAAGCCTTGTTGTTGTTGTTTTTTTTAAAAAAAGGCCAACTCAGCTGCCCCGCCCTACAGCCCTCGGGCCTCCTGTGTGGGCAGCAGCCGCAGCCGGAGGCGGCTGAGTCCTGGCACCGCCTGGCCCTCCGCAATGCTGTCTCTCAGTGACCCGGCCCCCCTCCCGCTGCGGGCCAGCTCTCCCAGCAGCGCGTGGGGCCCAAAGACACCCTTCCTTCCTAAGGAGCTCAAGCCATAGCCACTCTCTGGGGGAGACCAGGGACCCCTTATGTTTTCCTTTTAAATGAAGCCCTGACCATGCGTAAGAAAGAGAGGGGAACAGAACGCTAGGTGACCATATGTGTATCTGTAGACTTAACACAGAAATTGCTGCAAAAGACGAGGCAGCCGGCACCCCCCTCTGTGGGGGTGGCAACCTTGAGCACTGCTCCTCCACCTTCAGGTCACCCTGGGGGTGTGGGAGGACAGAGGGGCTGCCCGGGCATTCTGAGTGGGGGGCGGAGGGAAGCGGCCAGTGGGCTGCGGGCCACCCCCCACCCTGGCGTCGAACACGGATGGGCTGCGGCACTGTGCCCTGCTCCGCTAACACAGCGGCGGGTGGAGCCCCCAGTCCAGCTGGCTGTCCTGCCGGTGTGCCAGAGACAAAGAGGAGCCCGGGAAGTGACAGCGCGGGGGGAACCAGCAAGCACCGTGTGCCTGGCACAGCTGTGGGCGTGTCAGCATGTACCCTCCCGACCACCCCCGCAGGCACTCCATCTCCCCATTTCACAGGCAGGGCAGCTGGCCCAACGTGGCGCAGCTGTACGTGGCTCCCCAGCCACTGACTTGACCGCCTGAGACCCCACGTGGCAACTTGTGGGCAGCAGACACAGTCCCGCCTTGCCCGTGGTCCCAGGCTCCAACGGCCCTGCCAACAAATCCGCCTCGGCAATGCCAGGCTCTCCTGCCGTGGGCTCCGCGGCCCCTTCCAGAGGCATCTGAACTGGGCCACACGGTGACCCCAAGCCTTATGATGGTACCCACTAGACCAGGACACAACCAAGGCCACAGAGGCTGACAGTTGCCCCAAGATGGCCCGAGGGCAGCTCAAGGCCCCTCGCCGACCACCCGCAGCCAACTGCCAGCGGGGCCACGCTGCCCCTCCGAGGGGTGAGGACCACGGGCCCCTACCTGCAGCTCCGCTTTGCTCTTCCGGGAGCTCCGCCGCACCGGGTAGAAGTCGGTGAGTTTGCGATTCTGCTGCGTTCGTCCTTGCGCTCTGCGGGGAGGGGCGGGGAAGAGGAGAAAACCACCTTGCACCCCGCAGCTCGCAACGCCCAAGGGGGCGGCTCTCTGGAAAGCGTGCCACTAAAACCCCTGGGGTCACGGGGCCCACCTGCCCATGAGGCTCCCAGGCGGGCTGCCCCCCGGAGTGGGGATGGCAGGCTCTGGAGCGTGAACAGACTGTGCCAGGCTGGGGTGCCGGCAAACAAGGGGGCCACTGGGGTGAGCCTCACTGGGGCGAGCAGAGAGGGCGCCAGGTAGCTGCGCTGGGGGCAGGGAGACCCCACTGCCATGGGTGCAGGGGCGGGCGGACGCTTACTTTTTCCGAGAGGCCGGTTTGCCCTGGACAGGCTTTTTCAGGGCCTGCTTGGCGATGACTCCGTTGGGGGGGTCACAAGCTGAGGCCGGGGTTTTTGGAGGTTCTGCTGCTTCAGGTTTTTGGTTTGGAACGGGCGCCAGGGGACCCCTCCTGGCGTCTTTGATCTTTAGTTCCTCGGACTTCATGGTGCTTCGCAGGGCGTTCCCAGGGGCTCTCTTCTCTGTAGGCAGAGGGTGGAGGAAGAGGGGTTTATTCAGAACGCCGCTGCCCCACGTCTAGACCGCTAGCTGATGGGCTCTGAGGGGACACACCTGCCTTCTGCACCTGGAGGAAGGAGAGGCCCCGGAGCAGAAGCACCGGACAGCCACCCTGGCACCAGCACCCAACCAGGAGGTTTCGGGCCTTGGGCCGCAGACCCCTGGGAAAACAGCCAAGTGCCTCAGGAGTGGGCAGAGGCGGGCGGGCGGGACCGGGCACTAAGCAGAGCGTCTTCCCCAGGCGCCACCTGGGCGCTGCGCTTCGGCTCCCGCGTCTCGCCGGCTCTGAGCTACACGTTCCCACGGTTTCGGCATGGTGCCGGGACGCCGGGCAGCGCGTCGTGAGGGAGGGTGTCGGAAAAATGTTCCCCAAACAGCTGGGAAGGCTCAGGGCCAGGGAACAAGCCACTTTTTAAAAAAGGATCCACTTTTTAAAGAAGGGTTTATTTTTGAAAAAATAAGTAAATGATAACACGGCTGGTGGGAATGGATAAGGGTGCAGTTTGGAGAAGAGTCTGGCCGTTCTTCAAAAAGGCAAACACAGCCCTGGCTGGGTGCTCAGCTGGTTAGAGCATGGTCCCACCACAAAGGCTGCGCGGGGTCAATCCCCGAGCAGGGCGCGCACACAGGAACCAACCAACCAATGCGTGAATAAGTGGAACAACAAATTGATGTTTCCCTCTCTCTCTCTAAAATCAATCGATGAAAAAAAAATTTTTAAGTAAAGAAAACATGATGCCCAGTGACAGAGGCCGGTCACACAAGGCTAGGTACTAAGTGATTCCATTTATAGGAAGTGTCCACGTAGACAGAAAGTAGACTGGGAGTTGCCTGGGGCTGGAGGAGGGGAGGAGTGGGGTGTGGCTGCTAATTCTGGGTTTCTTTGGGGTGAGGAGAAATAAGCACATGCATCAGAATTTCTCCAGACCGTTGTCCCTCCCTGGCGGGCCTTCTTGAGTGGAACCAGAGGGAGTTAAGGCCAGGAAAGTCATGAAAGGCCCATGAACGCCAGCTGTCACATCAGGGCAGGACAAAGGCTGAGAATCAAGGAGAGGAGGGTCGCCTTTGGGGTCTCCTCCAGAGCACATCCAGCCCAAAAGCCTAACCGCTACCATTCAGTAGCAGTCTGAGCCAACGGACATTGACTGGGCACCATGTCACCACTGAGGACATCTTCACCCCGCCCATTCCAGAAGGGATGTGAGACAGGCCAGGCCCATTTAGAGAGCCCCTCCCCCAGGCCCCACGTGGTAGGTGTGACTCTGGTGACGCCTGTGCAGGGAGGAGCAGGTATGACTCAGAGGCCGGCAGAGCAGGGGCTGCGGGTGGCGCGTTTCACGAGCCCCTTTGGAGCCCACACCTTCGTGAATCTTCAGAGCAGCCCTGAGTTCCCCCACTTTTTAAGCTCAGGAAGAGTGAAGCAACCCGCCCAAGCCTCCTCGTGTAAATAGCAGTGCCAGGGTTAGAACCCAGGTCGCTTGAAGACTAACAAACAGGGTCACTCTGTGCACTGGGAGAATCCAGCTGGGACTGGCTCCTGCCCACCATCTTCAGATCTAGCCACCCGGCAGCGCTAACTCATCATGTAGGGCACTGTCTGTTAATAAACACCAGGCTTCCCTGTTCGGAGTGGCTGGTGGTCAGGGCTCTGCTTCCTTACGGCAACTTGTACTAGAAGGGAGCCCGGTGAACTGGGAAGAGCTCCCGCTCCCCAGTGCTGCTAGGAGAGGGGACATGTGGGTGGAGTAGGGTTTCCAGCAGGTTCTAGCTTGTTCTGTGGGGCCAGACAGGATTTTCAATCACCATGTATTTATTTTCGTGTCCAATATTTTAACTCGTTGCAGGTTACGCTGCTTCAGAGAGTAGCTCTGAACACTTGAGTAGAAAGAAACTTTAGAAATGAGGTCAGGGCCAGCTCATGAAAGGGAAGGAAGTCGGGTCCTGGCGTTCAGACAACAGTCAGAATGGCAGGTGTCTGGTGTGTTAACGCAGGCGGGTCATTCCTGCACTGAGCACCTGGGAGCCGCTTTAACAGCGAACCAGGTGTGCTATTTCTGCAATTCGGCAGGACAACCAAGCTTGAGGATGTGCCAACTCTTGTGGAAGCGGGAGAACCTGTTAGACCAACAGGGCACACGCCCGGGGGCCAGCGGTCCTTTCCCCCGTCTGTGTTTTTAGCAGCAAGACAGAACACGGTTCCTCCCGAACCCGGTGCGAAAGGGCTAGGTAAACCTGTGATGCAGACGCGTAATGACAGAGGAGAGCGGCTTCCGCAGCCGGACCCCGGTGGCCGGGCAGGCTTACCTTCCCGCTTCCTGTAGATGCCGGCAAATGGCTTCCCCTGGCATCTGCCTTCGTGGTGTGCGACTGAGTTCTCTTCCTGAAGGGGGGAACGGGTTCCAGAGCATTTGTTCGGGCTCATGTAGGTATAGATCTTTGATTGCCCGGTAAACACATTCTCCTAAAACGACAAATGCATATTCTGAAAGAGGCTTTACGACGAAGAAGGTCCTGTAGCATTTCGTGCAGAAGAGGTGAGCAGAATACAAGAGACAGAACATGGGACATCACCACCTCTCCACAGCAGGGAGGTTTCAACTCTTCCAGGTTCAGGCCGCTCTCTCCTGAACCCACGTGCTCTCTAACTCTGGTCACTAAGGGGACATGGGCCAGTGGGAGAACCAGCTGTACACAAAGGTCTATAAAAGGACGGGACAACCTAGCAGAAGCAGGGAGGTCAGAATGGCCGGAGTAAACAAAGGAGGACTGGAGGGGCCAGCCCACGGGCAGGAGCCTCAGGGACTCTGGCACAGAAACTCAGGGAAGCTGATCAACCGCTTCTTGGGTGCGGGTCAGCTGGCAGGACCTGTCACGACAGCCTGAGCCTTCTGCGTGCCCAGGCCTGGCCCCTCGCAGCCCAGCAGCCTCCCAGGACTGCAGGCTGGACTGCGGTGGAAGCCTCCGGGGTAACTGCGGGTGGGGGTGGGGTGGGGGGGCGGAGAGCTAATGAGAAGCAGGACCTGTGCGAGCGCATTTAGGGCGTCACTCTACTGCCAATGGCATCGCGGCACCAGCAGGCAGTGGGCAGGCGGGTGGGGCCGTCCAGGCCACTGCTGGTGTTTCTGGGTGTGGGGCCTCTCGTCTGACTAAGCACAGCCGGGAGGAGGGCTTCCCCAGAAACAATGCCAGGGCCTTTCTGCCTGGTGAGCCATTCAACACGCAGTGGCGACACGCGCGCCGCTCTGGGGGACCCACGCAGGCCCCGCACGCCCGGGAAGTCGGCCACCTACGGGGCAGTTGGGTCTCGGGGGTGGAAATGTCATAAAGACACAAACTTTTCCGAGGTCAAACCCAGCGGGGTCATGGCGGAGCAAGGGTGGACGCCACTCCCAGGCAGGCAGCAGAAAAGGAAGCTGCCCCGGGCATCCCGCCCGCATCCCGGCCCCAGGGCGGCTGGCGGGGCCGCGGGCTCGGCCCACGTGCTCGCGGCGCGGGCGGGCGGGGGCGCCCGGCCCTGGGGCGCTGAGTGAGTGCGGGGAGGGTGCCTGCTTACCCCGTTGGTGCGGGGCCTCCCCGGGCCCCTCCGCTCCACCATCTCCGGGCCCGGGGCCGTCGCTGCCACCGCCACCGCCGCTGCCGCCGCCGCCGCCTCCACCGCGCGGGGCTTGGACATCTTCCTGCCTGGAGAGGGGGACCCGGGGAAGCGGGGAGGGGGCGCTCAGGGCGCGGCGGGGCGGGCAGCGGGCCGCTCGGGCCGGGCGCCGGGGAGGGCCGCCGCAGCCATGTTCCGAGGGCCGGGCGGGGGTGGGCGGCCCGCACCGCCGGAGGCAGCGGCCAGCCGGGCCGGCCCGGGTCCGCGTCGCCCTCCCGCCGCCCGGCCTGGCCGGGCCCGCGCGCCCGTCCCCCGCGGCCGGGCCCGACACACCCACCTGCAGCCCGGCTAGGCCCATGGCGACGAGCCCCGCGCCCTCGCAGCCGCCTCGGCCCGGCCACCAGCGCTGCCGCTGCCGCTGCTGCTGGTTCTGCCGCCGCCACCAGCGCCGCCGCGGCGCCCCGGGGAAGGGCCGGCGGCGCCCCACGGCGCCCCCTTCCCCCATGGCCTGCGAGGCAGGGCCCGGCTCCGCGCCGCGGCCCCTGCCGGCCCGGACGGAGGACGCAGGGAGGGAGGCGCTGGCGGGACTTCCTCCGCCGCCTGTGCCGCCGCCCACCGTCCGGCTCGGCGCCGGGAGGGGCGGGCAGGGGCGGCGCTGCGGGCGGGACGAGGCCGGGCGGGCTGCGGCGCCCCCTCGCGTCCCCAGCCGCTCGCGGGAAGGGGTGGGGAGCCCGAGAATGACAGCCCGGGCTCGGGCGCCGGTGTTCCGGGAGCCCCGCCGTGCCGGGCGCACCGGAGCCTGGGCTCACGAAGCGCCTTTCCGGGCATTTAATCCTTCCCGCAGGCCCGTGGCGGCGGGGCCGTGGCAAACCCGGTTGAGAGGTGGGGACGGACGCTCAGGGGAGGCGCAGGGGCTTGCCCGGGGCTGCGGAGCCAGAAGTCGGTCCGCTCGACGCGAGCCAGCTGGGAAGACCCAGCCAGGGTGCCGATGGAAGTTTGCTGGGCGCCCGCTCCCCTTGCTAGCGCCGCCTCCTTCAAACCCCAGGACAGCCCCGGGAGGCAGACACTGTTCCTACCGCCTCTCCGCAGATGGGGAAACTGAGGGTCAGAAAAGCGAGAAGGTTGGCCAAGTGCAAGGAAGCAGAAATGAATTTCCAGGCAACTGACCCCAGTGTCTGCACTCCCAGCCACTACCCTTCCTGCTCAGGGATGAGGAAATTATAGTGGGGAGGAGCGCACGGTATTGCAGAAGGGTTTAGCAAGTCACCCCTGTTCCCACCCCTACTCCCCGTGAGAACGGCTAAGTAGGCCAGGGCTTCAGGAACTCCGGTGCCTTTTCTCCGCAGCCCTCAGTGCGCCAGCCACTGCAGTCTGAGGGCGTGAGGCCAGAGTCCCCGTGTTTGTGCAAAGTCAGATGTAACCTCTCTCCTGCTGCTTGGGTCAGGACCCAGGAGCAAGGATTGGGTTTCTGCCCCTGTCCCAGCCCCAGGGGCGCTTTGTGACCCCAGCAGCCAAGTCACGTTCCCAGTCAGGGCGCCATAACCTTGAATTCCATCACCCAACCAGGGCACCTCCCAACAACCACAGGTTCAACAAAGAGCTGTCACTTTAAGTAGTTACAGCCTAGAAGGAATGAGACTGAGTAGGATTAAAGGTTAGGACACTGCTCAGGAAAAAAGCCTCTCAAATCCGCTCATGATTTAGCATCCTTTAGGGCAGGGCTAGGACCACCTTCCCTCCCCCACCCTCCCAGCTCTGCCCACTCCAGCACCAAGAGGCCATGCCCAGAATGAAAGAGGATGCTAAAGTGACACTCTGACCCCCCCAGCTAGAGCCATCTAAAACCGTGTCTGCCACATCTGCAGGGCAGAGGAAGTTTGCAGTTTCAGAGCAGGAGGCACCTTACCTGCTTCATGTACCATTTTAACCCCCACCCCCGCCCTTACACACACATACTCATGGTCAAAGTGTTCTCTCTTTTAGCCAAGCGCAGGGGGTACCGTGAAGTATGTCTAGCACCAACTCCTCTCAACTCTGTAGCTAGTATCTAGAAACTGTAACACCAATCATTCCGTTGTAAAACAGTCTTTCCTTTCTCTGTGTACAAGGTCTCCTCTACGCATATGACAAACGCACCCATCAGCAGGAAGAAAAACTCCACATGTTGCCCAGGATCTCACAGAAATAGAATTCAAAAGCCAACGATGGGAAGATCTGGCCCTTAATGAATGCTTACTGTAAGTTTGGGGCCCTGTCGTATATCATTGTTAAATGGAACCTTCCCAACCATCGATGAAAAGGTACCATTTCTATTTTACGGATGTAGACATTAAGGCTCAGGGAAGAGAATCCTCATTTGCCGAAGGGTTCTGAACCCAGTTCTGCTATATGAGGGGGGGTTGCCATAAAGAATGGGAATTGCCTCCCTTGAACTCAGCCACTAACATAGCAGTTCATTCATTCCAGACATTTACCAACTGCCTACTGTGGCAGGGACACAATGATGAACATAGAAACTAACAGAGTAGTGAGGGCAGAGGGACCAGAAGGGCCCAACAGGCCATGGTGAGGACTGTGGACTTGATCCTAAGAGCAGTGGGGAGGTTGCGGATGGGCAGAGTGAAGGTCACATGATAAAAATCCGTGTTCTAGCTGCTGAGGGATGATTAATCAGAGATGGCAAAAGTAGAAAGAGGGAGACCAATTGGTGGCCATCTGACAGGGCAGAGGAGGTGGCCTGATCTTTCTCAAACTAATACACTCGGGTGGAAAATATCTACATGATTGTAAACCTTTAGAACCAGAGAGGAGTTGCCTGTTGTCTGAGCCTTTTGTTTGTGTGACCCAGCTGGCCTCTCAAAATGAACTACAAGTTTGGGACAGAGACCACTTTTCTGGAAGAAACACACTAAACCCTCACTTTACGTACTGTAAAGGATGTGATATTTGTGATACCAAATGCCCAGTTTGATTGTTTGCGAGAGTGGTGCAGCCTAAGAAATAGGAAATAATTCTGGGGTCAAGTGAGACACTGAAAATCACCAACCAGCAAACCACAAAGCTTCTATGTAGGTCTGCTCCGGTAGGAGCTGGAAAATCTCATCTCACTTTGGCTGAGAGAGGTACAGTGGAACCAGCAAAGGCACTGAGTGTAGGACAATGACTTTGGACTTCAGCTTCCACCTCTGAAAAATGGAAATAACCATTTGTAAAGATTAACTGAGATAATAAATTACCTAGCCCTTGTTGGTAATTATTAAGCATTATTTGGCCCATGTTAAGGGTTTAAGTATTTCAATGGCAACATGCTTAGTTTTGGAGAAATGAACTGGGGAAGCATATTTTTATGAATATTTGTCAGATAAGTTAGATACTATTAATATACTTTTATATGCTTAACACATTTCTGAAGAAAAATACATGCTTAATTTCCTCTGTGGATTGAGTCATTAGACTCTTTAACTTGAAGTTCATTATGCCTCATTTCTTAATCAGAATCTGGGTGACTCTTGTCCCAAAGGCCCTCGTGGGATAATGAGAGAATAAATGATGCAATTGGGTACAGGGCCTGAAAAACAAAGGGGACCGATAAATATTTGCTGAATGAACCCTTATTTTATTCATTATTATTGCTATAGGGAGCATAGTGCATTCAGGAGAATTCCTATTGCCATGCAACACCTTGCAATGAGAAAAACGTAAGACCTCAAGTTGTTTAAAAAAAAAAAAACAAAACATTCTAGTCAACCGTCACGCTCAAATTTTTGCATCAAGAGACCAGCGGCTGGAAATAAACGGCAGTTGGAGATCATTTTGCCGCATAACGTGGGTCTTGCTGCCCTGACAGCAAACGTGCCGGGCAAAGGACTTCCGGCAGGGACTCGCCTCCCGCGCTGTGCTACCCCCCTCTCCCCCTTCCAAGCCATCTCAGGTGGGCAGGAGTCCCGACCACCTCGGGAGGTACCGGGGCACGCGTCTCACCGCAAAGTGGACCAGCAGGGCCGGGTCCCCGCCCTGGCGGCGCAGAGCTGAGTCAGGGCGCGAAGAGAGAAGGAAGGCGCCGGCCGCCGTGACCACTCCGACCCGCTCCCCACGATGTGGGGGACGGGTCCGCGCCCTCGCCTCGGGGTCCCCTCCTCCCCCAACCAGAGCGCCCAGAGCGAGCGAAGCCTCGCCTTCCCCGGTCTTTACACCAGTAACAATCATTCCCTGGAGGTGCCTTAGCTTCCGAAGGGCTTTGCCATATGGATCGTTTGCCTCTGGAGAGGCAGGCCAGGTGGTGCCCACTTTCGTGAGGGCAAACTGAGGCACGGGAGTGGGCGGAGCTTCGGACGCTGGGTGGGGGTGAGGGGGCCTGCAAGGTTCCGCAGCGCCCCCGCCGTGCCCCCCAGTTCACGCGCTCCATCCGAGCAGCCCGCAGGACAGTGCCACCCGCCGCCACCGCTCCCGCCACTCCCGTCCCCCCTCCAGCGCGACCCCCACCCCAGCCGCCCAGGCGCTGACCACCTGGGCAAATACCTCTAGTCATGACCCTGGTCTGTCAACGCCTGGGATCTCCCGGGAAACGCAGCTTTCGAAAAAAGTTGCAACAACTGTAGCCAACTGCTGCGCGGCGCAGCGGCTGCTGCCCTGATTGGCGCGGCCGCCCGCCTGTCTTCTGGCTGCACGCCGTGATAGGCGAGAGCGGGCGGGAAAGCCCGCCTTGGTCCCGCCTGCCCGGTCGGGGGCGGGGCGAGCGGCCGCACTTTCTACAAACGCTTTCGGGACAGGTCCCGGCGGAGGAGGTGGCGGTGGGGGTTTAAATTTTACCGTCTCCCTGCGCGGATTGGCTGCGGTGGAAGGACACCCGCGTTGCCATTGGAGACCCCAAACTCCGCCCTCGCACAGCGCTGAAACGCCGTCTCGGGAGGCTCAGTCTCCCGGCTGGGGATTCGACTCTAGAGACTTCCGGTTTTTCGCCAACTTGACAGAACCCGACCTTTGACCCTTGACCTCCCCGTGTGACCTGGGCAGCCTAACTCGCAGCAGTTTGGCATCTCCAGCCCCTTGACCTCCTCCTGCGGTTTCACCCCGTCATGCCTAGGTTCGAAAGGTTTATTGGAGCATCTATTACTCCTTTAGTCAAACCCGTTAGCATAGCCTCTGCCAACTAACGGAGTCGGCGGGTAAGCCCAGGATCTCACAGATGCTGAGCCCAACCTACCCCTGCCTCCCAGATGGGGAAACAGCTCATTGATTTGTCGCGCGCGGTCACCTGGCAGTCTCACCGCAGTGCCCGGATCAACCTTTTGACTATGAGTCCCCTGCATGATGACTTGAACCCCAGGGGAACAACCCTGCAGTGTTCCCCACCCAGGGGAGCCTCCGTTGGTTTGGGTCCCAGAGACGCACAGGCGTCCTGGATATTCTTTGCTTTGAACACTGGGAAGGTATCCAGTTACAGCTCCTCTCTGGGGGCCCCTCCTGGGGGTGTAGGCAAATGTCATTCATTCAGCCATTCTCCCCTTGGTCCCCAGGAAGGTTTTGGAGATTTTCACATTGCCCAAGGAGCCTAGCATTGCGCCAGGAAAGTAGGCAAGAAAAAAAAAAGTGATGTACACGAAAGCCTTGGGGAAAGCAGTCACTAAATTGCTGTAAGGCATTGGTGTACCGTTTTAGCTCTTTGGCCCTCAACTTCCCTAGCTGTCGAATGATTTTGAGGTTGGGCCAGGAGTGATCTCCAATGTTTCTTCCAGCTTCCACAAAAATATAGAGCTCTTAGCTTTCTCTAGAATTCATCAATTCAACATTTCCTTGAGCTGTACACCTGGCATTGTCTGGTCCCCCAAGGATAATACAGCAGCAAATAAGCCACACATCCGTATTTTTAAAGAAAGAAACAAACATGAAACCATTTTATAAAAGATAATACATAGCATTACATAGGGACTAATACTATGAGTCCAACAAAAATGGGGAATTTTACAGAGCACAGGTGGAGAAAGGGTGGCTCATTTAGATTGGTGAAGTGAGAGAAATTCTCTTTGAGCTGGAGGCTTTGTGTTGTACCCCCAAATACATAAGGTCCATGGGAAGAGGTACTCTCGGTAGAGGGAAAAGCAAACGCCGCCGGTGCCTGGAGGTGGGAATGAGCTGGGTGTGCCTGGTGTGATTGGAACTGAGCACGTGACGGGGAGAAGGGAGGGGATCGGATTGACGGTAGCAGGAGTTCGATCATAGAGACCCTTGAAGATGGTGCTGCTCCAAACCCCCTTTCCTCTCCCCAGCTCTGGGCTTCAGGCTTCAGTTGTGTGACTTGATTTTATTCACTGCTAAATGGCTACCATAGTAAACTGCTACATCCACATACGCTTTATTTTTACTAATTTTTCATTTTTGAGAGAGATAGCTACAGAGAGAGAGATTAGCTGTTCCATGTATTTATGCGTTCATTGGTTGCTTCTTGTATGTGCTCTGACAGGGGGGCGAATCTGCAACTGTGGTGTATTGGGACAATGCTCCAACTAACTGAATTACCCAGCCAGGGCCTGGAAACTTCTGCTTTCATGTTCTTGGGAGCTCTGAGCCACCATTTAAAATTGCAGAGAGGCTGCTGGAGAGCTCAGCTGCAGAGAGAAATACAGCCGTACTGGCAATCCATCAGAGCCCAGCTCACATATCCACCAGCCAGTCACAGCCACACATGTGACTATCAGCAAGACCAGCAGAAGAACTGTTCAGCGGAGCCCAGCTCAGCTGGCAGGATCATGGGAAATAAGAGAACATTTGTCATGTTAAGTCATTATATTTGGGGATTGTTTGTTACACAGCAATAGATAAGCATAGTCCCCATATCTAAACCCAAGGGCATTGCTTCCTCTTCAGACCCGTTTGTCTTCTGGAGGTCCGAGTTTTAGTTCATGGTACTCAAGCCAGAGCCAGATGACATCATCCTATAACCCTTCCTCCTCACCACTCCTATCCAGCCAGCCGCTAGGTCCTGCTGCCTTGACCATGTGAGTATTTCTTCTGGTCTCTGGAATCTGGCCCTATCCATTTCTCGACAACTCTGCTCCTGTTCAGGGTCTGTTGTAACGTCTCTTGACCTGTCCGTCTTCATACCTGCAGCTCAGGTCTAAGTCTAGCTTAGGTCAGCTAGACTGCTTCCACAGTGATCCCTGTAGAACCCCTCCGGCTACGGCAGTTCTCTGCATGACAGACTTCTTTCTGACTTCCCGCAGCCTGAAGAATAAACTCCAAACCCACCTAGAAGAGGCTCCTTGAGAAGGGCCTTCGCGTATTTTGCAAGCATGCTGATAACTCCCGCCTTGCTATGTCAGTTAAGGTTCAGACAGGGACAGAAGCTACACCAGTTACTTCATTAAGATAATTTACTATGAGAAACTATTAACAAGGTACAAACTGGTTAACCAGGTAACTGGAAGGGTAAAGAGAAAACCTGAAGGCATGACAGAGGTAGCAGCTGCAGGAAACAACTCTCAACACTCGGCCAAGGAAACAAAGGGAAGGGGTTGGTGTCATTTCAACTCAAATCACACCAACCCCAGCCTTGGAGGAGGGGGCTTCTGCTGGTCATGCTGTCTGGGAGGAAACACAGCCGCCAGGGTGGGCGAAGTGTGGCCAGGATGACGCTCGCTGAAAACTCTTCTCGTCCTCCAGCTTTGCGGTGTCCCCGGAGCTCTCCTGGTGGCAGCTACCCCGAGACAGCTGGCAGAACAGAGATGCGGTTTCGTGGGGCTAGAGGCTGAGAAAGTGGGTAACCGACGCACTTGCCTCATTACGCTCTGTCTCCTTGCTTTGCAAGGGCTGTTTCCTCTCCTAGAAGTGCAGGTGCCTCTTCTCTCTGCCAGGCTAACGCCTATGTCTCAGCTCAGTTACCACTCTTTAGGAAGCGACCTCTGACTTCCCTGTTGAGGTCAAGTGCGATTATAATAGGCTCTTTGTAGCACTGTCACAGTTCCAGGTTTAGACTCTATGGAATTTTTTGATTAATGCCCATTAGACTGTAAAGGCATTAATGTAAAAAACAGGGACCATCCACTGCCACCCCCTTGATTCGTTTTTCTTAAACTTGTGTTCCTAACCTCTCATGTAGCAGCTGGCATAAAGTAGAGGCTCCATAAATATCTGCTGAATGGGGTGAGAAGTGGATGTGTAAATGGGAGAGAGACGGTCAATACCACGCCTGAATACAGATTATTCTGAATCTTCTTCTAGTAGTGTCTCAGTCCCCATTGCAATGGAACTTCTTGCGCTGTCATTCTGAGACACTCCGTGCGTACATGCAAGCAAAACAATGATCTGTTCCCACAGACAGAGGTGCTTCACTCTTTTCAACAAGTGTTTCACTGTAGAAAGTGCCATCCTTGAGTTAAGCAGTCCTTTCTTCCAAGACATTTAGATTGTACCCTGTCTGTTGCTTCTCCAGAAACAATTCTGCAATGAATAACCTTGTGCATAAGATCTGTGGGCATACGTGTAGCTATATTATAAATGTCCACAAAAAACACCATCTTTTACATTATTTCAAGGTAAAGAGTTTATGCAGAGATCTGGCTTGGATGCTCAGAAAGTGACGCAAAGTTTCTAGGTCAGACCTCTGCTTTCAGAGCCTCGTACTCATCCAGTCCTTGCGAGGAATTACAGTGTGGGAGCCACTTTGAAACCGAATTGTTCCACCCAGGCTCCGAAGACGCTGATGCATTAACCACAATATATTAATTTCTTCACTGCATCCTTCCATATCTTGTTCTCCTTTCACAACGTGATAGATATGTAATTGTAGTCACTCACACTAGGCCATCAACTCTAGAGGATAGCATTGAGCAAGATGACGGATGAAGGTCTTGTTCTGACGGAACTATTTTTATTTTTACTTTGGTAGGTTTTTGTGTAAGCATTACACAAGATGAAATCATGAAAGTAAAATTACTAGCAAAGCAAGTTAGTTTGTTGATGTGGATACACATACAACACGTAGTTGCGTATATAAACGTTACGTTGGAAGATAATTATTCTTGCCACGACTACTCCCCTCCCCATCCCTCCGGGAGAGCTCACACCTTAACCTCCAAGCGTCCCGGCGCCTGGGTGTCCTTTCGGCTAGGCGCGAGCGACGGCCGCCAGTAGGGGGCAAGAATTAACCAGGCACGCCTATTACCTAAGCAACAGAGTCAAACAGCACTCCCAAAATGACTTTACAAAAGCGTTACCAAGAAGGACATTTGTTTATTCTGTTAGGTCATTCTCAGAAAGCGGGAGGCGGTAGCGACAGCCCAGAGGTGCTGGGTCCAGGCATTCTGCAGCCATCACGACCCGAGAGCAATCGCTTGCTCGGGTGACCGGGTGGGCGAGCCGGAAAACGCGGGGCTGACGGTGCTCACGGCGCGCACTCTAAGGGTAGGGTAGTCAAGGGAGTGGGACCGCCGACGGGCTCCGAGTAACTGGCGGTTTCATACTGACTACAGTGCTTTGAACGAGCCCAACAAGCAGTGCATACGCGAGCATTTTTTTCTCGGGTCGAACCGCTTTCCCAAGTCACAGAGAAGCCACAAGGTAACTTCCTGGGCGGAAGGCACACATCAACGGGTATCCGAGAACTGCGTCGCGCGCCTGCCGGCCCGACCGGGGAAGCAGGTGCGGAACGCATGCGCCCCGGGCCACCCACCGAACTGCGCGGGGCACCTGAGCCGCGACCTTCTTCCCGACAGCCAGCGCGGGAGGAAGGGTAGGGCAACGGAATTCTCGCGAGGCCTCTCGAGCGCCGGCGGAAGCAGTAGCCACGTGACTCTCCTAGGCGCCCTTCGCCTTCCCCCTCCCCCTTCTTGGAAACCCGGCCCCTCACCCCTCGCCCACCCCGGAGCCGCGGTAATGGGCCGTTTGGGCTCCAGCGTTTCCTTGGATCCAACCAGCGGTACCGGGGCGGCGGGAGCCGGCGGAGTCCGTGCTTGGCGGCGAAGGCAGGGAGCGGCCAAGATGGGGGGGGGAATCCTCTCCCTTCGCCCAGGAGGGAGGTGGGGCGGGGCGGAGCGCGGCGCCGGGAGGGCGGAGGGGGCGGGAGGAAGTCACGTGGGGCGCGCGCTGCGCCTCGCCGTCGCCCCGCCCCGCCCGCGGGCGGGGGCTGGGGGAGGGGCGTCAAGATGGCGGCGGGGAGGTAGGCAGAGCCGGACGCCGCCGCCGCCGCCGCCGCCGCCTCCGCGCCCGTCGCCTGCGGTTGCTGCAGCTCTCGCCGCCGGGAGGAGCTGCGCCCGTGGCGCGCCCCGCGGGGAAGGTGAGTCCTCCCGAGAGGCCCCTGCCTGCTGCCTCGTTCTCCCGGACAGCCTCCCACTCCCACCCTCCTTGGGGAGCCGTGCGGGGCCGGCGGGGGGGCCGCCACCTCACCCGGTTTGGGGCCTCCCTCGCCGCTGCTGGGCTGCTCGTCCCGGGGCGCTCGGGGCCCCGGTCCCGGCGGCCGCCCCGCCGCGCTCGCTTCCTGCGCCCGTCAGCGCCGGGCCCTGCGGGCGCCGTGCGTGGGGCTGACGGCCCCGGAGCCCCGCTGTCCCGGGCTGGAGGCGCCCCGTTGGGCGGGGAAGCAGCGTGTGCGGGCGCCGGCTGCGACCCCGCTCGGGTCGCCTCCCTTGCTTCCCGCGTTGCTCGGCGGGGCTGTGCGGTCCCGGACCCGCAGGAAAGTGCGCTCCGCGACCCTTCGGAAGTGCTGCTGCCCGGGGACCCCCGGAGTAGCGCGAGTGCGGGGGGCGGCAGGGTCGCCCCGAGTCGGGGCCCCGCACCTGCAGTGTCCGAGTCCTCGCTCCCGGGGCTGTGGGGAAGAGACACGTGGGGATCCCCTTCACGCCGCGCCCGGTCTTGAGGTTCATTTTGTCTCTAGCGCGTGAGCTTGTCCCCGAGACCCTAACCGAGCGTCTGTGCGGAGGGGAAGGTCGGTTGGGGGCTTGCTCACTCGGAGCGTGTTGGGCGTAACTGGAACCTGAAGTTCCCCAAAGCAGGGCGTGCGGTGGTTTCCAGAGGTGGCTTGGGGTCGGTTTAGCGGCGGAGGGGGCTCCCGAGCCTGCGATTGTGTCTGCCGACCGCCCGGCTCCTCCCCTCTGCACCCCGGCTTCGGGCCGCGGTTGGGGTGGTGCTTGCGGACCCCGTGCGAGTCCTGGCCAAGGGTCCCTTCCCGTGTGAGCTCCGTGCCTGCGGGAGGCTTTTGTCTGGGGGAGTCGTGGGCAGAGAGACGTGGGAAAGAACGGGTGAGGACAGCGGCGCTTTCCCCCCTGGCGTGGCGCAGCCAATTGTAGCCGCACCCGGAAGTTTGTAGTGAACACGTGCTGGAGAGGGGAGGCGAGGATCGGGCCCCTTTGACCCCTGCGAGTTGATCGGTGGCAGTTCACGCTTGTGAAATGTTTCCTGTTCTCTGCGCAGTGGGAACTAGAGCAGCAGGGGCTCCGGGCGGGTTGGCGGCATGCGGAGCGCTGTCCCAGCCGCCCTGAGCGGACCGCCCTGGGACTGCGGACCCTCGACTCCAGCCGGGGGCGGGGTGGGGGAGGGGGGCGTTTCTCCAGGCGACTGGGGCAGATCCCAGCTGGGTTCCTGAGCTCTGGAAACCATCCTGGTCGCGCCAGATACCGTTTGTACAGAATTGCTGGGGTGAAACGCAGGATCTGCTACTAATGCTTCGCTTTGCAAGCAAGGGAACGTTTTGTTTTCGTGTTTAGAGAGGTTTCCGAATTTTACCCTACGAAAGGTAGGACGGCCTTACTTTTTCCTCTGGCTTCTGCTTTTTTCTCCCCGCCTCACCTGATGGCATATGATTTTAGTCACAACTTTTAAGTTTTACGTTAGTTGCTGGGAGTGGTTTACAGCTGGTTCATTCATGCATTCATTCATTCATGTTGTTATGTCAGGCAATTTTACATGTACTTTTATTTCTTAAATTATTTTACTTGTTTTTAGAGCGAGGAGAAGGGAGGGAGAAGGAGGGAAGCATTATGTGAGAGAGAGACAGGATCGGTTGCCTCTCAAATGCGCCCTGACTTGGGATGGAGCCACAAACCAGGCTTGTGCCCTGACCCCGAATCAAAGGTTGGACCTTTCACTTTGCGGGACAGCACCCAACCCACCGAGTGACACCACCAGCCAGGGCTACATGTGTTGACTTTTTTTTTCTTAATTTATTCATTTTCAGAGACAATGTGATTTGTCAATCCACTTATCTGTGTGTTCATTGGTTGCTTCTTGTGTGTGTATTGACAGGGATCAAACCCGCAACCTTGGCTTGTGGGGATGATGCTCCAACCAGCTGAGCTACCTGGCCAGGTCCAATTTTACCTGTTTTAAAGGCTTTGCTGAAATTGCTGTTTACAAATGGGCAGTATGGGGACGCTTTACATGCTTTTTAAAAAATGATTCACCTAAGCCCTGGCTGGTGTGGCTCCGTCAGTTGAGCATCAGCCTATGGATTGAAAGGTCACGGGTTTGATGCCCAGTCACGGCATGTGCCTGGGTTGCGAGCAAGAGGCAGCCTATGGATGATGTTTCTCTCGCACAACAGTGTTTCTCTGTTTCTCTTTCTCCCTCTTTTTCCCTCTCTCTAAAAAAGAAAAGGAAAAAAGATTCACCTAAAGCTACAGATACATTTCGCACATCAGTCTCTAAATTGAGCTGTGATTTCCGACCTGCCACCTATAAAGGACGTGAACGCTCAGATCCAGGTAACCTGCCTGCCTCAGAAAGAGGAATCGTTTTCACATAAGATAACCAAGTAATAATCAACGCGGTGTGATCCTAAGGTTTTTGCAATGTTTTTTGTTTATTTTTTTAATTGACAGACACATTTTGGTTGAATTTACTAAGTATTAAGGACAACTTTGGGACATCCCTGAAATTTTCTATAGGTAGAAAATATAGGCTCCTTAAGGGAAAAAACTAATCAATAAGATACAGTTCAAAACTCATCAGATTACTGTGTGTGTTTTCTGGAGGGGCATGCAGTACACATTTCCCAGACGTTTTTATTGTGTGCCACAGTAAGAAACGTGTTTATGTTGTGACCTAGTACACATGTGTACACAGAACGGAAGAGCTCATTTCATGAATAATGGCTTCTTTTCTACATGATGGACCTACTTTTCTGTGCTGAGTTGCTTAACATACTAGTCAGAGTGCACTGAACTGATAGGACAACCCACTGTTGTGGCCAGCAGCTTTGAGAAAGACTGGTAGAGGGTAAAGAGGACAGAATCCTGGAGGGATGCAGAGCCCTTCCTCCTGGGTGGGTAACTAACTCCGTCCCACTCTGGCTTTGTTGTCATCTCGTTAAACTTTTCCTCTCTAGGCCTTGATTTCTCCTCTGTGACAAGGGGGATAATGGGTGGCATTGACTTATGAGCTACCTTGAGGGTTAGAAGGGAAAGAAATCCAGCCATATACTAAATCTGAAGAAAGCTGAAAGCATTTTTAGAAAGCTGTTTATAACCCACAGATCCCTTTGTGAAGCCCTGCCTCCCTACTGGTGGTACAGTGAGGGTGGCAAATTGTATCTTTTTAGGTAAACAAAATCCTCTTTGAGGAACTTTCTTTTTTCCTCTTTGAGGAACTTTATACAGACCTTTTTTTCATGTTCTTAAGGCACCAGCATTCAGTAGACATTTAATAAATACTTGTTGACGGACTATATCAGCTAAATTCTAAGTGGATCATTGTCCCTCAGATTCCGAAACTGGTCGTTAGTCATGATACCTGGGCTGTGTGAAAACAGTGGAAGCTGAGTCAAAAACCAGACATGCTCAACACTATTAAATAATAGAAAAAACATTGTGTTAACTAATTCGGGCAGACTCTTGCTGAGTGATATTTTCTGTGCCTGTTTTAAAAGTGTCTATTATTGTCCCCAAGACACTAACTGATTAAATGGATAAACTGGATGTGTGACACTTTAGTAAAAAAGGAACTAGTATTTTACAGAACTAATTTAGAAGTTAATTATTGAATAGGTTGCCAACAAATAGTTTGTATTCTGGGAAATAAAGTGTTCCATCAGCAATATGGAAGAAAACATTTCCTGGACATGGCACTAATGTTTATCAAAATTATAGTAGTAAGCCCTGGCTGGTGGCACAGTGAATAAGGCACCGATCTGCAAGCGAAAAGGTCACTGGTTCAATTCCCAGCCAGGGCACATAACCAGGTTGCAAGCCAGGTCTCCAGCCAGGTCCTTGTTTCCAACTCCAGGTAGCTGGAGGCAGGTGAAAGGCAGCCATACATTGATGTCTCTTTCCCTCTCTCCCTTTCTCTCTCTCTGAAAATAATAAATAAAATCTTTAAAAAAATTACCAGCCTGCAAACCCAAAGGTCACAGGTTCGATTCCCCAGCCAGGGCACATGACCAGGTTGCAAACCAGGTCTCCAGTCAGGTCTGTGGCTGGAGGCAGGTGAAACGCAACCATACGTTGATGTCTCTCTCCCTCTCTGCCTCTCTCCCTTCCTCTTTTTCTAAAACTAATGAAATAAAATCTTAAAAATAAAAAACCAAAAATAATAATAATAAATTATAGTAGTAAACACTTCAGATAGTATAGCAATCCTGGGAGGCAGGTTCTATTTTATTCCCACTTGAAGCTGAGGAGACGGAGCCATAGGGCATTACTGACCATGTTACCCAGCTGGTGGGCAATGCAGCCGGTGTCTGAACCCTGCTCTCTGCTGGACCCACAGTTTCCTCAGCCTCTGCTGGTGCTGCCGCGCTGCCAAGGCACCCCAGTATCTGTCTTGCCCGAGCTGCGGGCTGGAAAGACCTGTGCTAGTCTCAGCAGGAGAAACTTTTGTCCCCGATGGTGGGTTCCAGGGTTGGTCCTCTCAGTGGGAACTGGACCCTTTGGTTCTCCTCACTGGCCATTGTGTCCTTGGGATTCTTCCTGCCAAGGGTGGCTCTTAGTTTCTCTACTGCTGGGTCCTTGTTTCCAACTGTCATGGTTGCTTTCATAGTGTACTGTTTTGAGATAGGTGATACTTTCAAATATGTTTATGATAAAAATGGATCCATTTTGTTGTCCCTTGTTGAGATACCCTAGGACTCACAGCTGTTGGGTTTGTTAGATTGCTACATGTTGAATGCCTTCTGAGGTCCACAAGATCCTTTGTAGACAAGTTGTAACAATTCCCTTACACCTAACAGTGTTTGCATTTACATGGTCTTTAGCCGGTAGGAAGTGAACATGTCTTCCCTCTGAGGAATAAATCCTTTTTATTTGTAAAGTGAGGAGGAGAAAATGGGATAATACCACCTTTTAAGGGTGCTTTCAGCCTGAGTGCTGAGATTCCAGGAGTCTGTAATAGTTAAACAGGAATATGATGAGCTAGTATGGTTTTGCCTAATGGAGCTAGAGAATTGCAAGATGTGCTACCTCTGTCCCTTTTTCTCCTTCTCAACTAACTGCAAAAAAAGTGTAACTAGAGGATTGTACCCAACTGGCTAAGAAAGAAAGTATCCCCAGACTTTGTGTGTAAAGTGTATATAAAATGAAAATGTCCTTTACTGAAAGTTTGTAAAAGAAAATGCCTTTACCTGACATTGTGGATACTAGGCCACTACTCAGAGGTCTCAGGTTGTGATTCCTATGAATGAATTTTGAATAGGTAAACTGTTGCCATCACTTCTTGCCTGAACACAAACAAGTTTCTCCCCCAAATTCCTCCTTTCCGTAAAAATACTTTAAAATTATATGCTGCCCAAAGGAACTCGCAACTAATGGAAGCAGGGCTAAGTCTATTAGCAAGTTGTTATTCCACTTCTCA
This sequence comes from Noctilio leporinus, assembly GCA_004026585.1. Classification (NCBI taxonomy): domain Eukaryota; kingdom Metazoa; phylum Chordata; class Mammalia; order Chiroptera; family Noctilionidae; genus Noctilio; species Noctilio leporinus. The sequence continues at coordinate 253,031 of PVIW01000325.1, read as the reverse complement.
TGACAGTTCGGTGTCATCTACAGGTGGCCTCGGGTTTTCTGTTTAAGATTTTGTTTTTATTTTCAGAGAGAGGGAAAGGGAAGGAGAAAAGAGGGAGAGGAACATCAATTGTGTTTGCCTCTCATGTGCCCCCCCAAATGGGGACCTGGCCTGGCCCACAACCCAGGCCTGTGCCCTGCCCGGGAATCGATCCAGCAACCTTTAGGTTTGCAGACCATCTCTCAGTCCACTGACCCACATCAGCCAGGATGAGAGTATTTATATACTTCTTTTTAAAGATTTTATTGTTTTTCAGAGAGAAGAGCAGGCAGGGAAGAAAGGGAGAGAAGCATTAATGTATTGTTGCCTTTCATCTGCCTCCAGCTATGGACCTGGCTAGAGACCTGGCTGGGGAATCGAACCAGAGATCTTTGGGTTCACAGACTGGTGCCTATCCACTGAGCCACCAGCCAAAGCTATTTTTATACTTTTAATGCTCATTCTTTGAAAGTATGTTTCAAAAAACTCATTAATCCAGTGACACTTTTCACCGGTTTGTTTCATGAGCTGACACTGTTTCCCGCACTGGAGCAGGAATGGACAGGCTTGGTGTGCATCTGCTGTGTTGAGTGGCTTTTGTTTTGAACATAAATAAATGTTTCCAATACTTACTTTAAAAAAAAAAAAAAAGATGACCTTTTGATAGTATCGAGTTCTATTAATTTAGGTCAAGATTAGCCATCCTGGCCAAGATAGGCCAAGACCCCCCTATTCCCATGGGTCCTAATGAAGTATATTACGGATGGAAATGTTTTTACAGCCTTGGTGTAGCTCTCCTGGTGGTAGGTATTTTTACTGTGTGATAAGATGATTCGTCAAGTGTGGTCAACTATGTCTCCATTAGAAGAGTGGATCAACTTTATTTTACATTTTTCTTAAGACATTTCTGCTGTTTGCCTCTGATCAGTTCTTTTATCTTGCTAATACTCCACCCCTTCCTGTTTTAAGTGTTGACACTTCAAGGTTACCAACGTTGACTTCTTAAAGTTAAGAAAATCTTCACCTGAGAGTATGTTTGTTGATTTTTTTTAGAGGGAAAAGAGTTGGGGGGGGCGGGGTAAGGGAAACAGCGATTGGTTGCTTGGGGTCAAACTTGTGGTGCACAGGGGCTGCACAAGTGAGCCACCTGACCAGAACCCATGTTGACTTCTTTAAGATTTTATTTATTATTTTTTAGAGAGGGGTGAAGGGAAAGAGAGGCAGAGAGGGAGGGGGACATCCATGTATGGTTGCCTTTCACCTGCCTCCGGCGTTGGACCAGGCTGGAGACCTGGCTTGCAACCTGGTTATGCGCCCTGGCTGGGAATCCAGCCAGCGACCTTTGGATTTGAAGGCCAGTGCCTTGTCCACTGTGCCACCAGCCAGGACTCCTTTATTAATTTTTAATTTTTATTTTTTAAAATATTTCTTTATTTTTAGAGAGAGGGGAAGGGAGGGAGGCACAGAGGGTGAGAGTCATCCATGTGGGGTTGCCTTTAACCTGCCTCCAGCCACAGACCTGCCTGGAGACCTGGCTTGCAACCTGGTTATGTGCCCTGGCTGGGAATCGAACCTGCGGCCTTTAGGTTTGCAGGTCGACGCCTTGTCCACTGTGCCACCAGCCAGGACTTCTATTATTTTTTAATTTTTATTTTTTAAAAGATATTTTTATTTTTAGAGAGAGGGGAAGGGAGGGAGGCACAGAGGGTGAGAGACATCCATGTAGGGTTGCCTTTCACCTGCCTCCAGCCACAGACCTGACTGGAGACCTGGCTTGCAACCTGGTTATGTGCCCTGGCTGGGAATTGAACCAGCGAGTTTAGGATTCGCAGGCTGATGCCTTATCCACTGTGCCGCCAGCCAGGGCTGTGAGCTTTTATTTAAACTTGGTCTTACGGATTCTCCTTCCTAAACACCTTGGATCCCGTGCTCTCCTTTATCCTCACATCCTGCGTTGCAGCCCCGGCTTCCTCCTGGGCCGCCGCACCACCGCACACCCCGCTGCTATTCTCAGGGCGCCAGCTCTTTCACGCCTCCCTGCATTCCAAGATGCTGTCCAGAAAGTCTTGTCGACCTGGTGATTTCTCATTGAGACTCAATTGTATTGTCACCATTTCCTTTGTGTCCCATGGTGCGTGATGAACGTACTCTTGCTATGACTGACAAACCATGCTTTCCCTTCTTAGTGTGGATTTTGGGGGGTCAGAGGCAGTTTCTCTCCTTTTTGCCTGACATGCAGCAGGTTTTTCATAAATACTGAATAAGTAGGTCCGATAGAAAATGTTGCTTTATATTTAGAAGAGTTAATTGTCATTTTAATGTTTTTATGTTAACGTTGAGTGTTTTGTTCTAAAGATGGTGGAGCCAGGGCAGGATTTACTGCTTGCTGCTTTGAGTGAGAGTGGGATTAGTCCCAATGACCTCTTCGATATCGATGGTGGAGACACAGGGCTTGCAGCCCCAACACCTACCCCTGCGGTTCACCAGGTGAGCGAGCGTTTTCCTAAGCCTCTGGAAAGGAGGCTTTGTCTTCCCTTCAATGTGCGCTTACAAAAGTAGGTCTTACGAAGCCTTAATTTATATATTTTTAAAGATTTTATTTTATTTATCTTTGGAGAGGGGCGAAGGGAGGGAGAAAGAGAGGAAGAGAAATTCATTGTATGGTTGCCTCTCATTGTGCTGCTAACAGGAGACCTGGCCTGCGACCCAGGCTTGTGCCCTGACTGGGAACCGAACCTGCGACCCCCCAGTTCACAGGCCAGCACTCAATCCACTGAGCCATACCAGCCAGGGCTAAAGCTTTAATTTAATTTAACTTTTTAAAAGATTTCATTCATTATTTTTAAAGAGGAGAAGGGAGAGAGGAAGAAAGGGAGAGAGACATCATGTGTGGTTGCCTTTCACCCGCCTCCAGCTACGGACCTGGCTGGAGACCTGGCTTGCAACCTGGTTATGTGCCCTGGCTGGTAAATCAAACCAGCGACCTTTGGGTTTGCAGGTTGGCATTCAGTCCATTGAGCCACACCAGTCAGGGCTCTAAGCCTCAATTTTTTTTTTTTTTTTTTTTTTTTAATTTTATTGTTGTTGTATTACATCCATCCCCTTTTTTAAGCCTTAATTTTAAGTATGCATGTGAAAGTTATTTTATGTTGAGTGTTATAACGTCTTCATTTATGAGGTGGAAAACATTTGCAATGAAAATTGACGCTTTTCTTTGCTGTACTATATACGTAAAAATAACGGATGAATTGTTTTAGAGTTTTCTTACAGGATGGTTAATCTTTTTTTTTTTTAAGAAAACTTTTTTTTTTAAATATTATTTTTAGGGAGAGCGGCAGAGAGGGAGAGAAACATCAATGTATGGTTGCCCTTCACCTGCCTCCAGCTACGGACCTGGCGGGAGACCTGGTTCGGTGCCCTGGCTGGGGAATCAAACCAGCGACCCTTGGGTTCGCAGGCTGACGCCTTATCCACTGTGCCACCAGCCAGGGCAGGATGGTTAATCCTAATAGTTTGTCTCTATGTCCTATAGAGGAACATTTTTCTGAGGTTTCATTGTACACATTTTTTCTGGAAAGTGTTAGCATCATTTTGCAAGGGTGCTGTGCTGGCAGAGATGGTCAGTTTCCCCCTGGCATCAGCGATCCTGCGTCCTGTTTGAACATAATGCCTGGTGTTTTTTGTTTTAATGAAAATAAATACATCTCTTGTTCTTGGAATGGAATTCACTGCGCCTCCCTTCATTTTTCTCAATGTTTTCTCTCCAGTCAGTGCCACTCAGTGCGTTAGAGCTGGGTTTGGAGACTGAAGCCGCAGGTCCTGTCAAGCAAGACACCGAGGCCACCCCCACGCCCGCGCTGGTCAGCGTCAGGGTAAGACCTGCTCAGATGTGGCATCGGCACCCAATCTCTTGGCATTGGCGTGGGGGAGGGGCCTTTCTCAGGAGACAGTTGGGTCTGCGTAGCTCTGCCCTTGCTGCTTCTCCAGCGTTCTGCTGTCATCTCCTACTTTATAACAACATTGTTCCATTCTTAATGCAGTTAGAGTGTTCAAAAGGTAATTAGGACAGAACAAAAGCTTATTTTATTTATTGCAAATGATACCAAATTTATGCGGTATCGCACCACACCTTTTAGTTTTGCTTGCTTATTTCAGCTTTTGTTCATTACTGTACGTAATTTGTGTGTGATTATAATTGTGTTTTAAATACAAAGTTTCTCTGACTTTACCTTAAATAGAGCAGTTGCTAATTCAAACCTGGTGGTATGAAGTTATTGGACAAACTGATTAAAATTTGGTAATTTGTGGTAAATTACTGTTGAGAGTTTTATCTTTTTTTTAAAGATTTTATTTCATTATTTTTAGAAAGAGGGGAAGGGAGAGAGGCAGAGAGGGAGAGAGACATCAATGTATGGTTGTGTTTCACCTGCCTCCAGCCACAGACCTGACTGGAGACCTGGTTTGCAACCTGGTTATGTGCCCTGGCTGGGGAATTGAACCTGCGACCTTTGGGTTCGCAGGCTGGCGCCTTAACCACTGTGCTGCCAACCAGGGCGAGAGTTTTATTTTAATGTAATAAGAAGTAGCTAGGCCTCATGGAGAAGAAATAAGATAGTTTGAAATGGACAGGAAGCAGAAATATCCTTAAATTGGTAAAAGTGTCTCAGTTATACTTTGGTTGCTTGTAGTCACAGACATGGTATCCTCAAATCTTGACTTTCTTTTTTTTTTCCATTTCTGTCAGTTCCTACCCTCTTCCCTGTAAAAATGCTGTGAAGCTTTGTTTTAGGCTCAAAGGTAGCATATGTTATCACCAGTATTTGTAATTCATGTGGGTGGGTCATTTGGGTGATCAAGGAATTGAAAACTATGCTTGGTGGTTTTATCTTACTAAGTTCCAAACATGAGTAGAGTCTGTGGGAGCGAACAAAGCACTGGCCGGGGTCCTAGGACTTCGGTAACAGAGTGGTCCTCAGAAGGCGAAGCGACTGACCTGTGGCAGCCACCCGGCTGGGTGGTGCTGAGGCCATGCACCCTCTGTCCCGGCCTCACGGCGTGTGGGCCTGCCACCATCTCCCACTGCGTTTGCTTTCCCCGGTGGTTAGATAGAACGTCCACCACCCCGTACCTTCTCTCCTCAGGAGGGTGCATTTTTATCCCGCTAGCTTATTATAATCGTATTTAATTGAAATGAGCTGCAGGTGGTTAGGCAAGAATGCAGGTCTATTTTAGATTGAACGTGGCCTGCTGGCCCGGGCCTGGGCTGCACTAGAGAAGAAAGCGTTGCCGGTGGGTGATGCATGTGGTCTTTTCCTGCTGTCGCAGCACCCTCCATCTACAACCACCTTTGTGCTGAACCAGATAAACCAGCTTCCGACCTTGGGGTCTACGATCGTGATGACCAAGACACCACCTGTAACTACGAACCGGCAAACCATCACTCTGACCAAGTTCATCCAGACCACAGCAAACACACGCCCTTCAGTCTCCGCGCCAGCCGTGCGGAGCGCCGTGCCCGCCGTGCCTCCGAAAGACCAGGTGCAGCTGAAGGACCTCCTGAAAAACAGCAGTCTGAACGAACTCATGAAGCTGAAGCCGCCGGCCAACATTGCCCAGCCCGTTGCCACGGCAGCCAGTGAGTCCGTGTCCCGAGGCGCCGCGCCTGCCCTGGCTGTGCCGTGTGCGCCGGCAGGGGAAGCGTGCGCGGGGCTTAGCGCTTACCTGGGAAGTGGGGCTGTTCCCAGGGGGCTCTGTTGGCATCACCAGACCTGCGTTTTCTATCTCGTGAATAACTGGTTAACATTTTTCTCAGTCCTTCAACCAGTGCTTCTGCAACTGCGTGTGCCCGCGAATCACTGGGGGATCTTCTTCAGAAACAGTGAATTCACGAGGTCTGGGATGGGGCCCGGGAGTTGCATTCCCAACAGGTTTTTTGGAGGTGCTGTTGCTGGCGGTCCGTGGACCGTGCTTGAGGCCGACAAGCTCTGGAGGCGTATTTGATGCTGTAACTCAGACCTTGTCAGGTTACGGTTTTGCCTGCCTTTGGCTTCATGCTTGTGGATAGTCATGCTTTTAGTAAATTCCCATAAAATAGAGATACTCTCGTCATAAATACATATTTTCTTAGAAGATTGAACATCCATGGTAGTTTTTAATCATGGGTTTATTGAGATATACTTTACGTACCATGAAATGTACCCATTTACAGTGTACACTTGAGTGGATTTTAGTGTAGTCGCAGAGTTGTACAGCCACTTCTGCTAACTAACCTGTAACCCTGTAAGGATAGATTTAGATGGAAAGAGAAACAGCCCAGCAGTGGCTAGATCCCACCTCTGTAGGAATTCATGTATGCGTAAAGAATGTAGATTCCATAGTTAGTTTTTCTTCCCTGGAATGGCTTTCCTAGTGTTGCTCATTCGTTGAACAAATGTTGATGGAGGGCCTTGTGTCACACGCTGTTCAGGACTTTGAGGCTGTGGCTGAGGGGAACCTTGACCTCTCGGCTCTGGTGGGGCTGGGCAGCGTGTGCACTGCTCTGGAAGGGGGGTGCCGGCTGAGGCTTCTGCCGCTGCACCTGGAGGGTGTGGAAGGAGAGGAAGATGGCGTTCCGTTGTTGTTTCTTGCCTTCGGAAAACAATGATTTTGTCTTCCAAGTGAGTACCTGCCGTCAGCTCTGAGGGGACAGACTGTCCTGCTGAGAGCTCCAGGTTCCTGCTTGCTGCAGCGGCCCGGGTGACGGATCTTAAACTAACGCTGGCTCTTGGCGTCGGCACTGCAGTGAACGGTCCAGCCTTCCGGTGAAGGGGTCTTTGTCGTAAATAGTCTTCAAATTCTCAGTGCACACGTTTCCTTCTAAGTTTAATTCTTATTTCCATAATGGTACATAGCTTTGGATATTTTCATTCCTAAGCTTAATTTAAGTTAGTGATAATAAGCAGATTGGTGTTTCTCGGTTTGTGAAGTAGGTAAACTGAGTTTTAAAAAAATTGTAGGAAGAGAAATTGAGATATCTTTTCTAAAATGGAAATTGATTTTACCTTTCAGCTGATGTGAGCAATGGCATAATGAAGAAAGAGTCTTCTAATAAAGAAGTAGCAAGAATATGGGTCAATGACATGAAAATGAGAAGTTTTTCCCCAACAATGGTAAGTGTCCAAGCGCACGCGCGCGCGTGTGTGTGTCCCGTGTGCAAGCCCCCAGAGGCTCTCCGGGCTCCGTGGGTGAGAGCAAGGCCCTGGCCACGGAGACTGTGGGTGGGTCCCCAGCTGGACGCGTGCCAACCGTGCAGAAGCAAATCAGTAAGTCGTAAAGTAAAACACAGCAGCCCTCAACACTTTGGGTGAAGGGGGCTACTGAGGTAACAGACTAACGAATAAGCACTAAATCTCACTGGAGTCAACTAATACTGTAAGCAAGGTGGTCAAAACTTGGATAATTGATAGGATGGGTATTGCATTATATAGCAGTGACATTTTCTTACTGCGACTATCATCTGATCAGGAGAAAACAGTGGAGTTGAATATTTGGTAACTACGTTATTCTAGTGTTGAACCTGCATGTATAGCTGTTGATGAATTAGCTGTCAGATCATGGGTCTAGGTATGAATAATTACATGATCATCTTACATGTTGGAAATGCTGCATGCTCTGAGTCCATTGACTGACTATTTAATAACTGCCATGTATCATGTGTGTGGTAGGTTTCTGTAAGAAGGCACCTGCAGGGCACCCCAGAGAAGCATGTGGTTGGACAACTCGGGGTCTAGTAGAAAGGCCTGGCAAAGGCAGGCTGTGGTGCCTGTGCCAGGGCTGGGCAGTGGGGGAGGCTGAGGCTCGCCATCCTGGGGAGACGGCACCTCACAGAGCCGCCGACAGCTCTGTGGAGGGGCCTAGAGAGGACGTTTCCGGGAGGGGCTCCGTGGAGGGGTGCTGCTATGTGCTTAGCGATGCTCAGCCAGACCCATAGCTTGCAGGAGATGGCGTGGTGGGTCCTTGGTTGAGTCTGGAGGACTTTGGACCTGGTGCGGCTGCCCTGGAGTGTGGAGGGACCGGCTGACGGTCCAGGAGAAAAGGGGTTGGGAGAGTCGGCCAGGAGGCTCGTGAAGGAACACGGAAGGGAAGCACTGGGGTCTGACGGGGGAGAGGAAGGCGGCCTGCAGCCTGGGGTGGCTGCGCAGACAGCGTCAGAGAGCCGCAGGACTTGAGGGCGGAAAGGGGCTAGGGGCTGCAAAGCGGCTGTGCCGGAGGCTGTGCTTGGGGACTAGGAGGACCAGCGCCATCCCCGGACCTGCTGCCAGGTGCTGGCAGCTGCTTGAGAGTGGTGTTTGCAAGGAAGGGTGCTCTTTCTCCAAGGAGTGTTGAGCGTGGTAGTGCTCAGGCCGCAACACGCCCAGCTCCTGCCCTGGGGTGAGTTAGGCCACATCCAGCTGGTTGGAAAGGGCAGCCTGTGGACCAAGACCAGTGAACACACGGGTTCTGTTTGGTCTCCGCAGGGTTTGAAACATTTTGAACGTTTGCCAATACGTAAAAATGCAGATTTCTTGGTTCTCTTAAATTGGAGTACCAGACACCCCTGGAACCACTATCCCCCACCTGGCCAGGTGAGCCCTGAGAGGAGCATGTGCCATCTCGGGGGCTGCAGCCCCAGGCACCTCGGCTGCCCTGGTCCCCACGCGTCTCCCGGAGCCTCGTTGGCAGCTGTCCTTGTGGGGCCAGCGGTTTTCAAGGTGCAGCCTGGGTAGTCCCTGCGTTTTGTGACCCTTTGTGCTACCAGCTTACTTGCTGAAGTACACCCCTGGTGGTTTTTTAAAGTGATTTTTGTTGTTTTAATGAAAGATTTTGTTAATTATTTTTAGAGAGAGGGGAAGGGAGGGAAGCAGAGAGGGAGAGAGACATCCACGTACGGTTGCCTTTCACCTGCCTCCAGCTACAGACCTGGCTGGAGACCTGGCTTGCAACCTGGTTATGTGCCCTGGCTGGGAATCGAACCAGCGACCTTTGGGTTCGCAGGCCGGTGCCTTATCCACTGTGCCACCAGCCAGGGCTTTAAAAAGTATTTTTTCAGTTGAGAGAGAGAAGGGAGAGGGAGACAGAAGGAAGCTGGTCATTTAGCGTAGGATGTGTTCCTATAATAGTTGAGATGAAGGTCGAGCCGGAGGACTCGGGGTGGAAGCAGTTTGCCCGAGACTACCCAAGTAAGCAGCAGAATGGGGTTTGTCTCTGTTTCCTTGGCCAACCTGTTTTGTCTCCCGTTTCTGAAACTGGGTTTCATCTTGGCATGCTTTTTTGGGAGCATTTGGAGGATTTTTGGATTTTTTTCTGTGGACTCCATGGGTTGGTATCGGTTGGATATTTATCTCCCACCACCCTTTTTCTTCCCACATTGATTGAGCATGTGTGCTCCTTCCTATGCTGTTCTAGATTACACAAAAAATGAATAAATAAGAATGAAAAAGGAGCTGCCCCTACGTCTCAGTGCCATGTTATCCTCTGTGTTCCCCAGAGGTCCTGCCTGGGTTTTCTCTTCCTCCTCTTCTTCCTCCCTCCTTGGTCGACTGGCCTTCACAGCTGCTGTTTTGAATAAGCATGTGTCCATACGTAGCTTTCCTGGGATTCCTGGGAGAACACAGAGGCTTGTTCACTCTCTCTTTACCCCGCCATCCCTCCTACCCCTGTCACTTTCAGAGTCTGGAGAAATGTGGGTTAACACGTGGTCGTGGGACCGGTCGCTCTCTTTGCCTGGGATGAGCCAGCTTTGTGCTGTTCTCCTGCGTAATCACTAGTGGCTCCCTGTCGCACTGTTGGGCGTGCCAGGATTTGGGAGAGGGGCCCAGAGGGTATCCTAAATGTGGTGGCGGTGGTTTCTGTGGGGACACAGGCATTCTAGGTAAATCCTTTGTCCTTCAGAAGAATCTGGAACTACAGAGGTTCCTGGGGCTTTGGCTTCAGGCTCTGAGGGAGAGAAGAAGGGGGTGGCAGCGGGCTCAGATGGGCTGGTGGGGGGCAGGGTTAGAGGGGACAGCAGCTGGAGGTGATAGTGGGGAAGGGACAGTGGCACCCTGCATCGCCTCTTCGGGTGTTAGCAGCGAGAGGTCATGGATCGTTTGTGCTCATCATTGAAGAAGCTGGGAAGCCACAAGGCGGGACCCCAATTTCAGGAAACAAAGCAGTAACATCTCATATTTCCGGGACTAAAGGTTGGAGGGAGGTTTTCCTCCTTCTATAAAGTGTACCTAGAGTTGAGGGATGTTGCTGACCCAGCCAGCAGTGTTGTTGGTTTCAGTGAGTTTTGGTTTTTTTTAAGATTTTGTTTATTTTTAGGGAAAAGGAAAGGGAGGGACAAAGAGGGAGAGAAACATTGATGTGTGAGAGAGAGGTATCAATGCGTTGCCTCTCGCCACCTCCACCTGGGGACCCGGCCCGCAACCCAGTCCCGAGCCCTGACTGGGAATTGAAGTGGAGTCCTCCCAGTGCGCAGGTCAGCGCCCAGTCCACCGAGCCACCAGCCAGGGCAGAGTGTGTGTCTGCACAGGGATTCTTGTATTGGCTAGGCCTCTCGGCTGCAGAATTAGGATTGACCATGCTCTCTCTGTTACAGAAGGTTCCTGTTGTAAAGGAGGAAGATGAGCCAGAGGAGGAAGATGAGGAAGAAATGGGTCATGCAGAAACCTATGCGGAGTACATGCCAATAAAATGTACGTCTTGGGATTTGTCCAAATAACGAAAGACAACCTGGTGCCTCTTGAGCTTCAACCACTTTCCCACACCCGACAGTGCCTGTTGAGTTTTTCCGTGTGGGGAACCTCAGGGACTGAAGGCTGCACGCCTTGTACTGTTCTCAGCTAATGTTTTTAAGACCCTGCACGAAAATCTTACTGCGGTTTTTCAATCCTCTCTGCACAAACTTAGAACTTTGTTTTAGGTAGAGGTCTTTTAATACCAAGAACAAAAGCTTGACTTTTACTTTTTTATGCATTTTATTCATTTATTTTTAGAGAAAGGGGAAGGGAGGGAGAAGAGGAGAGAAACATCAGTGTGGCCCCTCACGCGCCCCCAGCTGGGGGCCTGGCCCTCAACCCAGGCTCGTGTCCTGACTGGGAATCAAACCAGTGACCCTTTGGTTTGCAGACCGGCATTCAATTCACTGAGCCATACACCTTTGGCTTTTGATTTTTTCCAAGTAAATTTTGCTCATTAAGAGTGATTATAAACTCAATAAATGCAGAGATGTAGATATGTGTATTAATTTTATGTAATTTATAGAGCTTACATGAAACAAATTATGAAAATGTGACAATCTTTCAAATGTGCCATTTGAATTCAGTGGTTCGTTAACATAATTTTTGCCTCTTTTTCCATAATAGCTATGAAAATTAATAATTACTTTAAAAATTAAATGTATAAGATGAAAAAAACTATGGCTAGCACTTATCTTTTATATACTCTGGGTTTTTATAAAAGGCCACTAATAATACCAGTTAAACTAAAAATCTCTATTTACCAGCATATATGGGTTCTAGGATCTCACACTTTTCTGGTCATTTAAAATTAGTTTTAGCCCTGACTGATGTGGCTCAGTGGATTGAGCACCAACCTGCAAACCCATGTGTCGTTGGTCCGATCTCCAGCCGGGGCACATTCCAGGTTGCAAGCCAGGTCTCCAGCCAGGTCCCCAGATGGAGGCAGGTGAAAGGCAACCATACATTGATTTCTTTCTCCCTTCCTGCCCTTCTCTCTGAAAATAATGAATAAAGTCTTTAAAAATAAATAGATAAAAGTAAAATGAGTTTTAGGTTGTGGTATCTGAAATTTTATGTCCCTCTTTCCCCAAAATAGTCTCTTGACAAAAGGATTAAAAGTTTATTGATGGCTCTTTAGAGGTCAGCAAAGTAAATCTGAACCATTGTCTATTTTTATAAATAAAGTTTTATTGGAATATGGCCATGCCCGTTGGTTTATTTGTGGGCTGCAACTTTCTACAAGGATGCCACGGCAGAGGTCAGCAGCTGTGACAGGGACCAGATGCCCTGCAAAGCTGCCCATATTTGCCACCTGACGACTTAAGAAGTTTGCTGACCCGTATTTTAAATTTGATTCATATTAAATGGTTTGAAGAACTAGTTGGTGTTCAGTGTTACAGCCAAGATTTGTCTATTTTATTTTTTAAAATACTATGCTTGCTTTTTTTTTTTTTTTTTTTTTTTTTTTGGGGGGGGGGTTTT